>ML677341.1:50003790-50469077 GCA_007922305.1 Dermatemys mawii | reverse complement strand
ATCCCCCTTGTTCACACACTCACTGAATCCCCCTTGTTCACACACTCGTTGAACCTCTCTAAAATTCTAGTAGGTTGGTGAGGCATGATTTTGCTTTACAAAAATAATGTTGACTCTTCACCAACAAATTATATTCATCTCTGTGTCTGATAATTCTGTACTTTACTATAGTTTCAACCAGTTTGCCTGGTATTGAAGTTAAGCTTATCAGCCTGTAATTGCAGGGATTGCCTCTGGAGCCTTTTTTTTGATAATTGGTGTCACATTAGCTATCCTCTGGTCATCTAGTACAGAAGCTGATTTAAAAGATAGGTTACATACCAGAGTTAGTATCAGAGGGGTACCCGTGTTAGTCTGGATCTGCAAAAGCAACAGAGTCTTGTAGCACCTTATAGATTTTAGGGATCATGAGCTTTCGTGGGCTAAGACACACTTCATCAGATGAATGTTGTGGAAATCTCCAGAGGCAGGTATAAATATGCAGGCAAGAAAGAAAGGTAAATTCAATCGCGGGGGGTGGGTGATGAGGGCCACTTCCAGCAGCTGATCTGGAGGTGTGAACACCCAGAGAGGAGAAACTGCTTTTGTAATTGGCGAGCCATTCACAGTCAATATTAAGTCCAGACCTGATGGTGTCGAATCTGCAGACGACATAGAGCTCAGCAGTTTCTCTTTGAAGTCTGGTCTTGAAGTTTTTTTGCTGCAGGATGGCTGTCTTTAGGTCTGCTATTGTATGTCCAGGCAGGCTGAAGTGTTCTCCTACGGGCTTTTGTATATTGCTGTTCCTAATATCTGATTTGTGTCCATTTATCCTTTTATGTAGGGATTGTCCAGTTTGGCCAATGTACATAGCAGAGGGGTATTGCTGGCACATGATGGCATATATTATATTGGTAGATGTGCAGGTGAATGAACCAATGATGGTGTGGCTGATCTGGTTAGGTTCTGTGATGGTGTCACTGGTGTAGATATGTTGGCAGAGTTGGCGTCGAGGTTTGTTGCATGGATTGGTTCCTGAGTTAGAGTTGCTATGGTGCAGTGTGTGGTTGCTGGTGAGAATCTGCTTCAGGTTGGCAGGTTGTCTGTGGGTGAGGACTGGCCTGCCTCCCAAGGCCTGTGAAAGTGCGGGATTGTTGTCCAGGATGGGTTGTAGATCACTGATGATGTGTTGGAGAGGTTTTAACTGAGGACTGTAGGTGATGGCCAGTGGTGGTCTGTTGGTTTCTTTCTTGGGTTTGTCTTGCTGCAGAAGGGTTCTGGATACATGTCTGGCTCTGTCTGTCTGTTTCCTTACTTCCTCATGCGGGTATTGCAGTTTTAAGAATGCTTGGTGAAGATCTTGTAGGTGTTGGTCTCTGTCTGAGGGGTTGGAGCAAATGCGATTGTACCTCAGTGCTTGGCTGTAAACAATGGAGCGTGTAGTGTGTCCGGGATGGAAGCTAGAGGCATGAAGGTAGGCAAAGTGGTCGGTGGGTTTTCGGTATAGGGTGGTGTTTATGTGACCATTACTTATTTGTACTGTGGTGTCCAGGAAGTGGACCTCTCGTGTAGACTGCTCCAGGCTGAGGTTGATGGTGGGATGGAAACTGTTGAAATCGTGGTGGAATTCTTCCAGAGTTTCTTTCCCATGGGTCCAGATGATGAAGATGTCATCAGTATAGCGTAGGTAGAGAAGGGGCGTGAGTGGGCGAGAGCTGAGGAAGCGTTGTTCCAGGTCAGCCATAAATATGTTGGCATATTGTGGGGCCATGCAGGTGCCCATAGCGATGCCACTGGTCTGGAGGTATATATTGTCACCAAATTTGAAATAATTGTGCGTGAGGATAAAGTCACAGAGCTCAGCACCTGTGTTGAGTTCACACCTCCAGATCTCCTGCTGGAAGTGGCCCTCATCACTGCCCCAGATTGAATTTACCTTGCTTTCTTGCCTGCATATTTATACCTGCCTCTGGAGATTTCCACAACATTCATCTGATGAAGTGGGTCTTAGCCCATGAAAGCTCATGATCCCTAAAATCTGTTAGTCTATAAGGTGCTACAAGACTCTTTGTCGCTATACTGGAGTTAGTAGTTCTGCAATTTCACATTTGAGTTCCTTCAGAACTCTTGGATGAATACCACCTGGTCCTGGTGACTTATTACTGTTTAGTTTATCAAGTTTTTCCAAAACCTCCACTAATGACACCTCAGTCTGGGACAGTTCTTCAGATTTGTCACTTAAAAAGAATGGGTCAGGTTTAGGAATCTCCCTCACACCCTCAGCCATGAAGACCGATGCAAAGAACTCATTTAGTTTCTGCGCAGTGGCCTTAACATCCTTTAGCATCTTGATCATCCAGTGGCCCCACTAGTTGTTTAGCAGGCTTCCTGCTTCTACGGTGCTTAAATTTTTTTTGCTATTTCTTTGAGTCTTTGGCTAGCTGTTCAAGTTCTTTTTTGGTCTTCTTAATTATATTTTTACACTTCATTTGCCAGAGTTTATGCTACTTTCTATTTTCCTCAGTAGTATTTACCTTCCACTTTTTAAAGGATGCGTTTTTGCCTCTGACTGCTTCTTTTACTTTGTTGTTTAGCCACAGTGGTATTTTTCTGGTCCTGTTGGTATGTTTTTAAATTTGGGATATATATTTAAGTTGAGCCTTTTTTATGGTGACTTTAGAAAGTTTCCATGCATCTTGCAGGGATTTCACTTTTGGTACTGTACCTTTTAATTTCTGTTTAAGGTATTTCCTCATTTTTGTGCATTCGGGAGAATAAATAGAGTAAAACTTCAAGATCCTTTTGTACCATCCAGATTCCAAATCACTGGGTCTCCTCCATTACCACTAATTCCTTGCCTTTCCAATGAGTTTTCCACATTATGGATAGAACAAAGCTCAACTGATCCCTAACATTGCACTTTTTGGTCCTGCATTCTGCTCTTTGCTATTGTCAGACTTCTGCAGAATTCCGTTTCAGTGATACAGAGTTGCAGTGGATTGCCGTGCTTTTGTCTTCAGTTTACAACCAGCTAGTTCCCACCTAATTCATAGTGCCATCACTTTTAAAGAGTAAAAACTCCTTGAGACTGACTGCTGGATTTTGCAAGGTCCCACAGGAGTCATAAAATCCCAGCTGCTGTTTTGGATTTGCTCCAGAGCTATTACAAATTCTAAATATGGATTGACTTTTCAGGAATAATCACACTGAATATTAAAGAAGCATCTGATGTTATTTCTGCCACTGACTAGAACTAATAAATTACCTCTATCACATACAAGATTTTTATTTTTGCTTATTTTTGTAGAGTCTTCTTAACCAATTATTTGCTCTTTCTGACAAGTGTCTCCAAGGACTCATTGGAGGAATTTGCAGGGTGATATCAACTACTTTATTTGGGTGAGTTTGACTGCATTTTTGTTATTCAGATTAGCAACAGATTAGCTGTGTTGAATTGACAACTGGCTTTGGATAGCAAGAAAATGGTCGTCCACTTGTTAGGATACATTTCTTACAGTGAATGCATCACACCAATACTGTTATGTGCACTGGCTTCCAATTCATTTGCATGTACATGTTTTAACTTTAAAAAGCTTCAAGTGAAGCAAATCCTGATTTCTAAAGACACAGCCTCTCCCCCTCTTTGATCCTGCAGCACTGAGCTCTTCTGAGATGTTAAAATAAAATAAAAAAATCCTGGTTTAATCAAGGGGGATGGAGGTAGGATATTCTTGATGAGGTCCCCATATGTGTAATATCCTTCCTATTTCAATTAAAAGATTAAATGTGTTGACTTCCTAGTCACACTGCGAAATCCATTTGTTCTCCAAAAGCTTAGGTAGGAGGAATAAGTAGTTGGATGTTGGTGATAGTTCAGCTATGGGGCAAAGGTCGGAGCTGTTAAGAGGATTTATTATTGCTTTTGGAAATTGGGTGGGATTTTAGTAGCTTTTTCGTAACTGTGCATGTGATCAGAGTGTAGGGTAGTCAGATGTCCTGATTTTATAGGGACAGTCCTGATTTTTGGGTATTTTTCTTATATAGGCTCCTATTACCTCCCATCCCGTTCCGATTTTTCACCCTTGGTGTCTGGTCACCCTATCGGAGTACTATGTGGATGCATCTAAACTGAAATAAATAAATCTGAGGATTTGGAGCTTTAAAAATATTCATATTCCAAATACCTAACAGGGTCACACAGATGTTTGGGATTAAAAACAAAGCTTCAGAAGCAGACTAAGAGAACCCCTCCTCCAAAAGAGGACATCCAAAATGGCATTTGCAAATTGCTGTGGTAAGATCTTCCAATTCTTACTGGCCTGATATTGCATTTGGATCTGTGCAGATAGACACCTATGCCTGTGCAGAGCTCATTCACTTTAATGAGACGCCACACAGATGGAAGGGTCCACCCATGCAAATCCAGCTGCGGGACTAGGACAGTGATGGCACTGTAATTTACACTGTGCACTCTTAACTGTTCTATCTGGCAGCTATGTTTGGTACTTATCCTTTTATATGGGGACAGAGACCCACATTGTGCTTGCAATGGTTACATATACACATGTATAAATCATTAATAATGTGATGTTAGTACATTAAGAGGAAGATACAATTCTTGTCATACCTGAGTACTGGGCACACTGAAACTTCTTTGTATACAGTATTGTCTTCTCTGTATACTTCTGTTTGTTTTTCTTCCCCTGTATTTTCTTTTATTAAAAAGGCTGCTTATCTTCAAAGCTGTTTGTCACAGTGTAGCAGATCAGATCAAAAGGTTCATGGATGAGACATTCAGGGTATGCCAACACTTGAAATTTTTGGTGTTTTCTGACACATTAATTAGCAAATGCAGAGCCCCTTTGGCCCCAGGGCCACATTGGGGGCACAGAACATGATTCCTTATTCTCATACACCTTTACTATCTGTACAGAAAGGTAATAAGTTGGGGGAAAGAAAGTGAAATACTATAAAGACCTTTCTTTCTCCAACTTAGCCTCACTTCAACGTGCTACATAACCATGGGCTTAACTGCATCTCTGATCAGCAACATATTTAAGCATTTGCTTGAGTCCCATTAAGTAAAGGAGATTCAAGCACATGCTTGAAATTAAGCACATACTTAAGTGTTTTCTGAATAGGGATGGTTTACTGGTACCACATAGTACTACAATCAGCAGTAACTAACCTAGCCAGTTCAACTAAATTATTGTATGTTTACATGGGAAAATACTTAAAACACAATTCAGAATTTATCCAGATGAATTCACTATGGAAAAAAAAAGAGTTTGATGCAAAGTACTACTATTTTTAACACAGTTTGTATATAATTTAAATAAATACTAATTTAACACAAACAAAACCAATGATTCCCTCTCCATCCACAATGATATACCCAAAATAACACCAATTAATGTGAAGAGTTACAATTAAACATCTATTAACATGTTCTCTCAGGATTGTCTTTACTTCTGACTTTAAAAGATTATTTAATTTTTGTCTAGACAATGGCAAGTGGCAATATGAACCAAAAAAAGGCTTTGATATTTTTGAGAGAAGTTGGTGTGTTATGTAGTGCAGGATATGATTGTTTATATTTAACTTAAATTAAACTTTAGTTTATAAACAACTTTGTATTAGGGTAACTACATGTTTCATATTTCAGCCTGAATAATGTTAACATTTTATATTTATTTTGGCTTTTTTTTTGTAAACCATTAATATGATAGATCCAATTTTCAAAGCCAGATGCATAAAGGTAAGCTCCTGAATTAATATTTCAATTCCTAAATAAAAATGGAATAATCTTTTGATAGGGTTGAGCACCTTGAACTCCCCTGTACTTCAGTGGGATTTGTGGATTCTCAGCAAACTTTAAAATAAGGCTACTTTTAGCCTCAATTCAGCTTGGTACTTAGATATTTGCCTGATTTTCAGCATTGATTTCATGTGCTTAAGAACCTTCGTGAATTGGGGTCTTGGGAGCCTAAGAGTAGATTTAGGGAACTAACTTTAAGGCCCCACCCAGTTTTGAAAATTTTGGTTTTGGTATATCATTAAAATAAAATACTTTAATTAGACCCTGTAACTGTCTTGTTCTTTCTGAAAATTAATTCTGTAGCCCTTTAAATCAGTGTCTGCCAAAGATTTTTCACTGTGGCCTCTTTCCTCTTCCCCGATGACTCTCGTGACCTGGAGGTGTGTCCACCGAAATGCCGCCGACCGCAGAGCTTCTGTGGTCGGTGGCATTTCGGCAGGACACAAATAGAACTTCCTGTTTTGACAGCGTTTGACCTGCTCCTGCAGCGGCCAGGGCATGTCTGCCAAAATGCCGCCGGGGTCTCGCACACCTCCGGGGGTTGTCTTGCGCACCCCCAGAGGTGTGAACACCCCACTTTGACGACCACTACTTTAAATGATTTACAAAACTACCAGCTTAATTAAAACAGAAAATTATGAATATTTGCAATCCAAATTATTGCTTTCTTTTTATGCAGATATTGAATTATAAATCTAAGTAGATGATTAACTAGAAACAGTCTTTTAAAAATAAAGGGTACTTAGAACTCTTGTACCATAGAGAGTTTGTGTTGGTGGCTGAAATGGATAAAGAATGAAATTATCAAAAGTTCCTAAGTGACTTTCAATGAGACTTAGGTGCCTAAGTGACTGAGCCCTGGTCTACACTACAAGGTTAGCTTGAATTTAGCCACATTAGGTCAATTTTATACTCAATGCCTCTACACAACCAACCCCGTTCCATTGACTTAGAGAGCTCGTAAAATTGACTGCTGTACTCCTCCCTGGCTAGGGGCTTAGTGCTAAAATCAACCTTCCTAGGTCAAATTGTAAGTAGCGTAGACACAATTTGACAGTATTGGCCTCTGGGAGCTAACCCAGAGTGCTCCAATGTGATTGCTCTGGACTGCACTTTCAGCTCAGATGCACTATCCAGGTACACAAGAAAAGCCCCTGGAACTTTTGAATTTCATTTCCTATTTGGTCAGTGTGGCGAACTCAGCAGCACAGATGACCATGTAGTCCCAGAATTGCAAACGAGCTCCAGTATGGACCAAACGGGAGACACTAGATTTGATCGCTGTATGGGGAGAAGAATCTGTGCAGGCAGAACTCCATTCAAAAAGAAGAAATGCCAGTATATATGCCAAAATCGCTTAGGGCATATTGGACAAAGGCTACACCTGGGACACACAGCAGTGCCGAGTGAAAATTAAGGAGCTCAAGTAACTCTATCAAAAAACAAAGGAGGCAAACGATCGCTCATACATACAGGGTCAGAGCCTCATACATGTCGCTACTATGATGAGCTGCATGCAATCAAATATGATTGCATGAGCTGGGCATTGGGGGGAGGGACACTACCACTACCCCACCACTGTCCGTGGACACCTGCAAGGGGGAAGCCTCATGCAACAAGGAGGATGATTTCGTGGAAGAGGAGGAGAGTGCACAGCAGAAAAGCAGAGAATCTGTTCTCCCTGGCAGCCAGGAACTTTTCATCACCCTGGAGCCAATACCCTCCCAAGGCACCTCCGGTGAGTGCACCTTTGTAAATATACTACAGGGTTTAAAAGCAATTGTGTTTAATGATTCATTTTCCCTGAAAACCTGGGATTCACTCGTGGCCAGTACAGCTACTGGAAAAGTTTGTTAAAGTGTCTGGGGATGGAGCGAGAATCTTCCAGGGATATCTCTATTAAACTCTCCTGGAAGTACTCTGAAAGTCTTTGCAGAAGGTTTCTGGGGAGGGCTGTCTTATTCTGTCTTCCATGGTAGGATACTTTACTACACCAAGCCAGTAGCAAGTAGTCTGGAATCACTGCAGCACAAAGCATGGCAGTGAATGGTCCTGGGTTTTGGGCGCATTCAAGCAACATTCGGTCTTTATCTCTCTGTTTTAGCCTCAGGAGAGTGATATCATTTATGGTCACCAGGTTGAAATAGGGGGATTTTTTTTTTTAAGGGAACAGTCAGGGGAGCCTGTTCATGCTGAGCTGTTTGCAATTGGCTAGCTAAAAGGGATCATCCCTGATAATAGCCACCCGGTGAGGGGAGGGGTGAAGGGATCATTCCAGAGAATTCCCACATGGTGGAGTGGGGGGAGGGTTGTGCTGCACATCCACCCAAAAAACACAGCCCCTCATTTTAAATGGCCAACCCCAGAGGCATTGCTTGGTATGGGAAAGGAGGGTGCCACAGTTTGAAACCATTCCTACACGTTATGAAGGCAGAAGAAGCCAATCCCTTGTGCTCTTTGGATTACCATGGCTGCCTGAAAACCAAATTCTGTTGCCCAGCCATGTGTGATGTCTCACACCAAACCAACAGACACTTTAAATTGTCCCCAAACCTCAGAGCTCCCAGATGCCTCTGCAGCTGGGAGCTCAGGGAGTGATTTAAAGGGCCCGGAGCTCCCAGATACTGCTACCCTACCCTAGTCCTGAGCCCGAGGGATTTAAAGGCCCTGCCTCTTCCTGTCAAGGTTCCCCCCGCCCCCCTCAGCAGGACTCCGGAGTACTGGTAAGTCCTTTAAGTTACTTTCACCCCTGCCCAAGAAGGAACAAGATCAAGTCCCTAATGCAAATTAAAAAGATATTTATGATGTGATTCATTTTGAATTGATAACTAGCTTGCCTGCTGATTTTTATTTATGTATGGGGAATGACAATCACCATTACCACTCCCATGCTGTTATACTCCTAAAAATCTTGCGACAAGTGTATTGTAAGTTTGGGTTTTCCTTGAACATTTTATTGCTTCTCTTCACAATGTCTTTTGTATTGATTGTTATAACAGATGGCTGTAATAACAACTGATTGCATTAATTACAGAATACTTTACATTTATGTAGTGCATTTTATCCTCATGGGAATTCCAAAGCATTTCACAAACTACTGGTATCACTGCACATGAGAATTACATTAAACGTTTTAAAAATTTGAACTCAGATTAATTGGAAAGTATTTAAACTGTCCCTGTAACCTTTCAAAAAGGAGGTAGAGTGAGGCGATTTTGGAACTAACTTGCTGTTTTCTTCAATGTTTGGGGGGAAAAAATGATTCAGGTAACACTGTTTTGACAAACTTGAACTGCTGGGAAAACTAAGTGGTTGTTTCTCAGCAAAGAGACAAGATGAGTGAATTAATACCTTCTATTTGAGTAGCATCTGTTGTTGAGAGACAACCTTTTGAGCTTAATTGAGCAAAGACTCAATGCTGCAGGATGCTGAGCTTTCTCAGTTCCCTACAGAAGGAGAATGCTCAGCACATCAGAGAATTAAACCCTGGGATTCTGGAGAACTCATTAAGGTTTTTATAGTTCCTTGAAAATTAAGAACTGAAGCATATTTTAAAAATAAAATCAATGTATTTTAGTCAGAGAAAATAGCACTTATGTTAGTGAATGCAAACACTGATGCTTTGTGCTGTGTTCCCTTCTCTCGCATCATACAATAGGCAGATTTATATCATGTGTATATATTTATTTTTAATGAAATTCCCTAGCTAATAATTTTCACTGTGATGTACTTTGATGATAGCACAATATTGTGTTACCTGGAGAAGAAGAATTGCATTTTACAGTCTATTCATTCTCTCTCTTCTTGGAAGGCTCCAGGAACAGAGTACAAAATACAATAAAGTGTATCATAGCCTTTTGTAACAACAAAGACCAAATCATTCAACAAAAGAAGATCCTTTGATGTGTGATTGTGAGTGGAAGAACACATTAACCATCAAAACGAGCTAATAGTAGTGTCCCAACAATAACACTAAAGAAGTTGAAATGCCACAAATAAGGTGACCTGTAATGTTACCATGCAATAAAATGTCTCATTAAATAAACTGTAACACAACCTCCTTAGCTGGGTAAGCTGCAGCTACCGCTATGTATGCCCAGATCAACAAATAGTGTCACCAATAATTAATTAGTGTCTCACTATCCCTGATGATTTTCCCCCGCCACGCCAAATACCCATGATTCTAATAAGAACATAAGAAAGGCCGTACTGGGTCAGATCAAAGGTCCATCTAGCGCAGTATCCTGTCTACCGACAGTGGCCCATGCCAGGTGCCCCAGAGTGAGTGAACCTAACAGGTAAAGATCAAGTGATCTCTCTCCTGCCATCCATCACCCCCCTCTGACAAACAGAGGCTAGGGACACCATTTCTTACCCATCCTGGCTAATAGTCATTAATGGACTTAACCTCCATGAATTTATCTAGTTCTCTTTTAAACCCTGTTATAGTCTTAGCCTTCACAGCCTCCTCAGGCAAGGAGTTCCACAGGTTGACTGTGCGCTGTGTGAAGAAGAACTTCCTTTTATTTGTTTTAAACCTGCTGCCCACTAATTTCAATGGGTGGCCCCTAGTTCTTCTATTATGGGAACAAGTAAACAACTTTTCCTTATTCACTTTCTGCACGCCACTCATAATTTTATATGCCTCTATCATATCCCCCCTTAGTCTCCTCTTTTCCAAGCTAAAAAATCCTAGCCTCTTTAATCTCTCCTCATATGGCACCCATTCCAATCCCCTAATCATTTTAGTTGCCCTTCTCTGAACCTTTTCTACTGCCAGTATACCCTTTTTGAGATGAGGAGACCACATTTGTACACAGTATTCAAGATGTGGGCGCACCCTGGATATCAGAATGAAAAATATCAGATTCTTCCTGAGCGATAATATTTTTCCCTCAGCTCAAATTTTTCAGACAGGCTTAAAAACTTTAGAGTCAGATCATCTTCTCCCATGTTAAAATTAATACAAAATGCCTTTCGGGGAGGATATCTACACAAAGGTTCCCTCAGAGATTTTCCCCACCCATGACCCCACTGGAGGGTTTGCTCCCTACCTGTGAAAAAGGATTTTGGGCCCATTCCCAAACCTGGATGATCCCGGGAGATAGAACCTCAGCATGGATGGTTGTGTTTTCTCAATGGCTCCCAGGAGCTTCTTGGCTCTCTGGCAGCAGAGCTTCAGTTGGTATCACCTGTGAATTTCAGTAATGTTCACTCTGCCATTAATAAAGGTGTTAACTGAAATGGACCTTACACTGATCTCGGCAATTCCCCCTGAAAAGTCTCCCTTCCACCTCAATATACTGTCATTTAGTCTTACCCTTTGTTTACAGTCCTACTATGACAATATTTGAATTCAAATCAGTTTGACAATTTTGAGTAATATTTCAGAAGATGCAATCAAGAGTCTTACAAAAATTCAAACATATATTGCATTCCTGTTATTCACCAAGGCCCCAGTCCTGCAGCCTTTATTCATACAGGCAGGGCTTACGTGAGCGATTCTGATTAATATTATTATTATTATTATTACTGCTTTAATGGAAATCAATAGGGTCAGCAAGGGACTATGCAGTGGAGAGCAACTGGTCCCTGCTCCACTTGTGTATTACTCCCCCTGCCTCTTCAAGCCCAGCAAAGCTCAGAGTTTTCTCTAGGGTCCCAAAGGAATGGTCCACAGAGCTGCAGCTCTCTCATGCCCCTCCTGCCAGGGGTGGTGGGGAGAGAGATTTTCTGATTTTCACTGATAAAATCACTCTACTGATTTTCACTCCCTTCTGCTTATGAGAACAGAGGAGGCAATCTACGGAGGATATTATGAACAAAATTAATTCATAGCACTTTATTACTAAAAGCCTGCTGCCACAAGATGCGGACCCCCTCCTACTGGAGAGTGCTGACCATCTGCAACACACTGTGGTGGTGCTGTTCCTGGTGGGACCCAACTGAGAGTGCCAAGTCAGGACAAATTGCTCTAAACAGGGCAGCTACAGCCATAAGCTGGGGTTTCTCCACCTCTAAGGCAAACCAAACCAGCCAAACAGGAAAGACTCTGGTTTTGCCCCACTGGCTAGCTACAAGTCACACAAGCAATTCCCTTAGACTCTCCGGTTTCCCAGTATCACCACCACCAGCCACTCATTCTGGGGACAAATGGTTATGGAAACCAATACCCCAATAAAAGAAAACGGTTCTCCCCAATTCCAAAAAATCAGGCCCCAGACCCATCACATCAGATCTTACCCACAAATCACACTGTTGCCAGTCCTTTAGAATCTAAAATCTAAAGGTTTATTCATAAAAGGAAAGAGACAGGTGAGGGTTAGGAACAGTTAAAAGAAATCAATTACATGCAGTAATGGCAAAGTTCTTGGTTCAGGCTTGCATCAATGGTAGAATAAACTGCAGGTTCAAATCAAAGTCTCAGGAATACATCCACAGCTGTGATGGGTCATCAGTATTTTGTTCAGAGCTTCCATTTGTAGCAAAGTTCCATCCAGAGATAGGAGCAAGACTGAAAACAAGATGGAGGGGCTGCAGCAGCTTTTTATAGTTTTTCCCAGGTGCAAGAACCTCTTTGTTCCTGCTGTGAAAAGCACAGCCCCATGGAGTTCTGGAGTCTCATGGGAAAAGTCACATGACCATGCATGACTCAGGATTTTCAGGTGGCAGCCATTACCCACAGGCTACCTTGCATGTCCTTTGGTAGACTTCTCATACGGATTTGAGGTTTCCAAGCTCCCAATTCTGGTTATTGTTAAGTGTCACCAAAATACTGTATATTGTTTATTTCAAAAAGGAAAAAAAAGAAAGAAAGAAGTCCAGGTAATGTAGCTTGTCCAAAAATATCTACATAAAATGCCCCAAATCTTGGAATATATCACAAAATAAGCAGGGTAGGAAATGGAGGTCATGTAAAACATATTGCAGTAATAGGATTGCTATCTTTGTGATCACACAGTACCGAACACCCTACCTTGTCCTGCTCTTTTCCCATCCCTTCTCTGAGGCCCCACCCTCTGCTCACTCCATTCCCCTTCCCTCCATTGCTCACTCTCCCCAACCCTCACTCACTTTCACCGGGCTGGGGCAGGAAGTTGTGGTGTGAGAGGGGATGAGGCTCCAACTGGGGGTTCAAGCTCTGGAGTGGAGTTATAAATGAGAGGTTTAGGGTGCAGGAGGGGGCTGAGGGCTGCGAGGAGGTTTGGGTGCGGGAGGAGTCTCAGGACTGGCCAGGAGGTTGCAGTGTGGGGTGTAGGCTCTGGGAGGGAGTTTGGGTGTGGGAAGGGTCTCAGGGCTGGGCAGGAGGTTGGGTGAGGGTTCAGGGCGTGGGCACCAGCTGGGAAGAGCTTACTTCAGGTGGTTCCCGGTCAGCGGTGCTAAAGCACACTCCCTGCCTGCCCTGGCTCTGCATGGTTCTCAGAAGCGGCTGGCATGTCCAGTTCCTAGGTGTAGGGACAGCCAGGGGGTCTTCGCGTGCTGCCCTCGTGCCCACAGGCACTGCCCCTGCAGCTCCCATTAGCTGAAGTTGCTGCTTAGTGGGAGCTGTGGAACCAGCACTTGGAACAGAGGCAGCGCATGGAGTCTCCCTGGCCACCTCTGCGCTCAGGGGCTGCAAGAACATGCCAGCTGCTTGCCAGGAGCCGCGCAAAGCCAGGGAGGGCAGGGAGTGTGCTTTAGCCCTGCTATGCCACTGACTCAACTTTTAACCGCCTCCAAGATCCCTTTTTCAACTAAGTGTTCCAGTCAAAAACCAGATGTCTGGCAACTCTAAGCAGAAATACCGTGGTGCTCATTTGTAATTCTGGAATTTTCATTTCCATGTCATAACATTGTTTCATCCAAATTACTACAGTTTTTCTTGTGAAGAAATGTATTAATTTTCTTTAGTCTAACAGGAAGAAAAGCTAAAAGTTTGAATTTAACCTATAATGGATAATGAATTTTAAGCTTGAAATGATTAGTTTGTTTATTGGTAGGTACATATTTTTATTGAACAGCTTAAAGCCAATAAGAAAGATAATTTCTCTAAGTCAGTGCATGAACATACAAGATGTTTCTCCTTAGACTGCTGAAATATCAAGTGTATATAATCACATTTGGGGAAAATAAAATATTCTTCCATGCTTTGTATGAGCTGCTTACAAGCTTTTCTTCATGCCAAAAGTGTATTGAGGGAAGAGGGGGAGGAAACGGATCGGAGACAGTAAAGTCATTAAGAAATGATGGAGTATGTTGCTAAATGTCAACAAATGTGTTCCTTCCCGCATTTTGCTTGAGCAAGAGGAAACATATCCACTAGTAAGTCTTGAAAATATAGTGGTTTGTATAGATGGGTTAGCTTTTATGCTTGGAAAAAAAGCACACTCTATAGATCAAATATTACATATATATACACATACACAAGGCAACTTTGTTTCCATTTTTTATTTTACTGAATATATGTTGAGCCTTTCCTTAATGAACTAGGCTGAATGTCAGTGGAGGAAAGTTAGTAAAGATATTTTTATGCAGTGTTGTAGCTGTGTTGGTCCCAGGATATTAGCGACACAAGTTGGGTGAGGTAATATCTTTTATTGGACCAACTTCTGTTGGTGAGAGAGAAAAGCTTTCAAGCTTACACAGAGCTCTTCTTCGGGTCTGGTAAATTTACTCAGTGTCACAACTAAAGACAAAGTGGAGCAGATTGTGTAGCATAAATTAGCACATATTACAAAGGACCATTCAAAGTGAAGTGGCTCATTAACATCTCTTCCAGAAGCCTGACCAGTGGAAGTTTATTACCCAGTCTATCCCTCTCTCAGTGGAGAGGACAATGTACCATCTCCTATTCCTAAGCAGATTTCCTTTTGCACTTCAAAAACATTGTTTTAGGTAAAAAACAAACAGATATTAACTAAAGAAAGATAGATTTTAAGTAATTATAAGTAATAAGTGTACACATGAAAGTTGGTTATCTAAGAAATAAACCAAATTTGCAATCTGAATTCTATTAACTAGGCAAGATTTGAATCAAACAGTGTCTCATTCTGATACATAATACAAGCAGACCATAGATCTTCCATACACACTCTAGAAATCCCTTCAGCCTGGGACCATGTCCCCAGGTCAGTGTTTCCAGGTGTTTCGAGGGAGTGAGGAAAGTGATGATGTCACTTTCCCTTTTATATCTTCTGCCATGTGGCATGAACTTCACTGTCCCAAAGAAAGCTGCCAATACAGTTAGTGGAAAAGTATAGGCACAAGATGGAATCCATTGTCACATGAGCTGGTCACATGCTCTTGCATGCTTTGAGTCACAGTAGTGTCATTACCCATATTCTGGCTAGAACGTTCACAGGAAAGTCCATCAGGTGGCAATAAGCTTTGTCCATGGCCCACTGTGTTAACTGATGGGTCATCAACTTGAATAGTTCATTCACAATGTGCTGGCAAGACTAGATGTAAACTATCTTGTGAGAGTTACCACAGGAACAAACATTTAAAATACGGGTACTTAGTCAATATTCATAACTTCAGATACAAAAATGATGCAGATATACAAACTGGATAATCTTATTCGCCAAACCATAACTTTTTCATTGATATTTCACAATATACTTTGTACAAAATACATCATAATTATATCACCATGCTAACTTTTGGGGTGCCAGGCATTGCTTTGGAGTACAGAGGATCACAATGAATAGGTTATAGATTGTTGTAATATGCCATAAATCCAGTGTCTCTGTTCAGTCCATGATTTTTAGTGTCTAGCAAAGTTACGAATTTAAGCTTCCAGGCTTGTCTTGTGAAGGTGTTTTTCAGGTTTCCTATGAGGATAGAGAGGTCAGATATAGAATGATCACTTTGTGAAAAGTGTTTGACCATGGGTGACATGGTGTTTTTGTCTGTGTAGCAGGGTACTGGTGCAACAGCACCTAATTAGCCCCTGCCCAGTCAGCTCCAATCAGGGGAAACAGATTGTGGCTGATGGAAAAAGCCTGATGCTGGCCTGAGGATTGGCAATATCTGCTGGCCTGACAAGCCAAAGGCTACAAAGGCTGGGAGGGAGCCATAAGGCCAGGGGGCAGTCATGAAGGGAATGGGAGGCCTGCTAGCTGAAGGCTGACTCTGCCTGTAAAGGAGGCGAGTAATCCTGTAATGCTTGTTTATAGATACACGGGTGGTGGGATAACCTTAAGTGAATAAAGATATGGGTGTTATACAACCCTGAAGCCTCTTTGAGCCTTATTGGGGTAGCAAGTGGGCCCCAGCAAGAGGGTTGGATTGTGGATCCTGTTACAGTCTTATTTTTCTGTGCGGAGTTCATTTGAGAGCATAGCGATTGTCTGGTTTCCCCCATGTTGGTAGTGGTTCATTTAGAGCAGTGGATGAGGTACACCACATGTTGTGATAGGCATGTGTAGAACTCATGGATTTCAAAAAGTGAGTGGTGGAGGCTGTGATCATTGTAACAATGGACATATGTCATCAGGTTTTGCATCTGTTGTTCTGGCTGGGCCTGGTGCTGTGGGGAGCTTGCTTCTGATGAGCTTGGCAAGGCTGGGGGTGGGGGGTTCTTTGAAGGCAAGAAGAAGGGTTTTTGGAAAGGTTTCTTTCAGGAGGTGATCCTAATCAAATATAGACTGTAACTGCTTGATGATACCTTGTAAGGGTTCCCAGTATCCATAGCTGTTCCCATGGTTTGGACAAAGTGTTTACTTGTTGTTGAATTTCATCCTCACTGTAACTGCTTATAAACCCAGATCATGGTGGGATCATTTCTTTGTTCTTCCACAAAGTCCCCTTCATTGGACAGTAGGTGTAAGTTGATGGGTAGTGGCTTGTCTCCCAGGACTGTAGTTGGGTCTAGGCAACGGGTCCTTCACCTGTTAAGATGTTCTTTCTCCTAAATTTTCATTTTCCTTTGAGCCCCCTTCTTCCCAAGGCTTTCTCTCAGCCACTGCAGTCATCTCCTGCCTTCTCAGGTTTTCCGGGTCTTCCGCTCCACTTTCTCCATTGAGGCATCCTGTCCCCTTTGACATTTCCTTAAAGAACTTCCAGTCATGCTCAGATATGACCAGGAAGGTCAGGTCTTTTGTCACTCTGGCCCATACAGTTTCTGGGTGTTCTTGCATGGTCAGTTGTACTTCTCTCATTGGGTAAGGTCATATGTCCTATGGATACACTGAAGGTAGATTATGTCCCCAGTTTTATCTCTTGTGTCCACCAACCTCTCCTGGACTAAGGGTCTGGCTATAGCTTGAGTCTACCAGCCCTTGTATTGCTACTCCATCCACTTATATCAGGATGAAGCTCTTCCCAAGGCTCCTCTTTCAAGCCTTGTTATCAGCTGTCCAGGTCTGCTCGTAATTAAAGTCCATAAGCAAGCAGGCATTTCTGAGATGTCCTTGCTGGCCACATGCAAAACAGCTCCCAGTGGAAGGAGTTGGTTCCTCAGTAGTTTCTCCCCAGAGAGGGAATCCTCTTGGATAGGGTTCCTTGGCCATGCCAGGTGAGCCCTTCCTGATCAGTGGATTATGCATCCAAGTTCCCTCAGTTACCCTTGTCAGCGTTTGCATATGATGCTCCTCTGGGACGCAGGGCACACAGGACCAGCTTTTGGTGTTTTAGCCTCTACCACAAGGGACATCAGATACTTCTCTACCAATGATATGCAAAACTGCCTCTGCCAGTGTTTCCAGCCAATGTCCCATCACATATCCATGTGTTCCTGTATGAGTTATAGTCTTATCTTCTGTTTATATTCCTGCTGGAAGGATTTGGGTGAATTGTTCTATGATGATCTTTTCTACCACCTGAACACTACTATTGCCCTCTGGCTGGAGCCACCGCCAGCAGTGTTCCTTCAGGGTCTGAGCAATTGCCTTTTGCTGTGTGCCAGGGGAATTTCTCCAGGGGGAATTGTTGGTAGTTTCTGATGAGATGTTGAAGGCATCAGAGATGGCTGCTCTGACATGCAAGTAGTCTAGAGCAGCCATTTGTCGCGAGACTCCAGTATACAGCCTGGGCCAGTATGGTGAAAATAAGGGGCCAATAGGGTGGCCCAGCTTTTTCTGGGCCATCAGGCCATCATGGCCATCTGTTCAAAAGTGACAAGGAACACCTTGGGGTTGGCCGGGGGCCCCATTTTTGTCAGCTTTGCTGGGGTTGGATCAATGTTCCCCAGGGGTGAAAGTAAAATTTTGGATTTACCGGTACGGGGGGAGGGCACAGCTTCCACCGGAAGGGGCGGGGCCTCTGATGGAAGGGGGCGTGGCTAGGGAATCAGCAGTCGTTCCGCCCCACCTCCCCGGCTGGTTAGCTGTTCCTTTTGCCTCTCTCTCCCGTCAGCAGCTGGCCGGGGGGAGCAAAAGGAGCAGGGACCTTAAAGCGCTGTTGTGGCAGCGCTTTAAAAAACCGGGCTTAAAGCGCTGTTACAGCACAGCAGCACTTTAACGTTGCTGCTTTTTTGCGCCCTCCTCCCTATCTGCAGTCCTGCCAGGTCCCTACTGGCAGAGCTGCCAACGGGGAGCACAAAAGGGGCAGGGACGCTAAAGTGCTCCTCCCGCAGCACTTTAAGGAGGTTCCTTTGAAGCGGCAAAAGAACCCTGCTTAAAGCACTGTCCCAGCAGCGCTTTAACCTCCCCACCCCTTCTGCGCCGCCCCCCCCCCCTGCCGCCATTGTTGGCGGGGGCAAAAGCAGCAGCTACCCAGCTGCTTGTGACAATCTAAACCCTGAAAAAGTGGACCCTTGCTCGGGTGCAGGTTAGGAAATGCAGAAAAGGGAAAGGTCACTGCCACGTGGAACTACTAATCTTTAGAGATCTCTGCTCCTGTTCATTCTGAGAGCTGTGGTGTGTAGTTCGTCAGGTGGCTGTGTTTCCAACTTGTTTCGCCAACCGGAACAAACAGAATCCTCCCCCGGCCCCCGAGAGCTCCTAAACCCCAGAGGAGAAATATACCAGTATTACTATTCAAATAAATAACCTGCAGTGGGTAGAGTGGTATGCTTTTAGAATTAATTCAGTGTAACTAAATGTTATAAAATAATTTGGTAATCCATTAGAACCAATGCATAATGTGGCATGGCTCTGCTGCATAAATCAGGGGACTTTGACATATAATTTAGTCCTAATGTGCTTCACAGTACTAGGGGCTTTGAATTTAGCTGTGCGTCTTTTTAATTCTACAATGTGGTGTTGACCTTTTTGTCCCTTGCATTTTTGCTAATGCTTCCAATGCAAAGGGAGGAGTCAGTAAAAGAAATTGCCCCTGTAAGCATCATTAGAAAAAAGAGTTAAGTACATAGAAGAAGGAAGAAGTATAAGGTACACATCGTGGCTAGATAGACTGTAATGGCCCACATGAGCTCCATCCTTCTCAAACTGTTGCTATTTCTCTTTACAAATTTTGTGTATTGATTTTTCTAACTGAATATATACAATAATGTGATTAATATCAATTCTGCACATCTGTTTATATGTAAGCCTCCCCAATAGCTAGGATTTATAGTTTTATAACGGCACAAAATAGAAGCAATGAGAACAATTCTTCCAAACCGCCTTACAATATCAACAGAATGAAATGATCTGTAGGTATATTAACCTAGGGGCAGCCATATGTTAACTAAAACTCTGATGTCTCCTACACATAAAGAAACCAGAGTGAGTAAGCAACAGTGATGGCTTAGTATTATTCAGTGTTAGATGGCTTTTGGATGATTTTTCTAACTGGAAAGATAACAAATGAATTGCAAGGAAGGGCATAGTGGGAAAGGAGTAGAATATTTAATGGGAAGGCAAACTAATTAAGTTGGTAGCAATTAGAGTAGTAGGCCTCCCAAACTGTGATCTAATCAGATATCACAACGTAAGCAGGATTAGGCTGCATCAGTATGTGGATGAGAAAACCCAGATGTTGCAGGCGGTAGTGTTGGCACTTTCTGAATCATCAATCTGACTCATTAATAAAGCAATACCCAGAATTATTTTAGGGGACATTATGGTGCTTAGATATATTGGCTTTCAGATTAGATGTAAAACTAACAATTCTGGTATCCTGTGGTTATTAAAAATCCTATACCACTTTTTGTAAAAGTTGAACTGTCTACATTCTACCTACCTATATCCCCACTGTAGTTTCAAGTAAATATGTTATTTTTCACTCCAGGGCCTAAACATTCATGTTGTATTCCTGAGAGATGTTAAACAGGTGCTGTATTACTTCTCAGTGGTAGTTACACTTTAGTGCAGGGGTGGGCAAACTTTTTGGGGCCTGAGGATCACATTGGGGTTGCAAAACTGTATGGAGGGCCGGGTAGGGAAGGCTGTGCCTTCCCAAACAGCCTGGCCATTACCCACTATCCATCCCCTCCCACTTCCCGCCTCCTGCCTGCCCTCCTCAGAACTCCCGACCCATCCAAACGCCCTGCTCCTTGTCCCCTGACTATCCCATCCTGGAACCCACTGCCCCTAAATTCCCCGCCCCCCACCGGCACTGCTACACCTATCAACCACCCCCCTCACAGTCCCCTGAGGCCTCTCCCCCTTCCCCCGGACCTCTGCCCCATCTAACCACCACCCGCTTCCTGACTGCTCCCTGGGACTCCTGCCTGCTCCCCACCCCCTTACCATGCAGCTCAGAGCAAGAGGAGCTGTGGGCCAGAGAACTGGCCGCGCGGTGAGTGAAGCTGGACAGCTGGGAAGGAGCCGGGGGCTAGCCTCCGGCTGGGAGGTCAAGGACTGCGCAGGACAGTCCTGCGGGTCGGATGTGGCCTGAGGGCTGTAGTTTGCCCACTTCTGCTTTAGTGCCTGGCACAGTGATTTGTATACAAATGCCCAAACCTGCTCACGTAAATAGACCCCTTACAACTGATAGGACCGTGAGGAACTATGTAGATTTTGGCCTGTGGTTTGTGCAATCAGCATGAAATGCACCGAAACAAAGATCGAACACTAGGCCCATGTATGTCCCACGTGAATCTTGTAATACAATGGATTGACTTCAATGGTGTATAGGCTTTGGATGTATGTACGCCCGGTGGCGGATTTAGAGTCAGCGGGGCCCTGTGTGCGGCTTCATTTTCAGTGGCGATTTAAAGGGTCTGGGGCTCAAGCCGCTGCTCCAGGAACGGTGGCAGTGGCCAGGAACCCCGGGAGCTTTTAAATCACTGGGCCTTGGGGCAGCTACCCCTTTGGCCCCCCTGGGTGTGGGAGATGCTGAAGCGCCCCCACATTTTATGCGGGACTCCGCTGCTGTCCCATGCCGCTTATGTTAAAACGTATTGTTAGAAGCATAGAACCGCCCAGGAGACAGGGAGGTGCCTGAGCCCGACTGCGGGGGCTGCAGTGTGGCTGTGCTGGCTAAAGGCGATCGCAGCCACCTGCTTTGCAAGGACCCAGTGGCCGGGGGAAGCGAGCAGAGATCAGCATGCAGAGGCAGAGGGGTGCTCAGGTGGCCGCTGATGGAGTCATGCTCCCCCTCTCCTTTACGTGGGTGTCTCTGCCCATTTTTCTGGGCAGGCCAATGGAGTGACAACAGAGCCCTGGGATGCAGCCAGGACCCCAGGCGCCCTGGAGTGCATGAGCGGAGCCTCCATGGGGCTGGAGAAGGAGACAGGAGACACCAAGATCTTCATGACCAAGGACGGCTTTGGGCACCCTGGTGTGGCAACCAAGACCTGGGCGGGGCAATCGGGACCCTGGGCATGGGGCATAAGTGGAGCCTGCAGAACCCTGGGTGTGGGGTGGCAGTGGAGCCCCAATTAAAGTGTGGGGGTTCTGTAGCACCTCTGCACCACAGTTCCTGTGCCTGTTGTTGGGGGCGGGGGTGGGGGAGCCGTGCTGCAGCATGATATGTTTTGGAGTAAATCCGCTCCTGGACATGCCCCTGCATAGGGGTGAATTTCATTCTCAGATTGTTGAGCAAAGTAAAGATTGAGAAACACTTAGGTAAAAATCTCTATACAACTGTTAGATAATTAATGTCACTGGAAAAATTTGCACCAATATCTAAAGAGACCAATTAGCAAAGTAAATACATTTACAGACTCGAAGTTTTCCTGAAGGAACATGTTGTGGAAAGTAGACTGAAAGTATTGGGCTCCTGGTGTAGCATTATACATTATTACATTAGAGCACAGGTAATAATTCATTCTACATCTGGGAGATAATGTGCAGGAGGGCAATAAATAGACCACATCGGTCAAGACTGTCGTATGATGTACAGAATTATAATAACCACGTCTATGCTGGGAGATAGCGCCTTCCAGGAAAGAGCAAAGTGCTAGTTAGCAAAAGAATCATAGACTTGAACTGAAGCGGGAATGTTTGTTTAAAACATTAACAAAAAAGTCATGATAGTTGAGTGAATGTGATTACATCAGGCTTTAGCATATCCACAATTACAGTGCAGTCAAACATCTGTGTTTAAAAATGACTTCGTTAAACAACCAGAGCATATGCTAGAAGAAAGCTTCATACATGTCTGGCACCATGGAATCAGTCCTGTCTTGAATGTATGTACTATTAAACAGGGCATGACTCAAATGATATGCTGAAAAGAAATGTGTAAGCCTGTGTTTTGCATTCTATGAGAGGCTTTCATTGAAACACCAGGAAATTTTAAACTCAAAGATGAATCTCAAAGCTGTTCTTCACCCGTTTCTTTGTAAATAAGTTGTATAAAAGGAAAACGTTGATAAATTCTCAAGAGTTTAAAATAAAAGGTAGATAGTTACCTGACTCACATTGATTTCAATGGAAATCAGGTGCCTAAATACATGTAACAGTCTGGGCCACTGGTGCAAGATATAGAGAGTTTGTTTTGGGTTTGGGTTGGTTTTTTTTGTTTTTTTTTTTTACGGTTTTCTTGACCATCAAAAGATTTAGCTGTGGTAGAAAGAAAGTTTTATCTTGGAGTGGATTTGAAAAGCTTAGTAAAAATCCTCAAACAGTTGCTTGACTTAGGATGGGATGATTCTTTTGTTTGTAGACATACTGGATACTAAGCACTTAAGGATGCAGATTTGCCTAGTACTGATTCCTAATTCAAGGTATATACTAAAGTGTACATGAAAGATACAAATCTTGGGTCTGACTGAACTATACTGGGTGCAGGGCCTGAGAGTTGTAGGGAAAGAACAGTCAAAAATGACTACGTGCCACCTTTATGCCCCCACCAGCCCCCTGGGACTAGCCTTCCTCAGGGCTGCTCCAGCTTGCGACTGCTGGTAACAAATCTGATGAGGCAGGGATTTACTCATGTCAGGGTAACACTCAGATACCCAGATAGGGCAGCTTTATGGCCTCTTTGTATTGCCAGAGCAATGGCTAGGAGGTTAGCATGCTCTGAATGCTATTCATGTCACCAAACTCCATTACTTCACTGTTACCCTCTTCCCATACCCATTTGTTAGTTTTTCACCACCTCTTATCTCTCATCATATGCCTAAGCTATTGGTCTGTGGGCCCCCAATTCCCCAAAGTACCACTGCAATACAAGGAATAATTAATAATAGTGTAGTGCAAAGGGGCCATTGGAGCCCAAGATGAGACTCCTTGTCTTCAGCACATAAATAATTCAGAGTCTAAATCTTCAGTTACTGAGCTAAGAGTTCAACATTTAAAGTTTCTAATCCTGCAACATGCTGATCATCTCCTGAAGTAAGTGAGAGTAGGGTGCATTCAACGTGTCTCACAATAAAACCCATAGTCCTTAACTCAGGGATGGGCAAACTTTTTGGCCCAAGGGCCACATCGGCATTGGGAAATTGAATGGAGGGATGGGTAGGGAAGGCTGTGCCTCCCCAAATAGCATTGCCCCCACCCCTGTCTGCCGCCTCCCACTTCCTGCCCCCCCTCAGAACTCCCAGCCCATCCAACCCCCCATCCTTGTCCCCTGACTGCCTCCTTCTGGGAACCCTGCCCCTAACTACCACCTGGGACACCACTCCCTATCCAAACCCCACCCCCGACTGACTGCCCTGACCCCTATCTACAACCCCGCCTCCTGACAGACCCCCCCGGGTCTCCAATGCTTATCCAACCGCCCCTGCTCATTGTCTCCTGACCACCCCTCCCAGCACCCTCTGCCACTAACCGCTCCCCCCAGAACCCTACCCCCTATCCAACTCCCCCACAAAGCCCCTTTCAAAATGCAGTCCTCGAACATGGTTGGAGGACTCAGGAGGAGCAGGGGCAACCGTGCAGCCGGAGAGAAGTGGTGGTTTCCACTTCAAAGTGCCACTTCTCTCCATCTGGCTGCATGGATGCCCGGTGTCCTCCTGAATCCTCTGCCCACATTTGCTGCTCTCCCTCCACCAGCACCTCCGCCCGCTCCTCTGAGGCCAAAACTGAGCCTCGCTCCTGCTCTCCCCTGCCCCCCTCGCTCCTGCTCTCCCCTGCCCCCTCCTCCCACCTCTGCCAGGGGTTCGACGGTGCTGAAACTGCACCAGTGCCTGCCCCTGCGCCACATGTCTGGAGCAAGCCACGCCACTACGCTGCCTAGAGCACTGGTGGTGCGGCGAGCTGAGACTGCGGGGCAGAGGGGACAGCAGGGGAGGGGCCGGGGCTTGCCTCTCTTTAGGGAGCTCAAGGGCCAGGCAGAACAGTCCCACGGGCTGGATGTGGCCCGCAGGCCATAGTTTGCCCACCCCAGCTTTAACTGCTAAGTTGTTCCATGTTCTGAAGACATCAGCAGGTAAATACTTCTCCCCCTTGTTCTCACTTCCCCCCAGCCTTGTGGAAGCAAGAAGATGTGGGGTAGGAAAGACCATATGGTGGTAGGGGGGCAACAGGGATTCTGGGCAGATGGAGGGAGTTACCTATGATGAGACCACAGGTTTCTAAAAGTGCTGTAATAGCTAACTGTTCCAGTGCTGAAGTCTGTATGTCTGGAAGACTAGAGTAATAAAAATGCACATAAATATTTATGCTTGTAAAGTGTGAAGGTGATCAGCATGTTTCTCTCCCCCTCCCATTCCGTCTTCTCTGCAGCCACCCAAACTCGTGGAAGACAACCAAAGCAGAGAGGGTCAGGGTCTCAGTGTAAAAGCCTGAGGCAAGTAAGAGAGATTTGGATCACTTTCAAGAAGCTGTGGAAAAGCAGTGCCAGAAACAGTTCAACCACTTCATAGCATCAGGGTTTAGTATAAAAAAATACGTCTTCCCATTTGATGTATAAATAGAGATATTGATGAGATGCTGACCTACAATAGGGATATGGATTTCATATGTAGAATCATCCTTTTCCCCCCTATTAGTTATTGTGATATTTTCTCCATGTAATAAATCCAGAGCAATATAGAACTAAGGTTCAATTGCTATTTCCTTATGTCAGTCTATTGACCAGATAAGAGTTTCTTTCCATATTGTAAATTTCACTCCATACAGAAACTTCTGCAAAGAACCAAGGGATTATAAGGATGAGAATCTTCCCTTTCTGCTATGTTGAGTTGGAGGTACGAGATTTGTTTGAACCTAATCACAAAAGAAACATTGGATTTAAGAGAGAGAATTGTTTGATCTACCCTGGAGCCTGAATAAGACATTTTAAATTCAGGAAGTGAAAAATACCTTTTAATTAACTCTTGCTGCTTCGTGATTTTTTTAAAAACCATATAAGAATTTCTTAATAAAGATTTGTATAGGATAACAGGGCAAAAATAAAGATGTCTGAAGCTGAAGAGATATATTCACTTTGGTTACTTTTGTATGTGGCACAGACTTGTACGTAAGGGCAACAATTCCCATTTTGATAGATATTCTTTCACATAACAGTAATTCAGATTGGAAATCACTTACATGGAATGAGAAAGTAAGAAACAAATATCTACCAAAGTAGAATCTGACAGATAGTTAGACTGGAAAATAGTTTGACTACCCTCAGAAAGTGTGACTTCATATTCATATTAAATAAACACAACTTTGATTTGCTAGAATTGATTTGAAACCAAAGAAGCAAACATATTCTTGTTGATGATACAAAAGTGGATAGCATGGGTGGTAAATGAATTATGATGATTACTTATAATTAAAGCTTATTAGAAAGCAAATAGCTAATCCATTAAGTGCTGCATTTGCTTGTTTAAATTTCTCTTATTTCAGTTAAAATTAAAAATACATTTTAAAATGCTTTCCCCATTAAACAATTCTGTTTATCTTTAGTAAAATTAAATAACTAGAAATCAAACACTACAATTTTTTCATAGATACAAGTAATTAAAATGTTCCATAGAGTCGCAAAGTTGTTTGGGTGTTGTGTTCAAAAAGGGACAATGCCAGGTTTTCAGCTAATGCATGTTATCTGTCTATCTATCTAGTAAACTTTTTTTAGAATTACAATAAGCAATAACTCTATGTATCTATTTTACATAAAAACCAAACACAAAAGATAAGTTGACAATTCCAAATATAAAATTATGTTATTTAACAGCTCAAGTGAGCATTATTCTTTTTTTCCCCTTTACATTTTCAGTAATATATTTGCAGGCCATAAAAGAGCTCTGATTATAACAAAAATGTCTTGAATATATTATATTCTTATAAACAAACTCAGTTACCCTGTTAGCAGCTAGTTCAACATACAGGTGCATTGCAGTTATATCTCTTAGATACTACACTATAGCTTTTAACCCCTTATTTATTCACTTCCTAATATATACCATTACATATTCAATCTTTGCACGGAGCTGAATTGCCATGGAGAGCTATATCAATGGATGCTATTTAATCAAGATAGAGGCACAGAAGGATCTTTATCAGTCAAAGCAGAGGCCAGAGAGGAATCATAAAAAGCACAGCTGCAGTTAATTGTCTCATCGTTGACATTAATCTTGTGCACAATACAACACATTAATTTCCAAATAACTCTCAAATGCTTTTGAACTTACAAGCAGCAAGAAAAAGAAAAGCTAGTATGATGCCTAAACCATTCTTACGACTCTAAATTAGATACCGTAATTGGATAGTTACTAAAAAGAAGGAAAATGACTGGAATACGATGACTTAAGGAAGAAGGTATGAAGTTTTATTCTAACATTTTACAAAAAAAAATCCTAGAATTTGACCCAGATCCACAAAGATACTTGGGCACAGAAACCCCAGATTTAGGCACCTAAATCATGGTTATATGTGCCTATACCCCAGTTCTGGCTTTACTGTGATTCACAAAACTCCCCGCAAACCCTGTAGGTGTCAGGAGTGAGCACCTTCAACTGAGCCTGAGGACTAGTCAGCCCAACCACCCAGGCGTATTAATGAGCCCAGATGTCTTGCAGTCAGATTGCTTGATTGGCCAGCCCACCCGACTGGCTGAGCAGAGCCACGCTGCTTTTAATCTCAGTAGCAGCAAACTATTGGCTGCTGAAAGCTTTGGCTTCTAGCTATGATTGCTCTTGTTCTGCATGAGTGCTTGTCTTGATTCAGCCCTGTTCCTGACTCTGGTTCAAATCCTTACATCCTCCCCAAGAAGAAAAGGGTGAATTGAAGCTGGACTTTCCATGTTGCAGGTGAGTGCTCTAATCCCTGGGCTCAGAGTAATAAGATGAGCAGCTCCTCCAGCTGGTTTGTGTGGCGCAAGGGAGACCTTGCTTACTTCCCCAACAAATGCCTTATGCCCTCAAGGGCATAGTTATGGGGCAAAAAGAAGACCCACAGTTGGACTGTGGTCAGTTGACTTGGGTTTGTGGGGTGCCAGCTATAGGTCTAAAAATCACAGTGTAGACATTCAGGCCTGGGCTCTGAGACCCACCCACCTTGTGGGGCCTAGGAGGCCAGACTCCAGCCGAAGCCCAGATGTTTACACTGTAATTTTTAGAACTGCAGTCTAATCCCTGTGGACCTGCATTAGCTGACCCAGGCTCTGAATCTGAGTGCCATGGGTGTTTTATTGCAGTGTAGTTGTACACTTAGCTGCCTGGCTCCATGGAGCAGGTTCCTGTTCCTGGATGGCTAAACTGAGATAGGCACATCCCTGCAGCTGGAATTAAGTTCTCTCGATCTGTGGGACTTAGCATACACCCCTCTCATTGACATCTTCCATTGGTCAGCTTAGGCAGCTGGCTTTGCAGGCTTCTGTAGACTGCATTCTAAAGTGCCTCCCTCTTCCCATTCATTGTATAGGGAGCCTCAGTGCCTAACTCAGAATTTGCAGATTGTGCTGGTGTTCCAGTGGTTTTCTATGTGCCTATAAGTTAGGCATTACAACACCTAAGTCCCTTTGTGGATCCAGGCTTTAGTACTTAACAGAGCATTGGTGCTCTATCCAGCACCATCCTTAGCATTCCTGATATTTTGACAATAAAATGGGGAAAGCAATTTGATTTCTTGATTATTTATAAAGTCTTGACAGAGTGGATGGAACAATGTGTAAGCAGTGAATCTGTAATGACAGAAAAAAACACAACCCTGTTACAAATATCATTGCTACCCAGTATATTTAACAAATTTCATGTACAGTTCATCATGTTAGTTTCTTCCAGTAATGCTTCTTTCCAAATGCAGTGCTGAATTTTGTACAGAGAGAATAAATGTGTATTAATAAGAGAACCATCCATTTTCATTTGATTAGCATTCGGGTCTGATGACTAAAGAGAAATGTAAAATTCTCCAAATTCTTTACTACTAAGGGATCACCTGTAATCTTCCCCAAGGATATAGGTGTTGTATTGAACTCCTTCTCATTACCTTTCATGTTGTGCCGAGAGTAATTATCCCTCCTCATTATTAAGAGGACAATAGGAAAAGTTAGTGCACTATGTGAAGATGAAATCAAACTCATTTTTAAAAGAAAAAGATTCAAAGGTAGAGCTGGGTAAAATTTTTCAGATGAAGTTTATTTGCTGAAAAATGCAGTTTTTGTTGAATCAAAACTATCCACAAATGTGATGTGAATTTGTTGAACAGGTTGTTTTTCTAGGACTCAGATACCATTCAAAGAATAGCTAAAATAGCAAGATCCTTCCTGATGTAAACAGTCAGGGTGACCTCTAACCTGACATCTGCTGGTGAGTTGTGGAAAAGAGCTTCAGGGCTGATCTCATTTGCATGGACACACCCATCCTGCCTAGCATGATGGGACTACTTCCCAAATGGTCACTTTGCTGCTGTGGATCTCCAGCCTCTTTGTTATTAGGGAAGGAATAATAAAGTGGTGTTATCCTAGTTATATGAATCAAGGACAATAGAACTGTTTTATGCATTTTATGATGGAGGTACTTGGCCTCAACTAAGTAGCACTTGTTAGGCAAGAGACGTGTTCAAAAGCCCAGTGAACTGAGAGATTGGGGGTAGGTATGTGTAGTTGGCAGTGTGGGTCCATTCTGAGGACCATAAACACCACTTTGATCCCTCCTTTCTCTACTGTGTAGTAATAGTGCTCATTTTGACTCCATTAGGAGTTCTGGTATATGCTGCAGAGTTGAAATTACTAATACCTAGGTTTAAGTAAGTGGTGCACTAGTAGCGAGGCTCCCTTACTACCAGCTGAGAGCTGTGTTAAGTTGGTGAGTGGCTAGCAGGATGGCTGATGGAGATGGGTGGCTTGCGGTGAAGATTGCAGCAGAATCCTATGGAGAGGCATGGGAATTGGCTGTTGACTTGAGCAGCAGGGCATGTAAGATGCCCCCATACTGCCCCGCTTTCCATCCAGGCTGGGAGATAAACTCTGCAGATGAACTTCTGAACTCTGGGCAGGGTGGGGGTGGCACTGACCAAGGACAGAAACAGTGGAAAGGGTGACTTTAGGTTGCTGGATTTAAGACCTGGAGGGGAGAAGGACACTGCCAAACTTTCTTGGGGGTGGGTCTTTTGCTTATGGTTTGTTATGAATCCTGTTTGTGAGGTTTCCCCAACATAATGCCGCATTGTTTCTCTCCTTTATTAAAAGGCTTTTGCTACACTCAGACTCTGTGCTTGTGAGAGGGGAAGTATTGCCTCTTAGAGGCACGCAGGGGTGTGACGTGTTTGTCCCAGGTCACTGGCTGGAGGCTTGAGCAGGTTTTGCATTGTGTTATTGGAACAGAACCCCTAGATACTGAACCCAGCCCTTGTTGCTGCCAGCTCTGACAGGCAGAAGGGTTACACATAACTTTTAGCTCAGTGGTAGAGATTTAGGAGATCAAGATGTGATTTTCCTACTCTGTTTGCTCAGGAGTAGGGAGCTGACATTCAGTGTCTTATATTACAGGTGGGCACCCTAAATACAAGGCTATCGGAAATTTCAGTGTAGCTCTTTCTCAATCTCTTCTGTAGAGCTGTTTCACTGTGTGTAAATAATCACTGAAGCAGGGATACAGAGTCATTTATGGTTTCCCTCATTGTCCCAATGACCATTCAGGTATTTTATACGAGTGGAATAGCTTTAACAGGAGAGACTGAGAGCTGCTCATTCCAGGCCACCCTATAACCCACAGGTTAGAGCCCTCTCCAGCCATATGGAAAACTCAACTTCAGATCCCACTTCTAATAATTATTTTATTATTTCTACACAGCTGGAACCAAAAGAAATGGAAAGACTGTCATGCTAGAAAATCCCATAGCCCAGTGGTTAGGGTTACTCCAAGTGCCTGCTCCACTGCTGGCAGAGCAGGAGACTGAACCTGCATCTTCTACATCTCTGCTGGGTGCCCTAACTCGTGGGCTAAAGGTTATAAGGGTGGATTCTACTTTCCCCATTCACCCCTAGTTTTGTGAACCTAGCCCTTAATTTCCTTTGCTTTTATGTTAAAAATTCTCGTGCCTGGAAATTAAACCATTGATTTTTAGATTGAATAAAATATTTTGTTTGATGTAAAGCAAATTTTTTGTCAACTTTTTCGATTCCCCAAAACTTTTCGGATTTGGTTCAGGTTTTCCCTAATTATTTTGGTACTGGTGGTGAATCAAAAAATCAGTTATTTCCCCTGCTCTAGTATGAAGGTGACCTTGAAAAGAAGGTCAGTTCTAATTCAGAGCCTTATTGTCAGCCCAAAGATTGTTTCGTTTATGAAGAGAACACCTGAAGCCAGAATTTTCTGAACTAAAACCATTTCCTCCTAAAAGGTTCTTATTGGGCCCAGTTCACTGTTGTTTTGCACTTTGTGTAGTCATTTATACCAAAGCAAAGTGGGTGTACCATTGTGATCTGCATTTGCTTTTCACAGGCATTAATGATCCCACAAGCTAGAAGTAGTGGGGGATCAAGCTTCAGAATGCTATTTAAACTACTTACTGAAAGAGATGGCTAGTAATGTTGAGCCTTTCCTTGATTATCTTAAAGTGAGGGTTTAAAGTATTCAACCTCCATCACATGACTGATCCATCAGGGTAAAGCTAAGTGAGTCGAGTTTCACCTTATGAGTAGGATAATCACATAACAAATTGAACAAACTGTTTGATCAGTCATTCCACAAACTTAATAGATTCCATTCTGGAATAGGTTTTATGCATGGCATGTGTTAGTAATACATATGCAATGGCCCTGAGGAGAAGAGTCCCTTTAGATATCTGTCAGAAACTGAGCCAGCCCAGACATAAATCGAGTCATAGCTTCAGATGACCAGCAGTGTGTAGTAAAAAGAATAATCTTCTCCAAAGAGAAGGTTTAAACTACTGTACAACAGAAATCAACTTTTGTAATAAAAGTCAGTAGCCATTTTTAAGGTTAATAATCTAAGAATGAAATAAAAAAACTCCTATAAAGTACTTTAAAAAGTCTCAGAGGGGTAGCCATGTTACTCTGGAATTGCAGAAGTGACAAAGAGTCCTGTGGCATCTTGAAGACTAACTAAAGTATTGAGCATAAGCTTTCGTGGGCTAATACCCACTTCATCAGACGTGGGCTTTCGTGGGCTAATACTCACCAACGAAGTGAGTATTAGCCCATGAAAGCTTATGCTCTAATACTTTACTTAGTCTCTAAGGTGCCACAGGACCCTGTCACTTTAAAAAGTCTAACGACATGTTAGGAAAAAGTCCTAAGTTTATCAAAAAGAATTAATGAGCTGTTCAAGTATTAATTGTGGGTCTCTGTTTTACTTTCCATTTATATTTTGGAAGGGGACCAGATGGCTCAGAGTATTGGTAATGGATTGGGGAGACTTTTAACTATCACTTTAACCCCATCATGTGTTACTAATAACCAAAGGCTCCTAACATCTAACAGCTGTTCAGTGACCTATGTGAAATGAGCTTGGTGGCCTCCATCCACTGCCCTTAGGGAAGCCCACCCCCTCCACCACATGTTTGATACTAAGGCCAGCTCTACATTGTGGGGGAGGTCGACCTAAGATACACAACTGCAGCTACTTGAATAGCGTAGCTGAAGTCGACGTATCTTTGGTTGACTTACCTCAACATCCTCACAGCAGCGAGTCGACTGCTGCTGCTCCCGCATCGACTCCACTTCCTCCTCTCATGGCAGTGAAGTTCTGGAGTCGACGGGGAGAGTGTTTGGGGATTGATTTCTAGTCTAGACTAGACGTGATAAATTGATCCCTGATAGATTGATCACAACCTGCCAATCTGGTGGGGAGTGTAGACCTGGCCTAAGGCTTGGTCTACACTACCAATATATGTAGATACTACAGTGGGAGACCTCTCCAATTGACATAGTTACCACTTCTTGGGGAAGTGGAATATCTATACCAATGGGAGAAGCTCTCCTGTCACCATAGGAGCATCTTCACTAAGTACGACAATGGAGCAACTGCATCACTGCAGCGCAGTATATGTAGATGAGCTGTAACTGCTAATCTTATTGGCAGTCTTGGCAGTGAAATCAAGGATTCAGTGGGCCCCTGTGAACTGTCCTTTCCCGATCCAAATCAGTCTTGAGGCGCATTGGAAGACCGCATAGGGAAGCTCACAGTCTTATTGCCTGCTGTGTCTGTTCTGTGGATAAACAAAAGTTTTTAGTCAGCAGGGCTGTTAGTGCAGCATCTTTCATCAGCGCTAAAGTTCACACACAACCATTTCACCGAATGTGTATCATGTGTTTTACAGCCCCATGCCCTGACCTGTCTGACTTTTATGTGATCAGAGGACTGTCTCAATTTTAATTTAAGATGTGTGTGTCACTTTTTAAAATAAGCATTAAAGATGTCATCGTCTCCCAATATTAACGGTCTTTAAAATGCAATCTTTGATGCATTACCTAACGGATCTGCAATGATAAAGTGTTTCCCTTTTCTCTTTCAGTCTCGCACTTCCCAAGCTAGCAGATGCTCAGCATACTGCAGAGGCTGCACTCAGCTCCTAGACAACAGGAACTGCTTCATGTTACTCAAAAGAAACCCCTTCAGCTGATTTAAAGCTTTTGTTAAATAAACTGTGATCACTAACCCGCAAGCCTATGTTCACTAACTTGTACTCTCATTTTGAATGTCCTACGAGTCTTGATATGAAATATCTTCAATATTGCACAATATTGCACTTTTGAATGGCTACTAACAGTATCATAATTGTTATAACAGTTTATTATTTGTATTGCAGCAGTACCTAGAAATCCCATGAGACCTGGGCCCATGCACTAGGTACTAAAAGATAGTCAGTCCTTACTAAAAAAACCTTACAATCTGAATAGACCAGACAAGGTACAGGAAAAAGGGAGTACTAGTAGCTTGGTTTAACTATGTCAGTATTTTCCCATGAAATACACATGTATTACTTTTCCTCTTTCTAAGTTAGTTTCCATTTCAGAACTATAAGATAGCCCCATTCTTGCTGAGTTTCATATTGCATCCTGGTAAACCAAGTTCAGTGAGAGATGCATTCAGGCCCTGATTCAAGAAACAATCCCTATTCAGGACAGAGCAGTGGGACTTAAACTTAAGTGTTGTGTTGAGCATGGATGGATTAGCAAATGCTTTAGTGTTTTCCTGATCTGAGGTTTTACTGACTATGGTCTGATTGTCAAAAGTACTGAAAGACAAGCAGGGGTGAGGTAATATCTTTTACTGGACCAGCTTCTGTTGGTGAAGAGACAAATTTCTAGACTCCACAGAGCTCTTACAAATCCCATCTAAGTCCATGGGACCTATAGGTGCTCCTCACCTTGGAAATCTGGCTACATATTATTATTCAGTACTCAGAATATATCCACATTTTTAGGCCTTCTAGCTAATGTAATTTCACATAAACTGTAAGTGTACAGTCAGAATAAGTCTTATGTAAGTGAAAGCCATTGAAAGTGTGTAACTGCTGGCCTCTGGTATCACTGAGGTAAGGTGAGTGTCTTGATTAGCAAAGGCGTGTGCTTGTACTGATATTTCAACAGTGCTGGAGAAAAGAGAGGAAATACAGTTCATCCACAAGTACTGTAATTTCCAGCAAACCTATATTAGAATCCTAGAATCACAGGGTTGGAAAGGAATTCAGGAGGTCATTTAGTCCAACCCCCTGCTCAAAGCAGGACCAATTCCCTCACTAAATCATCCCAGCCTGGGCTTTGTCAAGCCTGTCCTTAAAAACCTCTAAGGAAGAAGATTCCACCACCTCCCTAGGTAACACATTCCAGTGCTTCACCACCCTTCTAGTTAAAAAGATTTTCCTAATATCCAACCTAAACATTCCCCACTGCAACTCCATCATTCTTTTCTTCCGCAGACTAAATAATCCCAGTTCCCTGAGCCTCTCCTCATAAATCATGTGCTCCAGACTCCTAATCATTTTTGTTGCCCTCTGCAGCACTGCTTTCAATTTGTCCACATCCTTCTTGTAGTGTGAGGCCCAAAACTGGACACAGTACTCCAGATGAGGCCTCACCAATGCTGAATAGAGGGGAATGATCATGTCCCTCGATCTGCTAGCAATGCTCCTACTTATACAGCCCAAAATGCTGTTAGCCTTCTTGGCAACAAAGGCACACTCTTAACTCATATCCAGCTTTTCATCTACTGTAACCCCTAGGTCCTTTTCTGTGGAACTGCTGCCTAGCCACTGGGTCTCTAGTCCGTAGCAGTGCATGGGATTCTTTTGTCATAAGTGCAGGACTCTGCACTTGTCCTTGCTGAACCTCATAAGATTTCTTTTGGCCCATCCTCTAATTGGTCTAAGTCCCTCTGTATCCTATCCCTACCCTCTAGCATATCTACCACTCCTCCCAGTTTATTGTCATCTGCAAACTTGCTGAGGGTACAATCCATGCTGCCCTCCAGATCAGGTGGGCAAACTACAGCCCGCGGGCCACATCTGGCCCACGGGTCCCTCCTAACCAGCCCCTGAGCTCCCGGTTGGGGAGGATCCCCCCCAGCCACTCCCCCACTGCCTCTCCCCTCCCCTGCAGTCTCAGTGCGCCATGGAGCCAGACACGCAGCTCTGAGCAGCATGGTAAGGGAGCTTAGCTGGGGCCAGGAAGCTGGATAAGGGGAAGGGGATTCCAGAGGGCAGAGGTTCTCGGAGGTTTGGTCAGGGGATGGGGAATGGTGGGGTTGGATAGGGTGTGGGAGTCCCGGGGATCTATCAGGGGAAGCGGGGGTGGATAGCGGTTGGGGCAATCAGGCGACAAAGAGAAGGGGGGCTTATATAGGGGGCAGGGTCCTGGGGGATGGTTGGGGTAGGGAGGTCTCTGGAGGGCGGGTCAGGGGACAAGGAGCAGCGGGGATTGGATGGATCGGGGTTCTGAGGGAAGCAGTCTGGGAGCAGGAAGTGGGAGGGGGTCAGATGGGGTGAGGGCCAGGCTATTTGGGGAGGCACAGCCTTCCCTACCCGGCCCTCCGAACAATTTTGCAACCCCAATGTGGCCCTCAGGCCAAAACTTTTGCCCATGCCTGCTCCAGATAATTAACGAAGATATTGAACAAAACCAGCCCCAGGACCAATCCTTGTGTCACTCCGCTTGATACCGTCTGCCAACTAGACATGAAGCCAGTGATCACTACCCATCGAGCCTGACAATCTAGCCAGCTTTTTATCCACCTTATAGTCCATTCATCCAGCCCACACTTCTTTAACTTGCTGGCAACAATACTGAGGGAGACCGTATCAAAAACTTTGCTAAAGTCAAGGAATAACACGTCCACTGCTTTCCCCTCATCCTCAGAGCCAGTTATCTCATCATAGAAGGCAATTAGATTAGTCAGGCAGGACTTGCCCTGGGTGAATCCATGCTGGCTGTTCCTGACCACTTTCCTCTCCTGTAAGTGCTTCAGAATTGATTCCCTGAGGACCTGCTCCATGATTTTTCCAGGGACTGAGGTGAGGCTGACTGGCTGGTAGTTCCCTGGATCCTCTTCCTTCCCTTTTTTAAAGATGGGTACCACATTAGCCTTCTTCCAGTCATCCAGGACCTCTCCCAATCGCCATGAGTTTCCAGAGATAATGGTCAATGGCTCTGCAATCACATTGGCCAACTCCTTTAGCACCCTTGGGTGCAGAGCATCCAGGACTTGTGCTCATCCAGCTTTTCGAAATTGGCCTGACCCACTTCTTTCTCCACAGAGGGCTGGTCACCTCCTCCCTATGCTGTGCTGCCCAGTGCAGTAGTCTGGGAGCTGATCTTGTTTGTGAAGACAGAGGCAAAAAAAGCACTGTGTACATTTGCTTTTCCACATTCTCTGTCACTAGGTTGCCTCCCTCATTCAGCAAGGGGCAAACACTTTCCTTGACTTTCTTCTTGTTGCTAACGTACCTGAAGAAACCCTTCACACTTGGAGTTGCAGCAACCAAGGGATGTTATTTGGCCTTCCTGGTTTTGCTCCTGCATGCCTGAGCAATATTTTTATACTCCTCCCTAGTCATTTGTCCAATCTTCCACTTCTTGTAAACGTTTTTTTGTGTGTGTTTAAGGTCAGCAAGGATTTCACTGTTAAGCCAAGCTGGTCACCTGCCATATTTACTATTCTTTCTACTATGCTTCAGATTCTGTGGTTGTCATGGCAGTTTCCCTCCCTCACTTGAGGTCTGATTCTACAATGCTGATTTACAGTGACTTGAATAAAAATACTCCCAAGACTAGGTGCTGCTCAGCAGACACAGAGCTGCAGAGCCTGGCTCTTTGTATTGAACATCTGTACAAGGGTGTGCCACAGCTGTTCGTCTCCCACTCAGTTGTGTTATAATCAGCCATCTTTCCAGTTTGAACCTATGGGCAATAAACATAGGGCTCTTTGAATACTACAGTAAAGCTCAGAACACCTGCAACTCTACAGGCACAAGGAAGAGCCTTTGCAGGAGAGTCTAAACCAGGCCTGCAGAACATGTGGCCCAGGGTCCACATGCAGCCCGCATGGGCTCACTGTGCGGCCTGCGGGAGGTGAGTAGGGGTGGAACAAGCCAAGCAGTGGGGTGGGGGGAAGCAGATGGGGGCAGGGCGACGGCAGGGTTTTTCGGCCCGCAGCTATTTTTTTTGCAGTAATATGGCCCTCGCTGCTCTCCAAGTTGTGCAGATCTGGTCTAAACTTTAAAGCAGTTGGAAAAGCCATGATAAATTCCAGTACAGGATTTTTTGCTTCCATCTCATTTCTAATGGAATAATATTGTCTTGCCAAGACATATTCCACTTCTTGCTTTTATTTTCCCACGCAGCTTCCAGTGCCATTAAGCCTCTCAGTTCTCCTTCAAATCTTGCCTTACATGTGCTGCTTTTGCTTTCCCTTTCATCACTGATCTCCTCTCCGGCATGGTATCTCATTATTGTATTAAATGGAGATTACAATCTACAAGTGATTGTCTTCCTACATGTTGGTAAGGACTGCGCATGTTTATGGTGCTATATAATTAATAAACATTCCAAAAGAAGGCCATTCCATTTATCTTCAGTGGCCCTCAAGGAAGTGGATGAAATAACAGATTCTTCCTGTACAAAGATTCCTTTAAACTTTTTTTTCTTCACTGTAAGCACACTGAGCATGCTGGCAGTAGAGCACTATGCTTGAATAGAATAATCTGCGAAAGGGGTAGACTGCAATTTTCTGGGTTCAAAATTATGGATTGGATTGAGGCCCCTTTAAAACTGTGGCTATAAATGTTGCTTCTGATCAGCTAGGAAATTTTACTGAACATAAACTCAAAGATCATTTTCCACCAAGAGCTGACAGCGCTGCTAATATCGTGCTTCAACAGAATGTTTGGTGTTTAAAAGGCCAGTAATTACATTTTTATACAAAAATCAAAACTGGAAGAGCCAAGATCATTGATTCAGAAGAATGAGCTGTACAGACAGGTTTTAACGAATTTGTTGCTTCCTAAAGAGTCAAAATTGATCTCTTTATAACATTCCTGGTACTGGCCATTAACAGAGTATAATGGATCATTCCAAATTTAAAAGTCAAAATCAAATACTGACATTATAAAAAACTCTCTCTCTCTCTCTGTGTGTATAATATATATATAAATAATATGTGTGTGTGTCAGATAATTTACTAGTCTACTGTCCATGTCATGGTTGACATTTAAAATAGTATACCTCTCTGCCAATGGAGGAGAATCCAATTACACTGAACTTTAGGCTAGAAATGACACAATAGTCTGATGGAAAATTTTTATAGAGATGACTGTCACACTAAGAAATACATTAGAACATGTTGTGTGAAGTATATAGTGACCTTATTATGTTTATTTCTAGAGAAAACCTGCTTCCTTGTTTGTAAGGCTTTTTGATATTTTAACATCAACTCAGAGTACATGGTATTCATGAGTATGTTGTACTGTTTCCTCCTATAGTGATCAAATGCTTTATGTCACTGCTGAATCCATCTGGTCTTGGCTCTGCAGTGTAAGTGATGAGTCCATGCTTTCTTCTTTGGGTTGTGAGCTATACACATTTTAAATATGGAAACCTAATTATGGTCCCTAGAGGCATGAAGCTTCTTTAGGTCCTGTATGTTTGCAATTAGTAGTTGCTGAAACTCCTAAAATGCTATTAGTCACATACTTGCTTAGCTTATCAGCATCCCTTTAATCTCCCAAAACATACATGAATGTTCTAAAAATTAATTGAAATCAAATCATATTTAAAATAAGGCAGTTTTCATTTCCAGTCTCCAAAGAATGGAACAAACAAAAATTCTAAACACACACCAACCTACCCACCCACACACACACACTGAAAGTTAGTGTGATCTACATAACTTTTTAAATAGACAATAATGAGACAAGTCATTTATCACCAGGGGTGAATATTGTAAGAACAGCTGCTGGAGGCCCTGGCTACTCTCCTCTGTCTCATGATAGGTGATGGTTTCAAAGATTATATCCCTGTGTCCTGAGGCTGGGGCCGAGATGTACAAAGCCGTCTCTTACACACCTGTGTGTCAGACATTATTAGAAATAACAAACACGTTATCATTAGATATTTATCTATTCCAAACACCTAAAAACTGGTAAAGAAAATGAGAATGTGTCCTCAGCCAGTGTAAACAGATGCAGCTCTGTTGATTTCAATGGAACGATATCCAGGAGCTGAAGTTCTGGTCCCACATTTGCTGTATTTTGAAGATTATGGCAGATTGGGGCAGAGTGGCCCCAACTGCTGACCTGTGCACTAGTAAAGCTACATGAGCCTTTTCTTCCTAGGTAATCTAAAAATCTCTCTCTCATGGCCCAGTCCAAAGTCCATTAAAGTCAGTGGCTCCTAAAGGCTTTGATCAGCTTTGGGATAAGCCTTTAATTGATAACTCTCTACTGGGCACGGTTGCAGCACCACTGCCTGCCTCCCATTTAGTTGTATGTGCTGCACGCCGCAATTAATCTTGGTAAATGGGTATAGATGCCCCGTATGCCTGGGAAACGCATATTCATATATATTTAGAACTTTTTTCTTTCAACATTTGATGTTGGAAGTATAAATAATCATTCCAAGGTGGCTGTCAACTACTAATTAATGATCATGCTAATCAAAACTGTCTTCAAGGTGTGGTTTAGACTCATTATTATTGTGGTGTCCCAGTAACTTGAAGACCCATTCAGGTTTAAATGCAACCAAGAAACAACTTTATTCCAGGGGTCTTACTGGTACCAGTCACGTAGCTGGGGGGGGATTAGGGAGAGCGGCTCCTCTTCTTTCGGCGGCCACACCCGCTTCACTGGTTTGTCCACCGGCGGCGTTTTGGCAGCAGCGTTTCACTGGCAGCTCCACCAGATAATATTTTGTGTGTGTGTGCGGGCCTGGAAGTGGTGCCTTTCAGTGGGTGCCCCCCCCCATTGTTCAAGCCTGGCTACGCCACTGAGTCCGGCATCTTCTCTAGGTTTCTATTCCTCATGACCTCACCTTCCTCCTCCCCACACTCCTGTCCCTGGCCCCCTTCTCATTTCTTAAAGAGGACACACCTCATATACAGTCACTCACAAATGTTGTATTTCCTCTCCCCAAACATTTTTAACAGCCATACAATAACAAATTATACAATTTAAACCTCTCAAAATTCCAGTAATTCCTCTGGATGTTACACCACAAAGTCCTGCAGCCAACAGGAGGGCCCACTGGGGCATAAAAGTCTATGCACATCACCTTTGGCACACCAGCAGCCAGGGGAGGAAGAGTTGGAAGTGAAATTGGAGCCACTGCTGGAATAGGAAAAGACTCTGTGGGGGCAGGCATTACCGCTTCAGCTGCTGATGGTGAAGGGCGGGTTTCCAGACCTTCTTCAGCTGTGATGGTCTCCCATACCTGCACTAAATGACTGGTATGCCAATGGGAGTCATCGTGCAATTTATAGGTTAGCGCTCCTAGATGCCATGTAACCTGCATTGGAATGAAAGCTATGGCTCAGACTTGGACCCTCTGTGTGGACTGCGAGCACATACATATTGCCTCAGCACCAGGGTCTTCACTGTAGATGTTTCTCATTGGTGTAATGTAGCGGGGCAGTCACCCTGCTCCAGCTCTGAAGGGGTTAAAACAGTCCAGGGAGAGGGCTGCCCCGGAGTGGGGTGGGGAGCTCATAAGCTAGGCTGATTGGGGGAAGCAGCCACAGCTGGGGCCATGCCCCAATCAGGCCACACCTGGCCCTGTTATAAGGGCTCCTGGAGGAGCTGGTAGAACACTTCCCCTTCAGCTTTAGAGGGAGAAGGACCTGGCTTCCTGAAAGCTTAGGGGCAAGCAACGGAGCAGGGCTCGGGAAAGGCATAAGGAGCTGGGGAGCTCCTGTCTGGCAACTCTCAGGCTGCAGGCCTGGTGCAATGCCTATGAGAAGGCACTGGAGCTGCAGAGAGGCATTCTGGGGGTTAGGTGAAGGCAGCAGATCCAAACCCCCCTTGCCTATGATGAGTGGCTTTTACACTGCAGTCTGCCCCAGGGAACAGGGGCTTGATGCTGACTGGCAGTAGCCATAGACTGAGGCAAGGCAGCGCTAGACGATTGGGGGTTCCCCGGGCAGGGGAGACCCAGAGAGAGTGGGGTCACTGCCAGGGGGCAGCACCCCAGATACAGGGGCACCAGGGCCTGGGACGGACACAGGGCCAGCGAGAGAGGGCTGGAAGAGGGCACTCTGGAGCTGGAAAAGTGCTAATCCCAGATAGCCAGCGGGAGGTGCCGTGCCCGTGAGTCATCGCATCATTACATGTAACCTTTGTAGTATGCCTGAAACTTCTGTAAGTGGTTGTGGATCTCCTGCAGACATGTATTCCTGGGCTCTTTAAGAAAGGGGAGTAATAAGTCTAATAATACGCACAACTCTCACCCTAGCACCAGCCAAGCTGGCAACTGACCTGGAGCTCTCTGAAGCACAGGCTGGAAATAGCAAGCAGAGAGCATACGGAAAAGGCAAACCCTGGGACAAATGAGCACAAAGCTCATTGTTCAATGTGTGATTAAATCTCTCTACACCCCAAAAGCCTCAGGGTGGTATCAAGAATTGCAGATGTGCTGGATCCCTTTATCTACTAGGAAGAAGGTGAAACAAGCCGGAACAAGCTGCAGTCCATTATCAGCAGTTCTTGTGTAGGGATAACCCAAACTAGAAAACCACACCTCCAGGCAATCACAGATGAGTTGTGCTGTTATGAGGCTATAGCTGCTACCTCTGACCACTTAGAAAATATATTGTAGGCTGTTAACAGAAACCACTGGTGTTGTGGAGCAGGGGTTATTTCTCCACATATGTCTAGCTGTATGGACTGCCACAGCCCAGGCCACTGCAGGATCATGGGTGCACCAGTTGGTTTATAGGATTTATCACTAAGTAAACATGGTTCACAATTCCTGACCAACTTCTCAATGTGACTATCAATTCCTGGCCACCATACCGCTGTGCAAAACCTCTGCTTCATATGTAGCATTCCACAGTGCCCTTCATGGGCAGTGGCCAGAACTTCTGCGTGCCTGGCCTCTGGTAGACCACGATCACCTCATGGCAACAATTCATATTTCATAGGGAAATAAGCCCCCAAATAATCTGGAACAGTTTTTGACCAAGACTAATGAACAAGTATGAGAACTTCTTGTAACACTTCTTCCTGGATCAGTGCCCCTGACAGTGATTTGAGAGTGACAAGAAAGGGATGAGTCTTTATCGGTTATCCTCTTCCTGGTTCATAACCCCCACCTCCATTTCTGAGGATTTATCAGGTAGCGCAGAGGACAGGTGATCAGCCACCTGATTGAGATTACTTGGATGGTATTGTACTGAGAAGTCATATAGATGTAGGCAATCAGCCCATCTATGAATACAAAGGGAATCGATGCCCTGACCCAGATGATGTTAACAGTGTGGTCAGTGTGTAACGTGAAAGTGGGGCCATAGAACTAAAGATGCCACATTTCATTTGCCCATATGCATGCTGGGGTCTCCCACTCCCCTGCCACGTATTTCTGCTCAGCTGAGGAGAGCGCTTGGGAGGCGAATGCCTCTGGATATTCCACCTGCTGGAAAGCCTGGCACTGAGAGCTCTAGCTGAGGCATCACATGTGACAAAAGTCGGGGCTCATAAGGCTAAGTGTACCAGTGAGGGATCTGATTTCACTGCCTGTGAACGCTCTGTTCCAGACCACATTTCTGTGTAACAGGGCCCATACGGGTGAAGTGACCAAAGCATAATCTTGCACAAAACAAAAGCAATAGATAACTGGAGAAATGCTAGTTCTGACTTGTCTGTGGGGTCTGGCAGTTGAACAATGGCATGCACACTGGACTCCGATGGGGTGATTCACTTGCTGACCTATGACCCACAAAAGCGTGATGAAAAACATACTTCTCCATTTTCAGGGTCAGATGATGATCCTTAAATGAGGTTAGTATTGCATGTAAGGAAGCATCATGGTCAGAAAGAGACGATCCACGAACCAGGATGTCAACTAGACAGATGACCACACAAGGAATGCCAGCTAACACTGAGGCCATTACTTTTTGGAAATGGCTAGGGGCTGAAAATAAACCAAAAGGCATCATTTTAAATGGAAACAGGCCACTATGGGTGAGAAAAGACATAAAGTTCCTTGAATAAGGGGCTAATGGTATCTAGAGAGATCCCTGACACGGATCCAAGTTGGAGAACACAGTTGAACCATGACATTGTACTGTCAATTCCACCCCAGTTGGTAGAGTATAGCAGTCAGGGATGATTGCTTTGTTCACTTGGTGCAAGTCCACACATAAGCGTAGTCCCCCTTTCTTTTTTGCATCAACAACGTTTGACACCCATGGTGAAGAGTCAGTCGCTTCCATAATATCCTCGTTGAGCAAGCAAGAAATCTCTGTGGCTATGGCTTCTTTTAATATCTGTGAAATGCTTGTATAATTGGGGTGGCCAGTGGATCCAACTGTGAATGATGCTCATTGCTACAACAACTGCTGAGTCCAGAGCAGATCTTGGGGAGCATGTTTCGCCAATCATTCCACACAGGGTGGATTTGTGTGTTCTGCAAGTCTAATACTTTAAAGCCCAGTGCCTGGAACAGATCCAGCCCATGAAGGTTGGCCCCAGAATGGGCCATGTAAAATGAGAACGCTCCCACTTCTTGTTGATGATACGACCCAGGGAGACCTATCATCCTCAGGAAAGTGATTTTTGCATTGCCATATCTGGATAGTGTGGACTGCGCAAGACAAAATAGGCAAAATATGTACAGTATGCAATATAGTTTATGAGTGAGACTCATGCTCCATTGTTCACCAGCAGCAGTATCTCTACACCCGTTAAATGGCAGGGGCAGATTTTAAAACTCTTCTGGTCCTGTGTAAACTGAGTTGATCTCCTTAGGCATGGAGTCTTCCTCCATCCCCCAGTCACCAATATAGGTGATGGCTGGGCAGAGAAACACCATCTAGCAAAATGGTTGTTTCCCTAGTGCCCTTACTGCCTCCTGATATGATGTGCCAGTAAACATCAGTGGCATGTTTTATCCCTGGGCTGAACAATCTCAGAGCCCCTGACAGTGATCGGCTCAGCCAGAGTTGCTGCAGTGAAGATCCATGCCGGCACTCTTCTCCTGCATCCGCCAACGATTGAGGGCGATCCCCTCTGTCACTCATGTAGTTACCTGAACTCTGTCAGCACGCTGTACTGGGGTGGCTGCAGACATGGATGGTGTGAATGATGCCCATGAAGAAGAAGAAGAAGAACTCAGAGAGGTCCGAGTCTGGGAAAGGGTCTGAGACTCTTTGGTTGCAAGTTCAAATTGACAGCCAATCTCCACTGTCCTGTGGAGTGTCAGGGAATCTGGTTCCATCAGGAGGTGCTCCCTCACATGTGGGGATGAAATCTGCTCTATAAACTGATCCTGAATCATCTCGTCAGTTAGGATTGCAAATTTGCACGTAACTGCCAGTTTCCAGAGGCTGGCTACAACCTGGCAGACTGATTCCCCAAGGAGCTGCACTCACTGCCAAAACATAATAGCAAAGCATTGAGTGTGGGGTGAAAGTGCACTGCTAGTGCCCTTACTGCATCCTGATATGATGTGCCAGTATTCAAAGTGGAGACGATCCAAAAGCCTTTGGTACCTAGCATCTGAAGAAGTGCACACTGGCGAGCTTCAGGTGCTGCTTCCAGACCAGTTGCCATCAAGTACACCTCAAATGCTGTGATCCATCTGGTCCATGGTGAAGGCGGGGCCCCTCGTAAGATCAGAAATGGGGCAGATGCTGTTACAGATGCTGGGAATTGGACGGTAGTCAGAGGCACACTTGGGTCTGACATCCTCGTCGCCACTGTGGTAGCTCAAGAAACTTGAAGACAGCTCAGGTTTAAACACAAACAAGAACAAACTTTATTCCAGAGCACCCCTCTGGGTTTCTTTTCCCCGTGACCCCCACTGGGGACCCTCTTCTCCTCCTGGCTCCAATTTCTGGTTTCTTAAAGGACCCGTGCCTCATAAGCAGCCATTCCCAAATACTACAAACATCACAAAGGAACAGCTAAAGGGCATCTATGTCAGTCTTGGGTACAAGAAGTGAATCTGCTTGAATGTATATTGGTAACAGGGGGACACTGGTTAGCTTAAGCTAATACCGGAGATTGAATAGGTTCTTAGGTTCATTGTTAATGTGCAGACAGCACAGTGAAGTAACCATTCTGTGTAAAGAAAGATATCTCCACATCAGATGAGGAAGAGTGGAGACTGCATCTGCACATGTACACCCTCTCTCTCTCTCTCTCTCTCTCAGATCTTCCCCTCGGAAGTCTGACTGATATTTTCCCAGACAGGGACCAGTGAAGCCAGAAAATGTCTATATTACTGCAAGAGACGAGGTGGTGAGGTAATATCTTTTATTGAACCAACTTCTCTTGTGGAATGGACAAGCTTTTGAGCTACACAGAGCTCTTATTCAGATCTGGGGAAGGAAGCAGAATGTCTGAAATAAATACAAGTTGGGACTGTTTGTTAAGCAGAAGGGGTAACGTGGTCACATGAAATGAAGTGGACAATTGGAGATGATATTGTTACACACAAAGGGCATGAAGTGGGCAATTAAGGGTAGGAGGCAGTGTGGTTGTAATGACCCTAAAAACAGTGTCCCTGTTAAGACAAGTGATGGGTTATACAAACCTCCGCGCTGGGCAGGAAAGGGTTAAAGGACAGTACTGGGCCCAAGGAGCTCTGCTCCTTCAGGGCCGCAAAGCATGTTTCAGCTGGAGACAGGGTTAAAAAGGGAGCATCCCAGCTTAGATGGGGAAGGCTGGGAAAAAGGACAGACCTACCCTGAAGGCTCCTGCCATGGGCACCAGAGAAGCCTCCCTGAGGGACTAAAACTGTAAAGTGAGCCCGGTTGGAGCTAACGGATTGGTTGCCTTTTCTTTGTCTTTTCACTTTATATTGGACTGGAAGCTGGGGGAGAATAGCACATGGTAGGAAATGATCCAGGGTGGCTAACTCAGAGGACACCTTCAGGGATCAGACACTATTGATCCTCCTAGGCCATGGGTCGGAGCCCAGTGGAATCGGTGGGCCTGGGCTCCCCTTAGCTCATCTTACTGCACTTCTGATTAAAAGAGGGTCTGGACAGTAAGACTGCCCAGTGGGAGGCAGCACTAGGCCACCTAACCTACCAAGGATTCTATTACATCATGACTGGTGATGTCTAGCAGAGTTAGGAATTTAAGTTTCCAGGGTTGTTTTCTGAAGTTGTACAGGTTTCCCTTGAGCATAAGTACAGAAAAATCAGTTATAGAGTGATCATGTTGTGAAAAGGTTTTGCCCACAAGTGATATGGTGTTTGTGTCTTTTATGGTTTTTCCTAGTACTAATGGAAACAACTGTGAATACTAGGATTGTTCCCCAATATGCCAACCACCTTATGGGCTACATCAAAGAATTTCTGGGAAAATGCTTCACAAAACCCACAATATACCTTGTGGTCAGATGTTCGGCTGCATGTGTGTGTGTGTTCTCCCTGTGTGCTATCCCAGTTCTTCACAGACAGCTGGCACAGCAGACCTTGAACAAACCACCCAGTGGCCACAAAATGCATTAAGGTATAAAGGCACCCAGCCAGGTTTATTGTCAATGACGCTCCCGGGATCAGTGTCTACAGTTATATCAGCATATGTATGCCCGTGACAATGGATGCAGCTCAGTGAATGGTGGGACTTTCCATTCCGCACTCAGCAACCCCAAGACACTCCCTATGAGATACATCTTTATACACCAATACAAAAAAGTTACACATTGGCTCTGACATAGCAGGATGCCACACTCTGACCTATTAGGATCCCACCCATTGCCTTGTACCTGTAGGTCCAATCAAAATGTCTCTATTCATCATGCTGTCATACTGACCTTATCTTTAGGATGGGTCAGTGTGTTCCTGTTATCTTTGGGGAATGTGCTGGTATCGCGTTTTCTTGTACCACCTTTCTGGAATATGTTTGCGTATATATTCTTGTGCTTAGCACTGCTGAGGAATGTGTTTCAGCAATATCAGCCCTGTTCTTGCCAGATTCTGTGAGCAGGGCCTGCTTCTTGATCACAACTTAACAAGCCTGTTTTAGCCCAGGCATCAGGCCTCCTACCAGGCCTCTGATACAAGGCTTATGTTTCAGGCCATCTTTCTACTCTTACTACATTCCTCTTACTATATACCTGAGATACATCAATGATATTTTCATCTTCTAGACAGAAGATCTAAACTCTGTCTGTGACTGGATGCCTGGAATGGACCACACTGAGAATGCTACCTTAGGGCAGATTGCTAGAAACATGGTGACAATACCAAAAAATTGATGGTTTATTCTATAATTAGATTAACAAAAGTGCTTCTGTAGCACCACACTGATTAACAAGAAGCCAAACACAGTTCCATTTAGGCATTCTAGCCCATGGTTCCCATCCAGACAAATTGGTTTAATACAGTGAGAGGTTACTAAACACCTAGTTCACTATATGTGAGGTTCTATCAATCCCAAAGGATCAGACACTTACCTGCAGGTCAATATGTATCTCAGATCTTATTCAAATATAACTGTCAGACAATCCTTAGTAAACTAACTAAAGATTTATTAATGAAAGAAAACAAGAGAGTTATTGAATGGTTAAAAGATTATATATATATTACAAATGCTTGCTAGGTCTCTATATCAGATTTGTAGCAGTGATGGATGAGTTTGCTGGTTTGCAAAAGTCTCTCTGGAGTCATCCTAAAAGGTTAGAATCCAAATGCAGCTTAGATATAGAGTCTGTTAGAGTGTTTCCTTGCATTTTCCAGGGTATTCCAAACAAATAACTAGAGATCCTAGTCCTACAGCTTGACCCATATGTTGTGGGTGAATGCACCCTTGGGGGAGGCTAGCCCCGGTTCTTCTCCCTCTGCGCAAGAACCCACCCCTTCTGCCCCCCACTTCTGCCAGAGTCTGAAGCACATCCTCCACCCACCCCACACAGCTGCCTCCCCCCCACCCTCCAGCCATGCACTGCAAGACCCAGCGCACCTGGCAGGCGACATGGCTGGAGCACCCCCAGCCCAGGAGTGCTGGCTGGGCAGCATGGTTCCAGAACTGGGAGGATGGGCGGCACGGCACAACATGGCCCCAGCCCAGGGGTATTGTGCTCACCACGCCCTCTGCCTGCCTCAGCCTCTCTGAAAGGAACAGCAGGCAGGAGGGGTCTGGGAGTGGCGTATGGGTGAGGCCACACCAGGCTGTTTTGGAAAGGCACAGCCTTCCCCTGCCTATGATACCTACCACCCTGGCTTGAACTTTTCCCTCTTTAAAGTTTGGCAGACTAGAAATGAGGGATCAGGCCCAAGGCTTCACTTTTATAGCTGAAGCAGGTAGTCAAGTGTTCCGAGCACAGCACATGACTGAGGATTGACCCACTATTTTGAAGTTAACATTCAATTTCCTGCATGCACAGATAATCTAGTTACACTCATTTACATAAGGCAACAGCCAAATATTCATTATAACAGGGATAGATAAGCTGAAAACATTGTAGATATTATTATTAGTTTCCTGGAGTGTCTCGCATCTTTGATCTTAAGGTTAATGGAACACAGTCACATACATAATGTAAGGCAATTAAGACATGAAAAAGATTTAGCATCTGTCCTAAATATAAAGGGAAGGGTAACAACCTTATGTATGCAGTAACATCAAATCCCTCCTGGCAATAGATACAGAATCCCCTTACTGGTAATGGTTTATCAGTTCAATTAATCTTGTTGACAGCTGACCAGAAGGACCAATGGGAAAAGAAGATACTTTAAAATTTGGGGGAGGGGGATATTTTTGTTTGTGTTCTTTGTTTGTTCTCTCTCAGACAGAGAGGGACTAGGGCAGGAAAATCCATCTCCTACAGACAATCCTGAAATGAGTCTCTAAGATTACAAAAAGTGTAAGTAAGCAAGGCAAAGCTTTAGTTTATGTTTTGTTTTAGCTTGTGAATTTTCCCTATGCTAGAGGGAGGTGTACTCCTGGGTTTTTTTGTAACTTTGAAGTTAAGCCTAGAGGGGAATCCTCTGTGTTTTAAATCTTTTTATTACCCTGTAATTTTACCTTCTGTCCTGATGTTACAGAGGTGATTCTTTTACTTTTTTAAAAAATAAAATTCTTCTTTTAAGAACCTGATTGATTTTCAATGTTCTAAAGACCCAGGGATTTGATCTGTGCTCACTTTGTAACCAAATGGTTAGTATATTATTCTCAAACCTCCCCAGGAGAAGGGACTTGGGGGGATATTTTAGGGGAGATAAGGCTCCAAGTGGCACCTCCCGAATGTTTGTTTAAATCACTTGGTGGTGGCAGCAATACATCTGAGGACAAGGAAAATAATTTGTGCCTTGGGGAAGTTTGTAACATATGCTGGTAGAAATAAGGTTAGGGGGTCTTTCATGCAGGTCCCCACATCTGTATCCCAGAGTTCAGAGGGAACCCTGACAGCATCTAAAAGCTAATTTGGTTACACTGGCAAACTTCTAAACAAGGACACTGCCAAGGTGGCGTTGGGACAGCTGGAGGGGGCCAACCTACTAAACAAGGACACTCCAACTGAGAAGTAGATTGCAGTATGGAAAGGGCCACCCAAATACCCCAAGAGAACCTGCTTCAATACAGAAAAAAGAAACTCATCGACTGCACACACCTAGCTGTCACCACACACCTTCCACTAGAACCTATGTGGGGTATCATCAAATAATTACAGCCCATGTTTGATGGGGACCACATCCTGAAGGAAATATTTCCTGAACTGCCTCTTCTAGCCTTCAAACAACATCCCAGCCTCACCACACTCATCATCAAAAGCAAGTTTCTCATGGACCAGGACACACCAACTCAAAGTGGCATCAACCCATGCCAGAATAACAGTTGCAGAACCTGCCAACATAACTCCACTGCTACAATGATCAACACTCCCACAACACACCTTTCAAGATTCATGGGTCCTACACATGCCTATAACAACATGTGATCTATCTCACCCAGTGGATTGAATGCGCCAGTAACAACGTGGTGAGTGAAGTCGGACAGTCACTACGCTTTTGAATGAGTTCACACAGAAAAATAAGACAGAAACATCATATCACCTGTGGGCAAACACTTGCCACAAAGCGATCATTCTGTGACTAATTTTTCAATGTTTCTCCTCAAAAGAAACCTGCACAACCCCTACAAAAGGTGGGGTTACTATATGTTCGGGATTTCCTGGACATTTCCTCTTTTTTGATCTTCTGCCCTCTGTCTGAGTGGATTTTTCAAAAAACAGGAACTGTCCGGGATTTTTGCGGAGCAGACACTGCAGAACAGAAAGACCTGGCTCCGTGTCCCGATTGGTCCCTCGGCTGCAGTAGCAGCTGCCAGATCCCACCCATCCAGGCCCCGGCACCCAGCTTTGGGGAGGGAGAGAGGTACTGATGGCTGGATGGTGCTGTGTCTTGGGCCTGCACGAGCTGCCCTGCCAGCATGACAGGGAGCAACACTGTCCTCCACCTTAATAGTGAAGCCACAGGTACCCCCTCCCAGTACACACAATCTTCCTGCACTCCTCAAATACCCCCTCCCAAACACCCAAATGTCCCCCAGAACACATACCCCTCTAGCACCCCATCACCCCTAAATACGCCTCCAAGTACACACAACCTTTCTGCACCGCTCAAAAACCCTCTCCCACACACCCAAATGCCCCCTCCCAGAACACATACCCCTCTAGCACCCTCAAATACCCCCACACCCCTAAATATCCTTCCCATTACTCATAATCTTCCTGCACTTCTCAAATACCCCCTCCCACACACCCAAATGCCCCCTCCCAGAACAAATACCCCTCCCAGTACACACAACCTTCCTGCACCCCTTAAAACCCTCCTCTCACACACCCAAATGTCCCCTCCCAGAACACATACCCCTCTAGCACCCTCAAATACCCCCCATCACCTCCAAATACCCCTAATTTTACTTTGACCATGTAGAGTGCCTAGCAAAAGGGGGCCTCAGTTCCTAATTGGGCCCCCATAGCTTGAATGTAATATAAATAAATAGCCTAGCAAAGATTTCCAAAGTGTTTGTCAAGGCCACTATGTCTTTAGCTCTTTTATTTTAGGTTCTCTGTCTCTTTCTATAAAATAGCAAATAAAAAAGTCCTTTAAGCCAAACTAAACTGGGTGTCTGACAGTTACCTGGGGTATCTGCTGGCAGGCACAAACAAGCAAAAACTGAACTGAACACTGGTCTCCAAAGAGCTAAAGCTAAGTGATTGTTACTCTGCCTGTGCAATGGGTCATAGGCTCGAAGAGGGCAAACTTTTCTGAAATGGTACCACAGAACATCTGGCAAGGCCATTGTATGTACAGGGAAGGGCAAACGATCTATGGGGTATGAAGCAACAATTACAGTCATACAAAGACTCCCAGGTTCCTACCTTATGACTTGAAAACTTATTACAGAGCCACAAGTTGTGTCTTCATAATCAATGCTGCAGGAAGCCTTCCAATATACTTCTCTTTTCTTGGTACAGTAACCGTTTCCTATTGGGCAAAACAGCTTGATAAAATACACCACAAGGAGGTAAGTTTAAAGAATACCACAGTCTCACGTCAGATCTTCACTGCTATCCTATGGAAGGCAACAGTGTATTTGTTCCTAATGACTGGCAATACATGTTCAAAGCTGAATGTTTCAAATAGACACTAACGTAAAGAAATGTGTGTTGTTGTAATGTGAAATAACATTAGCCATCCCTCCTGGGGCTTGGTCATATCAGATCTCCTGAGATAAGTATTTAGGACATTACTTAGGTGGGATATATTTGTGAAATTATAAGTTACTTGGTGTAGGAGTTAGTTAATCAATAAATAGCAACGTTTCTTCCATGTGAGTACTGAACCAGTGTTCCAGCATAATGTGAAGCTGGAGGTCTTTTGAATGAGTGATACCATTAATATCCATGGGACGCTTCACAAGAGAGAGGGTATTAACTAGTGCTCTGGCTAACTTCCACTGTGAGTAATTACATTTCACCTTCCTAAATCTGCAGTTTTAAATGGATATAGTATTACATTCTTCACTTAGTGTTCTAAACTGATGTGTACTGTTACCATACTAAATAGTTTCTGTGTTTCACTGCAGATGTGGCTGCATTTCAATGACAGATATACTGATCCTATGGTTTGGGCGGGATGGCTGAGCACAGAAATCCTAGCAATTGTCAGTAAGTTTACTAAGGAGGAGAGATTTTTCATAAAGACAAATCAAAACAAGGCACAGTGGTAAAAAGTGTCACAACTAAAGCCTCTCCCCTCAGAGCCTAGGAGGAAGCCCTGCCTTCCCCAGGCACTCTCCCCCTTTCTGTATCTTCAGTAGCCCTTTTAGATCCCGTCCCCAGAAAACTTGTGCAAGACAGGGCCAACGAAACTTGAGTTAACCTTCCTGGACAACTAGAGACAAGGTAGTACTATTGTATCCTCATGCAGGTTTTATATTTTAATGTGCAAAGTGCTTTGGAACCCTTTGGGATGCAAGACACTGTAGAAATGTAAGATATGATTACTGATGTGTGGTATACTGGATGGCCTTTGAAAATCTTTGCTGAACTCATCATGCAAGATGAGCAGCTTTTCATACTACTACCATTCAGCTGTTTCTTTTCTTCTTTAGCATATGAGTGTCCCATACCCACTACTCCAATGACTGTGCTTCCAATTGGAATATTATTTTCAGAACCCGGGAGCTATTTCTCTAGCCAGGTAATTGAAGTTTCTATTAATAAAAGCAAAGAAATCATCCATGATCTTCAGTTTCTCTGGACTTCTGCAAATAAGAAATGTAATTTACACTTAGGTCTGGTCTTCACTAGGGCAGGGGATCGACTGCAGATACACAACTTCAGCTACATGAATCACGTATCTGCAGCCAACTTACCTCCCGTCCTCACAGCGAAGGCAGTCAGCAGCCCACTCCCCCGTCGACTCCGGCTTACTCCTCCGGGAGAGCTGGAGTTCCGGAGTCGACGGGGCCAGCACTACCGATCGATTTTTCGCGTCCTCACAAGACGCAAGAAATCGATCGCTAAAACATCGACCGCTGCCTGCGGTAGTGAGGACGTACCCTTAGTAATGAAACTTGGACTGGAATGGAGATCGTGTACACAGGTCATTCAGACACAGATCAGTGTGATTAACATTGGAACCAGGTTTGGCCTTTTGGCAGCAGCTGACTTACTGCATCCCCTCACTTAGGTATATACCTGCTGTAAAGGGACAATTTTAAAGACCTGCTTAATATAAAGATAAGCTAGAGAATTAGTGAATTAAAAATGGTAACCTCAGCTGGAAGCTCCACAGGAACAATGTCACTGAAATTAAATTTCAGTTGCTGCACTTTTTACCTCTCTTTATAGGGCCTCCAACACAGTAGTATTGGGGCTCCTTCAACAGGCTGGTAACAAGTTTTCATCATTTCAAGTCACTTGACGGTCGTAAACATTTCAAATTATAAATTCCTCCCAATTAAATGATCAAGTGCTAATTGCTCTTTTGCATGTAATTATCAGTGCAGATTTAATCAGTATGGAAATATCACCACAGGACAAAAAGTTAAAAATAAGACTGGCAAAAAATGCCTGAAGAAAACAACAACAAAAACCCTTGGTGTTCAGATGTTTCAGTTAATTCTGGACCACCAATTTGGTTACATCGCTCTCAATAAGGATCTCTGGCCAAGAGAGTCTATATAAATGTAACCTTTCTGACAAATGGGTTCAGCATCTAGGGGTTCTTTTTCAACACTACAACACAAAACTGGCTCGAGCCCCTACCCAGTGACCTGGGACAATTACACACCATCCCCAGGGTGCCTCTAAGAGGCAATACTTCACCTCTCACAAGCACAGAGTCTGAGTGTAGCAAAAACTTTTAATAAAAGGAGGGAATTAACTCCATTAATTTGGGAAAACATCTCAACAAGGGTTCATAAACACAAACCATGAGCAAAAGACCCACACCCAAGTAAGTTGGGCAGTGTCCTTTTCCCCTCAGGGTCTTAAATCTAGAAACCCCAAAGTCCCTTTAACATGCCCGTCCCTTCTCTGTACCCCACTCACAGTTGCTGTCCTTGGCCAGTGCAGCCCCAGAGTTCAAAGGTTCATCCGCAGAATCCATCTCCCACCCTGTGTGGAAAGTGCGGGGGAGGGAGGGTAAGGAGGCATCTTACAGCCTGCACTGGTTGGGCACTCGCCCGTCGCCCCAGTGGCCGATTGCCATGCCTCTCCATCAGCCGCCCTACTTGTCACACCTCTCTGCCAGCTGCCCTGCTAGCTGCTTGCCACACATCTCCACCAGCCATAGGCGCTGACTCCGTGGGTGCTCTGGGGTTGGACCACCCATGGGGAAAAATTAGTGGGTGCTTTTCACCCACCGGCAGTAAAGCTCCCCTCATCTCCACCCCATGTCAACTCCTCCCCCTCCCTGAGCATGCTGTGTCCCCACTCTTCCGCCTACCTCCTAGTGCTTCCTGCCATCAAACAGCTGTTAAGCCTCTGGAAAGGAATGTTGATGACACTGAGAACAAAGTTGAATATAAGGAGGAGAATATACAAGATCTTAACAGTGCGTAATAAGAATGTTCTATGTTGGTACAGTGTCTACCACAATGGGGGCCTGGTCTATTACTGGGGCTTCTAGAAGTAATGATACTACAAATAAATAATAAATATTTAATTAATAAAGGACCAATTAAAATTGGTCAAAACCAAGGAGTGGTTTTGGGTTTAGTTTTGCAAAATATTGTCAGTAGAGGTTTTGCAGCTGCTCTAACTTTGCTTCTGCTTTATGGCCCCTTTCCTATATACCCAGATGAGTGTGTGGTGGTTGTTAAGCAAGCTGATAACATGCTGCAAAAGATTAAAGAAGAAATTATTACCAAGAGAGTGAAGTAGAATCAAGGCCTGATTTTTATTTTCTTGAGGAGAGAAAAAAGACTTTTGCTTCATATCTTTTTTATTTTTCTTGTTAATGATCTCAGTTAATGTTTAATAGTACTAGATGGATTTGAATATACCTTTTTTATAACGACACACTTCCCATAGTGAAGTAATGATGAATTATGTAATTCATTTGACTAAGTAAAAAGTTGATAGGCTGTGGGTGGGGAATGGCATTGCAAACTTGCTTGTGCTGCCCAGCCAATATTCCACAACCCAAAGCAGGGGGAAGCATCTCAAAGATTGAGAAGGTCTTTCATTCTCCATGTCTTTTTTAGTCTTTCCTTATTTAGAGGAAATTAATAAGGGTGACAATTGTGGGGAGAATTTCGTATTAGTGTGTGTGTGTTATACACACTTCTTCACTAGGAATCCTGAGACCAGGTCACTAAATAGCTATCAGATGGCAACAGAATTCAATCATTATTGTACTAACTTGGGCTGGAAATGAACCAATGTCATGGTGATAAAAGGTTCCAAAGCCCATTGCTAATCCACTGAGCTCTCTAAACGCTAATACTTTATTATTATTCTATATGGGTTGTGACAGAGTCAGACCAGAAGGATATAGGAGAGTGCTGGAAGGCAGGTACATTAGTCTCAGGGTGTGCAGGTCCTTCTTCCCTGGATAGCCAAACAAAGGCTACTCCAGGCCAGTCAAGACACCTGGGGCCAATTAAGACCTTCTAGAAAGGAGTAGAAACAGCTAGCCTGATTGGGACACCTGAAGCCAATCAGGGACTGGCTGAACCAGATAAAAACCTTCCAGTTAGTCAGGTGGGTGTGGGTGTCAGGAGCTGTGAGAGGAAGTTGTGCTGTTGGTGAGACTGAGTGTTGGACAACACATCATACAGAAGGAAGGAGGCCCTGAGGTAAGGGTGAAGTGGAGTTTGAAGAAGCGGAGACTGCTGTGGGGAAGTAGCCCAGGGAATTGTATTGTGTTTTGTGCCTAAAAGGTCAGCCATCTTAGCTGATACTATTAGGGTCCCTGGGCTGGAGTCCAGAGTAGAGGGCGGGCCCAGGCTTCCCCCTTTTCCATCTTCCATACTGGCCTGTGATGAAGGTAACTCACTAGGTGGTGACTCTTGCCAATTCTACTGAGAAAGGGAGGTCACTCTGGGGCCTAGATGAGTTTCTGAGGCCCCTCAATCTGCCAGGAAGCGCAGGACCCACAAGTACAAACTTGGAGCTTTGTCACAGGGTGCAAAAACACTTCAACATCTTTGCATTTTATCAACTGGACGTTGAAGACATTCTTTGCTCTGCATTTATGTCAGGAAGATCATTTGGACGCTTTGGGGTTTGGAGATCATCGTTTTTCCCCATCATTACAGTGGACTGTTTTATAGTGAGGATTGATGTTTAGGTTTATATGGTGTGAACTAGTGGTGAAACTTCTTTATTTCTGTTTTTTGCTGGCTTGCTATGAAGTCCTCTAAGAAAATATCATTAAAATAATAATTCTAGAAAGGATGATAATGATGAGGTAGATTCAGTATCTGTTTTTCCCCATTGAAAGTTATCTGCACTCCATCCTCAAATGGTTTTATGATAAGTTAACTCTCTGGAAGGCGTAGCATTATTTTTCTGATACATGTTCAGCTTTTCTACACTAGAACAGAAAAAAAACCAAAGAAACCCTTGACCGATTGGATATCCTTAACAGTGTATTTCTTCAGGAGTCCTGAATCAGAGCAGATTAGATCATTCTGAAATGATGTGATGTATGATGCCCATATCAGCTATATAATGAGTTCTTTGGATTTTGTTGGAAGAGATAAAAGTAAAGCTCCAGAATTTGAGTGAAATTGTTTTTATTACTGGACTTACAAGGTTTATTATGGGCATAAAAAATTCTACTGCAACTGTCACAGAGGGTGATTCATCTTTACATATTGGGGTCTCTGACCCTGGCAGCATGAACTGGACTTGAAACATATCTACTGCTTTGGGTCCTTATTTTCATATAGTTCTACTGTCAAACAGAAAATATTTAATGCTTGGAATTCAGTGCGCACAATTTTATTATTTTCTTTAAATCTTCCCCTTGTTTTAGTTACTGTTTATTAAATGTTCTTTTGACATAATGTTTTCCTTTCTAAATGTGTCTGGGCTCATGAGGTGAACACAGTGGAGGCAAAAACTGGATCTCTGACTTGAAACTATTTATGGTCTGCAAGTAATGAAAAAGCAATGACAAATGAAATAATGACTGTCTTTAGCAATTTGAATCCAGACTTCGTTGTACTTGTTGATCAGCTTTGAAAATGAAATATGAACTGTAATGGATTATCACTCTCACTGAGTCTTCTGTCATCAGATAAGGGACTAGGACTGCTACATAACTCTACTTCTGTAAAAGGGGACACTGTGGCATAAAGAGGGGCCGATTGCTCCATTAGTTCTTGATATCATTTAGTACTTATGACATCATCAGCTATGTGAACTGATATTTGCATTCCATAATCCTTGGAAATGCTTTGGAACCACTTACACAATTTGACATCTAGCCACCTTCCCATGTTGAGAATTTGTTGACTGTTGAACTACTGTACTTCTTCTCCCCTCCCCCCAAAACAGAGTGGTCTTTTTATTCTTCGGAGATTTGAAACAGATATTGTCTTTCATGTGACTTAATTTGAATTTATTTTTGAAGTTTTCAGATATTTTGGAGACTCAGAGGAGTTGCTTGTAAATTAAATGAACATGCAATAAATAGCTATCTACTGGATTTCAGTATGCATTAATTGTGAATGGCCTCCAAGAGTGGGCTCTTATAAGGTGAACTTTCATTATAAGGGGCCATCTTGTACCAGTACCCTGATTATTTCTTCACAGAAATCTTAGTTCCTAGTGTGAAAGAGGACTACAGGCCTTGTAGTTACCAGGATATCTATATTAACAAGCTACTAGTGGGTGCCAAATGACTTACTAGCAGGTACGTTGCATGCCTGAAGCTATCTTTTCCTATGAGGACATATACCTATCAGCCCATCAGTTTGTTCAACACCATAGCATGCATTCATTTCATCCTGCTGTCAAAGGCTCTGATTCCTAGGTCCCTTCATGTTTAGAGATTTCCAAGTCAAGAAGGTCAATTTCTAATGGATAATTTTCATTTTTAGGGAATTATCAGGGGAAGAAGGTAATCCTTTGGTGCTCTATAGTTAAATGCTATAGGGCTTGTCTATCTGGAGAAATTATTCTGTAGTTTATGTTTGATGCGATAGAGAAGGAGAAGCCAGCAGAAAATTTCAAAGTGTTGGGCTAGGAGAATGATCTTTGCAACACCATTTGGAATGGTTATGCATGGAGCAAGACTGCATTTGTCAATAGAGCACTTCTTTCTGGTTTATCTTAAGTCACTTTGGATACGTCCTCAATACGGCGGGTAACCGTCGATCTTTTAGTGATCGATTTCTCGCGTCTTGTAAAGACATGAGAAATCGATCGCCAGCGCTGCCCCCGTCGACTTCAGAGCTCCAGCTTGACATGAGGGGTAAGCTGGAGTCAATGGGGGAGCGCGCCACTGACTGCCGCCGCCGTGAGGACGGCAGGTAAATCGGCTGCAGATATGCAGACTTCAGCTACATGATTCACGTAGCTGAAATTGCGTATCTGAAGTCGATCCCCACCCCTAGTGAAGACCAGCCCTTTGGAAGTGAACTAAGATAAATCAGAAAAAGGCAATCTTATTCTGGAATAAGAGCGTCCACATGGGAGCTAGTGGGGGATAGCTATTGTGGAATAGTTTTTTGGAATACCTATGATAATCAGTTATGTACAAGCCTTTATTCAGTAAAAAGCTCCAGATGAGCCATATTTCCCACTTTCTTATTGTTCAACTTTTTTTTTTTTTTAGGATATTGCACTCAAAGAAGGGCACTGTGTTGGTGCTTAATATAAAAAGAAAATAACAATGTTAAAAAGGTGCAGAAAATAAACAAAGGAGCCTAATACTGAGGCTGCCTGTCATTGGAGGAATGAAGGATTCAGCTGCTGAAACCAGAGAGCAGTACTTTCCTGCGTGGGGTTGGAACTGAATGATGGCTTATAACTATATTGTTATAGAGAAATTTAGGATAATCAGGCCCTTTTCTCCCTTTTCCCCAGCAGTAAAGCTTGCCAGGCTGGGCATTTTCTCTGGCTCCAGAGAACAATTTTACAGCGAGCAGTTTATTACTACACAAAGAGAAAAATGTGCTAATTCTGTACCCTTAGCTGCACAAATGAAGAAAACATGTAATTTATTAACTAATGTGATCCCTGAAGCCTGTTTCTTTTTAACAGACATGGTTTAATCTTTGAGTGGCAGATGCACAAATTGTCTTAAGGCTGAAACTACAAACACTGTGATTTTGTGAGGAGAACTATACATGGAGGGAGACTATGGCAACAGTTGCAATATGTTATTTCTCTCTCTCTCTTTTTTGCAGCACTGCACTAAAGTTGGCCTGGTGCCTTGCCTTGAAAGACACTTCGTTTCGAGCACCATTCCTGAGAGTATGGTTCAGTATCTTCTTCACTGCAGTGTTCAATGTCTAGCAGTTCATATGAAAATGGAGCATCATTCCAGTTCTATTTCTAATCTTTCAAATGAGAAAATTAGTTATGAATTATTTATCTAGAACATTTAAGTGGGAACTAACAAAGGAGAATCAAATGTGCTTAGTAGTGCCTTCCCTGAAACGTCGGCGCTTTGGATATTTATACACTGTGCCTCCAGTTATGGCTTCATTTTGTTCTGAGAACTTGACAAGTAGGGCTCACCTCTGCCAGGTTCTGAGCACATCTTGTCATCTGCTTAGCATTATCCCCTCCCTGTTGACTCAGTACTATGCAGAATTGGGTCCTTAATAAGGGAACTAAAAGGTGGTGATTTCTTCTTTGCTCTGAACTGATGTGTTCAAACCACTGAGCAAAGCAAATATATTCATTAAATAAAGCCAAACCTCTCAGGCTCAAATATGATATGCTGAACAAGAGCTGAGATATTTTTTTCTTTTTGCTTTATGGACCTGCAGTATGTCCCTGATCTAGAAAAGCACTTAAGCACGTGAGTAACTTCAAGCACATGAACAATCCTATTAGCTAAACATATGCTTAAGTGCTTTGCTGTATTCAAGTCAGTAGGTTTTGGTATGATGAATCAACTGAATTAGCTGACACAATCTGACCCAGTAATTCAATCCACCTTTTTCACAGCATACAAAATACCATGGATCCTTGCCAATCTATTTCGACCACCCTCCAGATATTACAATATTAGACAATACATTGCATGGTAATGTATGTTGAGAACTGATTTCCTGAAGCAAAAGTTCTCTTCTTTCATTTGTGGACAATTGTCTTTCAATTGTTTTAAAAAGAAAACTGACTCCCTGTTAGCCCTGGCCTAACAAATAGCCCTGGCCTTCTATGAATCTCCTGGCTTGTGCCAATTGCAAAATTCTGACTTTTTTATTGTAATAAACTAGCTATGTTGTGTTCAACTTGAACTTTATATGTGTACAAACTACCTCTCTGAGATGGTATCAGAACCATTCAACTGTATGCCTTAGGCCCTATGCGCCTGAAAGCTAGTGAAAGTTCTTCTTTAGCCCAAGAGGGAGAGGCTCTCTGCTTTCGAAGAAGGAAAATGTGGCTTTTATGCTATTTCTAGACTTCTGCTAGAGTAAAACATGGCCACATGGGGAAGTAGAAGCGAAGGTATCTCATGACTGGGAGGGACTTCAGGAGCCACACTGAGAGCAATAAGAATATTTTAATGCTCAGAGTTTTTGAAAGATATGTTTTGCTTGTTTTTAGAGCTGCATTTCATGTCCCAAACAATATCATCAGATATGACTTTCTGCTGGTAATGATTACTACCATGTCAGCTCTCAATGAGAGCTAACAACACCATTAACACTTACAGAGGTATTTCTAAACATTCTTTTGAAATGTATGTATGTATTTACACTGGGGGCAGAGCTGCACAATTACCCACAAGTGGCAGATTGTGGTAAGCTGTTTGAACTAGGCTGCTTCTGATTCAGAACCAAAATGCTGCCAATCCTAGTTACTGAGCTTCAGTATGCTGATGACACTGTAGTGTTTGCTCACTTGGAAACAGGTCTTTTGCAGATCATCAACGTTTTTGCTGAAGCGTACCAGAAAATGGGACTGACACAACATCCAGAAGACAAAGGTTCTCTATCAGCAAGTTCCTGGTGCACAACTCACAGCACCAGCTATACAGATCCATGATAACATTCTAGAAAATGCTGTGCATTTCCCATACCTTGGAAGCCACCTGTAAGAGACAGCTGACATTGATGAAGAAATCCAGTATCAGTTCAAATGTGCTAGCCGAGCTTTTGGTCATCTGAGAGAGAGGGTGTTTGAAGATTGCAACATCAGAATTAAAACCAAACTTATGGTTTACAAAACTGTTGTGGTCCCCACCCTATTGCATGGGGCTGAAACATGGACAACATATAGGAAACATCATAAAATGTCGGAGAAATATCAATGCTGTATGTGTAAGATTCTTTGAATTAGATGGCTGGATACATGCACTACCATCAGAGTCCTCTTGCAAGCTATATCATGAGCATCAAGGTAAGATTATCTATCAGCTTCACTGGGCAGGTCATGTTGTTCGGATGCCTGATTCCAGACTGCCAAAACAATTTTTGTATTCTCAACTCAGCCAAGGCAAATGTGTTAGAGGAGGGCAGAAGAAACATTACAGAGACATCCTCAAGGCTAATATGAGGAAATGCAATATTGACATCAGCTTATGGGAACCTATAGCTCAGGATTGACAACACTGGAGGAATTGCTGGAGGCAGGGAACTCAACACTTTGAGAACCAGATGTGATGCCATGTAATGGAGAAACAGGACTGACAGAGTGTCATGGCTCGAACCAACATCCCAGGTTCACTCATCCTGCTCAGTAATATGTGTCTGCAATGTGGCAGAGTCTGTGGCTCTAGAATAGGCCTTATCAGACATCAGCAGATCCACAGATAACTTGAAATGGACAATCCATGACAGACAATCATCCGCGACTTTGCAGATCGCTGATGATAACGTATTTTCAATATACATTTATTCTTATTTAATACATGATTGTTTACTGTTGAAGACAGTATAACTAATCACAGCAGTATTCCTATCTGAGGCTTTTCCCACATGAGTAATACATAGGAGATATGAGAGATTCTTGGCTACATGGTTTTGCATTTTTGATACTGTATTTTGTATTTGTCATTCATATACATACATTCACAAATGAGCTGCCAGTTTTATACATATGCATTATGTATGGACCAAGTTTAACACATGCCCTCAGGGCTCAAAAATTTTAACAGTGGCCCTGGCAGCTTTAAATATTTACAGTTTAGTAGTATCCTGAGAGGGCTGGGGAAATGGATTGTTTAATCAATCCTATACTTTGTTCCTATTGCCAAAGCTATGAGGGAATCATCATTAAATGGATTTCAAAAACTGCTCATATCAATGTTTTTAAGTATCTATTATCACTTTAATATGTAAAGATGGACTCAAAGGGCTGTACCCAAGAGGAAAATTAATTTTGAAAGAAATCGTGACCCCAAGGTATGCTATAAGGAATTTGTTATGGGGTCAGAGCCAAGATTTTCCCAATTAAAAATTACCCCGTATAGTATCTGGATGTCTGCTAGCATCCATTGGAAGCCAGAGTGAAAGGCTAATGGAATTTCTCCATTGTCCTCCTACTGGTACAGCTGTCCCTTCCCAGGACAATCACAGAGCGTTTAGATTGCTGGCAGGCAGGATGTGCAGAGTCTTTTGTGGATGGTAGTGAAGCAATCAGTCACCTCAGAGGCCTTTCTTCATGAGGAAAAAAAGTGTTCTTAATTTGTTAGCTAACTAGAGGTAAAATCTTAGTAAAGACAAGGCAGTTTGTAGATTTCTCACAAGGTAGCAGGTTGAGTTATAGACTATTAACTTGACCTGCTAACTCATAAAAACTACAACTGCCTTGTCTTCAGTAGGATTTTACCTTCAGTTAGCTAACTCAAGTGAAGAGCACCCCTTTTCTCCTACAGAAGACACAGCCAGAGATTGTCTGCGTGTGTCTGTGATTTGTAATGTTAAGACATTCCAAGGATCTTTCAGAACTGGCAGCATGAGATCTCCAGCATATGTCACTCCAATTTAAGTCTCCCATGGTCACACAGCCTTTTCCCCTATAGATAGATAAAGAGCTGGTCATCCTGTTCCGTAATGTAATTTGGTAGCCTGTAACAGACACTAGCTAATACTCCTCTTCTGCTTTTGTTAGGACCTTGATCCATAAGTATTCAAGATCAGTTCCCTCTAAGTTATCAGTGACTCAGAAACAGATAATGCCAACATTATGTGAATCATCCTATGAGTTTTCAGTAATACTAACTAGATTGAATTTATGCTCTTAAATGAGCAATTCCAGTTCCTCTTGTTTGTTACCTAGGCTCCTAGCATCAAGGTATTGTCAATTCAAGAATTTCTTCTCTTCATGTCCTTTAATTCCTTGGTTAATTTTAATTAATCAGCGTGGAAAGAGCCCGAGAAGGGCAGAAGGATGTTTAAGTTTATATTTACATGCTGGGGCTGCTTGGGAGATTCAAGGAGAGAGTTCTGCAAGGCTTAGACCTGCATGAAAGATAAGCTTGAAGAATCCTAAGAAAGGCTGAGTAAGAAGAAGCCCAGGGAAGCAGCAGCAAGGAGGTGTACTGAGTAGACCCTGGCTGCTGGTTATAGGGTCACTGAGGTGGTACCCAGTGTAGTGAGAGGGCCTGGGTCCCCTTTCCAGCCACTGGGAAGGCGGCCTGAGTCTAGAGAAGGGAACAAGGACGACAGAGTGCCTTGAGGGATGGGTCAGAGAACAATGTGGCCTGGAATTTGGGCTGAAGACCTTGTTATAAGGGCACGGGATTGTTTATTTGTGGGACTTTTGATACCCTGGAAGGGGAGAGACTTTGAAGTGACATGGCTGGTTGGTCAAGCCACAAGAAGGGAGACCACTGCAGGATCAGAGCAGCTGTTGACACAGGGTATGTCTTCACTACCGTGGGTAGCCGTCGATCTTTTAGCGATCGATTTCTCGCGTCTTGTAAAGATGCGAGAAATCGATCGCCAGCGCTGCCCCCGTCGACTCTGTAACTCCACACCGGAGTTACGCTTGACCGGAGGCATAAGCTGGAGTCAATGGGGGAGCGCGCCGCCGACTGCTGCCGCCGTGAGGACAGCAGGTAAATCGGCTGCAGATACGCAGACTTCAGCTACGTGATTCACATAGCTGAAGTTGCGTATCTGCAGTTGATCCCCGCTCTAGTGAAGACCAGCCCACAGAGGCAGGAGACAATGAAAGAGCAGCAATGCCAAGCCCAGCCACAAGGGGCAAGCCTGAGGTTAGCATACTCTTCTACAGGAATACTACCCAGTTCCTATACATTACATGGACCTTTTCCATTAGTCCAAAAATTCAAGAAAATCTTGATTTGGTCAGAATTACAATGAGTTTTGTCATTTCATTCCGGTTCCTAGTGAAGATTAATGTGAAATTTTATTCACATAATTAAATTGCCATTCTAATATGATTGGCAGGTCTGGATCTCTACTCACAAGGTACAGAATAGTACAGGTGTTAGGTGTCAGGATCAAGGCTCCTTGGGAAATGTGTGTGGAGATGCATGCAGTGATCTTATACACAGATGGAAATCCACTGAAGTCAGTGGAGATTCTTAGATTTATGTTTGTGTCACTGAGGGCTGAATTTGGCTCACAGTGCCTCAAGAGTTAACACTACTTATCTGAGTTTATTTCTCAAATAAAATTTTTTTCAAAAAAATCCTGAATGTAGTTTTACTAAAAGAGAAATTCTCCCTTTCTGGGCTGTAGATGAATTGTGAGCTACTAAATCCCCTTTCTGAAAAATCCACAGGGAATGGAAAAAGCCCATGAGCCTTCTTGTGACAGTGAACAGAGACACATCTTGACAAGCGGTGGATTACCTTTATTGTTCAAGTGATGTATGCTGGCAACTAGCATCATCCGCTCTTGAAGTAACGTGGCACTGAGTCACTTTACTTTACGTGATCCTGTTGATGAGTCAATTTTGCTCCCCGAAGCCACTCTTCAGATGCTGTCTAGTTTTATCTGACTTATACATTCCAATTTATTATTAGCTATTTGCATTCTGCTTGGTTCATGAAAGTGTATAATAGAATATTAGGGATGGAAGGGACCTCAGAAGATCATCTAGTCCAACCCCCTGCTCAAAGAGGGCCAATCCCCAATTAAATCATCCAACAGATTTCCCCCCATAACCCTAAATGGCCCCCTCAAGGATTGAACTCACAATCCTGGGTTTAGCAGGCCAATGCACAAACCTCTACCTCTGCCTCCCCCTCCCCAAGACTTATGGAGTATTTTGTCATCTTTACAGGCTATCATTTGTAGTCCCACAAGAGAGGTGGGAAGCATCCCTAATTCAGAACCAAAACTAGCAATTTTTTAAAAAGGCTAGCAGGTAAAGCAGACTAGTCCTGAGACCAGCTTTGATTCACACACTGACTATTTACATAGGATTTTCTAGGGTACAGGGATAGCCAAACCTTTATGACACGTGGAACCTAGAATAATAAAGAATGAGACTTAAGCTGCAAGTAACTTTAAGGGCTGCTGCCTTCTCATCAACATAGCAAGCTGCCTTGGACTGTATGAGGGGGACGATGCTGAGGGTAGGAGATTATCCTGTGTGTAGTCACTAATGGTTGTGTGGGGTAGAAGGAGAAATGTACTGTACTTTTGTTTAATTTTATAATGATTCTAGATTGTATTTTTTAATTAAAATGGCAAGGTCACTTACAGCCCAGCAAAGACATTCTTTTATGTTGCTGCATTTATATCCAAAGAAATAAACACAATTCTGGGGTGAAATACTCCATTATTATAGCACTGAGGCAAACTTCTTCTGTGCCTGTAACTCACAGCAACAACAGGAACAAATGGAATCATGTCATTTCACGCTCAGCTGCTAAACTTTGACCTAGCTGCTCTGCACAGGTCATCAGAGCTGCATTTTGACTAACTCTGTTGTAAAAGTCTTAGCAGTCAACACAGCTACAGTGAGAGTTGTTTTCATTTCCTTTGTGTGAATCATAAACAGAGTTGTTTACTGCAGAAACTTCCAAACAGTTATAGATCTGCAAGTTCACTAAAGGCAATGGGACGACAGGGGTATCCGAGAACATAATAGGAATACGCAGTGTTGTAGCCATGTCAGTTCCAGAATATGAGAGAGATAGTGTAGGTGAAGTAATATCTTCTATAGGACCAACTTCTGTTGGCAAGACAGACAGAGACAAGCTTTAGAGCCTACAGAGGTCTTCTACGTAAGCTTGAAAGTGTGTCTCTTTCACCAGCAGCAATTGGTGCAATAAAAGATATCACCCTAATCCCCTTATTTCTTTTACATAATGGGAAGTCAGTTGAATTGCATAGATACAATGAAAGCATAATTTGGCCTTTAGAAACACCAGGTTTAGAGGTCTTATAAAAAGTGCAGATGCACGTGCTTGGTGTCCAGCTGATGATGTGTGAATAAAAGAACCTGGCTTGACTTTCAGAACCCAGAATATATTTGCAGGGCTGGCCGTAAGAAAAAAAATCTTTGTGTCTGTAAACTGAACTCACCTGGTATAGAAATAATTGAGCAATGGAACTATATATTGTATTTCCTGACTCCAATTTTAGAGTAAAACTGCATTTGAAAAATTTCAAATTTGATTCTGGATGATGTATAGTTGAAAAGTTTTGGACTGTGAAGACTGCGAATATACTTACTATTTTTAATAACCAGTGGGTGGAACCACTTTCAGACCTTCTGTCTAGAGCCTTCTAAATTCTCTCTTTACAGTATTTTGTTTGATGAAACTTAATTTTATGATGAAAAGTTTCTTGTAGCTGGATTCTTTTGCAAATCAATTTCAGACATTTTGACAGCCCCTTTTTGGCAATTACTTAATCACATGCATTTACTATTTTCAGCACTTTCGACCTGATCTTGCTTCTTTTGAAGTCAATGGAATCACCAGGCCCCTCAAACAGTTTCCTTTGCTTTTGAAAGGGGTTTATCTGAACTAACTGGATATGACATTTTTGTTTAAAGTTGTTTGAGTTGCTTCGTTTCTTCTGTAAATTTCTAGAAATCTCTTACTATAACAACTTTTTAAAACCGCTTTTGGAGCTATATTTTGGGATTCTATCATCCTAGCTTTCAGATGAATAATTCATTAGCTTGAGGTAGCGGCTGTGCAGGAAAAAGGAAAACTTAAAATGTCTTTTCTTTAACAGGTTAAGGAAGTTGTCAGGTTGTTTAGTCCTATAATATGGCCTACTTCGAATTGCTGTGATTTGCTATAGTAGCCTGAGTACAAAAATAAAGAAAATTGAAACAAACAAACAACCTAAAATCAAACTAAACAAACCCTCTACAATGTAATGTTTTAGCTTAGGGCTTGTCTTCACTACCCACCAGATCGGCGGGTACTGATCAATCTATCGGGGATCGATTTATCACTTCTCATCTAGACGCAATAAATCGATCCCCAAAGGTGCTCCCTGTCGACTCTGGTACTCCAGCTTGCCGAGAAGAGTAAGTGGAGTCGATGCAGGAGCCCACTGCCGCTGTGAGGACAGCAGGTAAGTTGACCTAAGATGTGCCGACTTCAGCTACGCTATTCATGTAGCTGAAGTTGCGTATCTTAGGTCGACCCCCACTTCCCCAGTGGAGACCCAGCCTTAGATGCTAAAAAGTCAGGAAACTCAGTTATTGTCTCTATACCTGCTCTAACTCTGTTTCTTGGCACATAGTATTCTATATAGTACGTTAACTTTAATGCCTATATCTACTCTGACACCTACAATAACACACATGTACCCTACCCAATGTAGGGTTCTGTTACTGGTGAGATTTTGTTTTAGTTTAGAATTTATACGTTTTTCTCTCTGTATTCTATTTTTCCAAACTATTTTTTTCAGATTTAAACATAGATAATTTCTTAGCATCACCAACAGAGAAGCTGTTGGTCTCCCAGATGTCTAACCAAGATTCAAAATTCACACTTACCAAAGCAAAACACATTTTTAAATGATGGAACAAGTCAGTGTAACATTTTCTCTAGATCAGCACTGTAGCAGCTAGGTGCCTTTGACTTACAGCAATAATTTCCTTTTATTCCTGCACAACCAGCTGTAAAAACTGATAACCAGCTTTAAATTTGTCATCCTAAAGGATTAGCTTTAAAGCCTTATACAGAACTATAGAGTAATTTTTTACACAGATTTATAGAGATGCAGTGCATCTTTCTTTCCTGATTGGTGGATTCAGAGTTCTTGTAACAAGGGAATGTGCAAGTGCGTAGGTGTTCATCTGTAAACTCCATGAATGTACCTGTAAATCAACCTTACTTTTCACTCACCTTCAACACTTTATAAATATATTTCAGAATTTAAAACAACATAAATCTTTTCAGGGTGCAGCATATAATTAAGATTTAAAGTATCTCTGAGAATAAACGGACAACATCTAACACTTGTGTCCATCAGGAGCAGATTAGGGACCCACTTCATCTGTTAAACTGTTTGTGGTCATTTGGAAAATAATCTCCTCCACATTAGCCTTATCCATCTCTAAATTGCCTTAGAATAGTTGCCTTTACTGTAGCTGACCTCCAGTTGTAATAAGTGGTCTTGAACAGGAAGCACTGTCTCTCCACAATGGCTTATGTTTCCTGGAGCAGTATTAAACAATATTTTAAGCAGCACCCTGACTTTAAAACTAATGAGTTACTGAAGCCAACACGCACAGAGACAAATGATGTTAAATGATGTGCTAAGGGCATGGGCCATATTACATCTGCTGCAGGGAAAAAACATGTTTCCCCTTTTCTACTGTTCTCTGAGAGGCAGCTACATGCTGCCCCAGCAAAGACTCCCTTTGGATAGGGGACAATGGGCCTTGTTAGGTGTCCTGCTGCTCCTTTCCCCTGCATGGGGGAAAGAGGTCCATCCAATATCCCTGAAATCACAGAATGAGCAAAGGGTAACAGCCAACCCCAGGAGGAAGGCATGAGCAGTGAACAGGTCCTGATTCCTCTGGGGGACACAAAGGTTGGAGGAAAAAGTATGTCTGGGATAGAGATCATGGAATAAGTCCTAAATATGGGCAGGTAACTGTAGAACCAGAAGCCACCCCAGTATTGGATAGGTACTATATAAGCCTTTTCATAGCCCTTCTTACAATGATCAGAGGTTATCTGAACACAGCAGCATTCAAGCATATATACCTTCATGCTCTGTGAAGCTGTAACAAAAAGAGGATGGTGATGAATTGTTCTCCATGTCCACTGAAGGTAGGAAAAAGAAGTACTGTAAAAGCTTTGTTATCAGCATGTTGGAGAATGGGGAGAGGGGTGCTGGTTAGTCAAAAATTCTCGTTAATTATGAGTTATACTTACCACTGGTGGGAGAGAGTTTGGGTGTGGGAAGGGGCTCAGGGCTGGGGTGCAGAACACGAGCTCTGGGAATAAGTTTGGGTGTGTGAAAGGGCTCGGGACAGAGGGTTGGGGCACAGGAGGGGTTTCAGGGTGCCGGATCCAGGCAGTGCTCACATTTTGTGGCTCTCCGCAAGTGGCAACATGTCCCTGCTGCTCCTCGGAGGAGGCATGGCCAGGCGGAGCTGTGCGCTGCCCCCACAGCTCCCATTGGCTGCAGTCTCCGGCCAATGGGAGCTGTGGAGCCAGCACTTGGGGTGAGGTAAGGAACAGTGCATGGAGCCCCATGTCCATTCCTCTGCCTACAAGCAGCAGGGAACTTTCACCACTTCTGGGAAGCCACATGGAACCAGGTAGGAAGCCTGCCGGCCCCATGCTAATCAGACTTTAAATAGTCCGGATAACAGTGTTGACCGAAACCGCCAGGGTCCTTTTTTGACTGGGCCTCCTGGTGAAAAACTAGCCCTCTGGCAACCCTATTGAAGATTTATATTGGGAAATATCAGAAATGTTGGTTTCTAGAGCTTTCCGGTTGGTAAAGTGCCAGATAAAACAGCTTTTACTGTAAGTAGATTAATCTGCAGCAAGGGAGATCTAAATTAGATATCAGGCAAAATTTTAAACTATAAGGATTGCAAAGTACTGGAATAGGTCACCAAGGGAAGTTGTGGAATCCCCATCATTTGGAGGTTTTTAAGAACAGGTGAGACAAATAAATAGGAGGATGGAGTAGAACAGGGGTAGGCAACCTATGGCACGCGTGCTGAAAGCGGCACGCAGGCTGATCTTCAGTGACGCTCTGACTGCCCAGGTCCTGGCCAGTGGTCCTGGGGCTCTGCATTTTAATTTAATTTTAAATGAAGCTTCTTAAACATTTTAAAAACCTTATTTACTTTACAAACAACAATAGTTTAATTATACATTATAAACTTATAGAAAGAGACTTTCTAAAAACATTAAAATGTATTACTGGCACACGAAACCTTAAATTAGAGTGAATAAATGAAGACTCGGCACACCACTTCTGAAAGGTTGCCGACCTCTGGACTAGAAGATGATCTCTCAAGGTCTCTTTCAGCCCTATATATTTATGAAAAATTCTACTTTCAGGAATTGTATTCTATACTAGTTACATGCTTTAATTCTGGTCAGTTTTTATGAGCAGATGCCTCTTCCAACCTGCTCTCAACATAATCCACACACCATACAGAGTTCGAACACACCTAATTTATTGTCACTGTAATTCCACACAATTTTAACAAATACATCATGTACAAACATGCTCCCAATACAGTACAGTGTGCAAAATAATACCATTTAGATTAGCTTGCTTTCAGCAGATCTTTGGGTGTTACCATAATATATAATAATTACTACTAATACTCTAGCCACTATTTAATTTTGCATTATTTTGGTGCCAAAGGAGTTGGAGATAACTGGTATGTCAGCACAATAGGTTCAAATAATGTTTAATTACAGCCCAACTGTCACCCCGTGACATTTTGAATCCTCTAAGAATCAAAGTTCTTCTGGGAACTGTGGAACACATACTCAAAAGTGTTTGCAACTGAAATTGTTTAGAACAGTCCTAGTGTTGATACATGGCAAAATACGAATAAGAATGGTGAGTGTGGACACACTGAACCATTTGTGCTTAAAGCACTTATAACTCATAGGTTCAATGAGGCATGATACAGATCATTTCTGCAGACATCTCCATAGTATAGAAAAGTCAAAAACTGTTTTTAACAGTTAATGATAGAAGAAGTGAATCCATTCTCCTTGTCTGTATTGTTCTAGTTGGCTTTCTTAACGGTCTAACATAATCATTCAGGCAACAAGGACTAGCTGACCATACTCTTTAAAAGTTACATCATATCATCATTCTCAGACATGCATAGTCTGTAAGGACTGTTGCGCCAGCCAAGGCTGATGGCGTGCTGGATGTCATGTAGTGAAGTTCCCACATCTGGTTCAATTCTGCAAATCCAGGAATCTCTGAGGCAGCGCTCTAGGCTCATGGAGAATCTAAGAGTGTAGCATGCTGGGTTGTTTTTGTCCGTCCTGGCAACATGGTTGAAAAGCATGTAACATAATCTGAAAAGGAAAAAAATATTTGGGCTTAAATTCTTTTTTCTTTCTTTTTCTTGTATCAATAAAGCTGGAAAGGTATTTCTGCTGAGTTTTTTATAAATAGTTGGAAAAGGCGAAGACTGGTATGCATTCTCATGTTTTTACATTGGAAGTGCAGGTGTTGTATACCTTAGAAGATTAGCTTGATCTACATGAAATTTAGGAAGTCTTCGTAATATTTCCCATCCTGTTAGACTAATAGCAGTATTGAAACCCCCAAACATTCAAAAATAATTAATCAAGCTCATACAATTTACAGGAATCACTTATACAATCATGAGATATTTTAAAAATAATAAATGTTGTGTTCCTTTCACTTGACTAGTCTTAGAACCTTTAGGGTTCACATTTTCAAGCTTTTCTCTTCAACCATGAGTATCAGAAACATTTTAGAAGACACACAATAAAATCCAGAGGATTAGCAATGTTGTGTAACAGCAATGCTGCGATAGAAGTGCTCAGATGCTACCAGGCTGTAGACCAATCCCAATAAATGGACACCCAGTACAAATCCATGTTCTAAACCAGTAAAATGATCGCCCCGCCCCCACTCCAGTGGGAGACTACAAGTCCCAGCATGCAATGCTCCGCCAGCAGCTCACAATGCAACGTCTACACCTCAGCATGCAATGCGGGAACGTGCCTCATGTTTTACAAAAACTACAAGGCCCAACGTGCATTGTCATGGACCACTTCGCGCGCGTCGGCGCATTGCATGCAGGGATTCGTAGTCTTCGAAGCCTACGCTGCTTCCCTCCGCCTCTTCCCCTCTGTAACCGCTGCCTCAAACGTCCCGCGCACGCTCTGCGCCACGTACGCTCTGACATCGCCCGAACAGCAGCGCGAGCCTGCCTGAGCCAATCAGCGGCTACAAAATCGCGTCGCTCGCGCGGCTCGCGAGAGCCTCCTTGAACTTTGACCTCGCCCCAAGCGCGAGCTGCCGCCGTCTCGGGTTCTGTTCCTTTCCCCTCCTCCCGCCTGAGCGAGGCCGCTCCCTCCCCCCGTGTCACCGAGTGGCGATGAGCCTGCCCCCCCCGCGGCGCCCTCACTGATCCCTCCCCCTTCTCGCTCCGCGCCGCCCCCGGGGACACAGCCGCTGCACCCAGCCAGCCCCGTCCCCAGCAGCGGGCGAGGTGGAGCCGGCGAGGCCCAGACGACGCCCCCAACCGGGACCATCAACATGGCGAGCGCCTCCTACCACATCTCCAACCTGCTGGAGAAAATGACATCCAGCGACAAGGACTTCAGGTGAGCGCCCGGGCCTGTCCCCTCGCGGCTCCCCCCTGTCCGCTGAGCCCGCTCTCCGCCTGCCACCCGGGACCTTCCCCGCGAAGCTGCTCTTCCTCCTCTTCTCTCATCCCGGGCCTGGCTGTTGTGCCCCCCGCGGCAGGAGGCCGATGACTCCGCGGCCTGTGACTCGCAGGCAGGGGCCCGGCTGTCAGAGCCGCGGTGGGGGCTGGCCGGGAGCGATGTGCGGTAGGAGCGCCATTCCCCCGCCCCGCGGTCTGGAAGCACTGTGGTGAGAGGGGGTCAGGGAGAAATACCCCCCACCCCCAAGGCTTGCCCCGAGTGTTTTGGCGCCCAATGAAAGTTTAGTCTAAGTTGCTTAGTTCCTTCTCGGTGTCTGTGAAGGGGGGAGACGAGATCCGAGTGCCCCGTGCTCAGAGATCCTCCAGGAGTGGGAGCGGGGAGTCATAAAGGGCTGACCAGAGTAGCTGGTGTCCTGCAGGTGATTTCCGTCCATTAGTTTCTAGAGAGGTGAGCAAGGCGTTGAATGGGCGTGGGGAGGCTGTCCCACCAGGGCAGGGTTGAAGTTGATAGAGAAATGCTGGTGTCTACTAGCCTTGCTGCACCTGACCTGTTCTGTGAGCAGAGGGTTTCTTGTTCCAAGGCCGACCATGAAAGTCCATGCTTAAGGTTTTTGTAAGGGAAGTCTAATTGAAGATTATATCTGATGGTGGGGAAAGTGACTTAAAGTTTAGGATTTGTCACAGTAGAACTAGAGTCATGCAGGTGCACTAGCCGTTTGCTAGTGATCATAGTTGTACATCAGTGTAGATTAAAGAAGTCATGCATATAAACTTTGACAGCGAAATGACAATTATCAGTACGACACTGGAATGACATAAAATATTTGATTAGTTTCATTATAATTGTAGAGAACAAAGTTGAGGTTTTGTCTCCACACGTTAGCTTTTTTAAAATAAACATTTATTGAGTCAGCAGTGGAAGGCTAAATGTGTCAGCTACTGAATGCATCAAGTTAAAAATGATTAAAAAAATTATTTGGGTATCAGCTTTCACTTTGGACATCTGAAGTGGGTTTTTGAAAAACGAAAACTTATTCCCAAATAAATCTGTTAGCCTTTAAAGTGCCACTGGACTCCTCTTTGTTTTTTGTGGATGCAGACTAACACAGCTACTCCTTTGATGATAAAAAAGATTATTCCTTTGCTTGTAATAAATAGCTTAGAAAATCAAAGTTAAATCTAATTTACATCTTGTATATATGGTACATTTGCATTTAACTCAACATGGACAATAGATTAATCATTTTTTTGTTAATAGGAATTTTCTATTAGTAGGTAAGGCTGATTCCTGGTTCTCATGGACTACCACAGTGCTACAATGTTCAGCTTGCAATTACTGTGGGGGAATAAAACTTTCAAAGATCATTTAATTAAATTATTTCAAAGATCTTTGTGTAATAAAGATGGTAGGTGAGCTCCGGTTTTCAATTTACAGTATATATAACTGTGTATTTGATACAAAGCAGTCATAGCATTTAGAGACAAGCTTTATTAGATTTAACTATTGATACTTAGTGTTCAGGTGAGTCTTTTGCGTGATTAGATATACTGGCCAAGGATGTTATTGAAAGAATAAAGCTATACCTCAGCAAATGAAAGGAGTGATGCTGTGTTTAATATTTTTTCCTTTTGGAATGATTAAGACTGATTGTAACAGTACAATCTAACATTGAAAATGGCACTTCAAATGTTTTCTGTTAAGTCTTGTTTCTTCATGTTAAGAACTGTTTAAATTAGAGCTTTTCCAAATTATAGTTTTTCATGCGATTAAATGTTTTCTATTTTGTATTGGTGAGGAGGGTGGGTAGCTTGCAAAGGTGTAGCGAGAGTTACCACTATACTTACTGGTTTTGATGGGTTTAAAGTTTTCACAAAAAAATGGTCTGTGAGAAAACTGGGGACAGGTGCTGAGGGAGTCTGTAGATAGAACATGGAGCTGAAATAAATAGGAGCTGCTGATCAGAAAAGCGAACTCAAATAGGTGTTAAGAGGAGTTAGGGGAAAGATGTAGAAAGGGCGTGAGAATCTGTGTACAGTTCACTTGACTGTATGAAGCCTGGTCTATGCTGGAAAATTAGATTAACCTAGCTATGTCGCTCAGGGCTCTGAAAAATCTTGTGGCCGGAATGGCACAGTTAGACCCACCTCACTCCCAGTTGAGATGCAGTCTCAGTTGTGCTGCTGTCTCTCCAAGAGGTGGATTAACTACATGGATGAAAAAAATCCCTTCTGTTGATTTAGAAAGCATCTACTCTGTGGCATTAGAGTGCAATAGCTGCATAGACATACCCCTGGTCAGCAGCTGCCTTCTCCATGTCCCTACTCCCTACTTTTTCATTTCCTTCACTCAGTTTTTGCCTTGGCCTTCGTCACATAAAAGTTGGCTCCTGACAGGTCTTTCCCTAGTTCTGCAGGATCTCATTGACATATTCAGCAACTTGCCACATGCATCTTGAAGAAACTCTTCCAAGGATGCTTTCTAAAATAAAGACTTGTACCTACACTTCTATTGGTTTTATGTTTATAAAAGTTTGCTTTTACGAAATCTGTTAGCAGCAATTGAAAGTATTGTTTTAAACCTTGATAAATTTCAGTCTTCATGCTTCATTTTAATTCCATTTTGGATAGTTCTTCAGAGCTTTACTTTAACGTAGTGTAAACAGTAGAAGTAAATTAAGTTTGTGATTGCCTTTGTTCTTGAGGAGAAATTACAAGATAAAAATTATTCTGGTGTTCGAAATGTTGTTAGAAGCTTTTCTTCTATCAATTTGTTATAAGACTATAAGTAGTCAAAACTGGTGCTTTTTACCCCAGAGTAGTGGAAGCATTAAATGTTAATACTAAATTTGATCATGCATGACTGAAACTGATGAGCTTGGGTTGTAGCACATTTAGAATACTCCATATCTGTTAGCTATAATGGTTTGGATATTCTTTTGGATAGGTTTATGGCTACAAATGACTTGATGACTGAACTACAGAAGGATTCCATCAAGCTGGATGATGACAGTGAAAGGAAGGTAGTGAAGATGATTCTGAAGTTACTGGAAGATAAGAATGGCGAGGTGCAAAACTTGGCTGTCAAATGGTATGTGGTCTTTCTGCAGTATAAACAATTGTCTAATCTTCCAACAATATAACGGATTTTTCTAATTTAATTGCTCAAATTAAGTTGCATAACGATATTCATAAATTTAACATCTTTTCAAGAGACCCTCATAAATGATTTGCCTTAATCCTCGTCTTACAGAGCTTTTTGGTTTATGTCAGTGATCCAAATTATGATCCATAGATCACAAATAGTTTGCATAGCACTTGCTGGTGGTCTGTGGCGAGCTAGCTGGTTCAATGGTGATGGCTCTCCTAATTTTCAGTTGCTAAATATAATTAAAAGAAGCTTAACTCTCCTATTACCTTTCCATGTTAAAAAAATGCTGCAGTTACCACAGGCATGTTGTTTGATCAGTGGGAAGGTTCAAATTGCTGTTGGGATTTGGGGAGGTGAAGTATGGTATTGTGAAAAGTTCAGAGTAGAAACCTGAACACTAACAAATGACTAGGTTTGGCTATCAAAACACACAGATTCAAAACTTAAAATATTTCAGGCTTAGGCTTGGATAAATGCATGGAAGAGTAGGGGAGTAGTAGCAGGAACTCAACTGGTCTGGCTTTAGGCACCTCCGTTGCCTCAGTATCCCTTTTTCCCCCAATTAAGGAGACTTCTTATTGTTTTCTCATTGATTCTCCCTCTGTTTTTTGGAGTCTAGTTTATTAACATAGATTTCAAAACAACTTACATTTTCCACCCAGCTCTTTTTAGTTGCCTCCTGTTTCCTTCAGGCTTATTCTCCCCAGGCCTTCTAAGGAGCAAGTCTGTGGAGTAGTTTTCCTGCTCCTTTAAGTCTTTCCACTGACTGAACCCAGGTTGTCTTTATACCTTCCAACTGGCTTGGTTCCTAGTCACATGCTTGTATCATGTGACTCATTGCAGGTGAGGCTGAACCCAGGACTCTCTTAAACAACCAGTTCACCCTGTGACCATGGTGTTTGGCTAGTTTGTTTGAGCTTGATCTTCTTTAGGCTTTATCAGCTTTAGTTTGAATAAGGCATAAAATTTAATGCATACATGTAATTTTTCTTAAATATTCTAGCAGTGATAGAAGTTTCATCAGTTGTGATATATAAAATTAGGCTGGTCAGAACAATAGAAAATGTGCTGTAGGCAACCGTGCAGGGAACATGAACTTTGTCTCAGATGTATGATTTGATTATTATACTAATACCATTATCAATATTCTTTTCACTGTAGCCCACAGAAGCAGCAACGCTAGGTTAACATGTTACATAGTATTGCTCCTTTCTTCAAAGGAATGAAGAGGTTGCCATTTTGGGGACTGAATTTTAAGCTTCTGAAACATTTAATTTACCAGTGGTAACTGAAGCTGTACCCCCTTCCAGTAGACTCTGCTGCACATTGTATTTGACTAGATTTGACAACTGCACAAAGAAAATAGCTTCAGAATTTGAAACACAAATAGTTTGTTTATGGGAGTTTGGATGAGTCCTGGAAATGTGCTATTATGGAAACAAAAATGAATAACTAGCTGCATATTGTGTACGTTTCAATGCTTTGGTTGTAATTTCCAAACCTGGTGGCCTAAAATTAGGAATTTGATTTTAGTTTCACACATTTGAAAATTGCTTCTTTAATATATGTTAATAAACATTGTTGGTGCACTGGAAGGCAATCTTTTAGGAAAGGAGCAGGATGTGAAGCTGTAATGAGTTAAATTGTGTACGGCATGATGGAAGTAGGTTTTTCCAGGTATCTTCTTACATTTTTCATTAACTCTGGTAGACCAGCATTGGTAGCAACCATGTACAACTGATCTTGATCCTATTTTTCTAGCCAGTTTTGTTGTTTGTTTTGTTAGAAAAGGGAAAAAAAGTGCTTAGACACAATGGTGGTGAAAAATTAATGTTCATGCCAAAAGTGTCTATTTTTAAACTGCTTTGGGAATGCATGAATATATGTGCTTAAATGCAGGAAATGCCTGTTACACTTAAAAACAAGTGGTGATGGTTAAATAGAAGGATTCAAGCGTAAACCTTGAGCAGGGGAAGATCCAAGCATAAATTGAAAGGGAACAATAGAGATGCAAGTACATGTAAACCAAATGTAACATACAGTAACTAAAAGGCTCAAATGAAATCTCTACTTTTCCTACTCTTTCAAATCCTGGACGTATTAAACCCAGTGTTTGTGAAGGAACTTGCTTCAGTGAACTTGCAAATCTAATGTTCAGCAGGCTGACCGTTGACATCCTCATTCTTAAAGGATTGAACAGAACAAAGAAATATAAAATCATAAAGGTTCTGCTTGTTTCTTGCATTTTTTACTGTAGCAGCACTTGCAGATAGCAAATGGAAGAAAATTTCTGGACGTGTCTTATCTTATATTTATTGTTTCACGTATGCAAATAAAAATGTAATATTGTGGTAACTGGTTTATGTTGATAGGTCTTATTGAATTTACTCTTTAGACATCTTCAGAGGTGAAATGGAAACAAGAATGATGTAGTCAACTTTGACTTCTACAGGATCAAGCAGAGTGTTAGCAGCAGTTTGTTTCAGATAAAGCAATTTTACAAATGTCTTTGGACCTCAGTATTGATGCAAATGATTTTAGCAGGTTGGGGAATTTAAGTAAATCTTTGTACTGACCAAATATTCTACATTACTGCTGGTGCAAGTGAGACACTACCTGCATAAGATCTCTTGGCATATTGGCAGTCATTGCACAGTTTGGCCATGGTTGCCAACCTGCCCTTTTCAAGAGCTTCAGCCGGTTCAGTTGGCATAATGCTTGTACCTGTATTTTACTTTATTTAATTAAATCTGTGAAATGGATTGTAACATTTAGTAGAACAATCAGTCTTACAGAACAATATTCAATTTATCATAAAGGGGAAGAGAAACAGTACAGAAAAGTTATCAAGCAATTGCAAAACAATACATTAATTCTGCTTCCAGATGGAGGCAGGAAAGAAGTTATGAACTCTTATGATGTCACTTTCCTTTAAAGGGGGCTCTCTGACATATCCTGCTCAGTATATTGTTCTCTCTCACCAAACTGAGGCTCTCTTCCTTTTGAAGGACAGGCTCAACTTATTTTTTTTAACTTTTTGTGTTGGTTACTTGTCTGCTTTCCTTTCTTCCTAGTTTAGATAGTTTTAGGAATGTGATAGTGAAGTTTCTTCTTTTCTTCTTCTTCTTCCTCCTCTCAGTGCTCTAAAAAGGTACAGCACTACAATGGTAACTTTTTTGCTGGAATCTCCCCACCAAAACTGGTCCTTCAGGTTCTGGTATCTCACTGTTGGGGTAAATAGGCTCCTGGATTTCATGGCAGTACAGTATGGAAGAGTAATTTGTTGGCCAACAGCCAAAGGATATTATGCTTAGAAGTCACTGTGTTGGCTCTATAATAGGTGCAATGGCTCTAGGACAGAGTGGCTTACTTTTCAGAAACAACATCTTTCAGATGTGATTGTTGCCATTTTTTCAAAGTTGCTTGGTACAGGGGCGGATTAGGTATTTGTGAGGCCACTGGGCCAAAGCAAGTGGAGGTCTCTCCCCATCCTTTCTGCCTGCAATCGTCTCCCCACCTCCGGTGCTCCTGTCAGGGTGTGGGCTGGGGCACAGGGACTCGCTCGGCCGAGGCAAGCCTCTGCGCCCCGATCATAGGGCCAGCCGGAGCAGGGCAGGCTCCATGCCCTGACCCTGCGTCCTGGTTGGAGCACTGTGTGGGCGGAGCAGGTTGAGCTTTAGGGAGTGCCCATTTTTCCAGGCCCCCCCGATTGGCTAATCCACCACTGGCTTGTGGTACTGGTCATGGAAGGTGGATGTGTGACCATGTTGTCTGTCATTATTTGCACTACAGTAGTGCCTCATAGACTTTAAGGTCAGAAGGGACCATTATGCTCAAACCTCTTGCACAATGCAGGCCACAGAATCTCACCCACCAACTCCTGCAATAAACCTCTTGCCTGTATCTGAGCTGTTGAAGTCCACCATTTATGTTAATGCTTCTTGTCTGGCTGTCTTTATTATATTTTTGCTGGTGCTTTGTTCTTAAAGTATGTCCTGCTTTGGCTCACTCCGTTGATTCATATGACCTGTTGGTCTCTGTGGACCCCACAAGAACAACTTACTGGGTCGATATTGGGTGGCCTTTTTCAAAGGTGTGTCCATTTTACTGGTATTCCTCCAAATCCTTCTCCTCTGTAGCTACAATCCTGTCTAGATGGCAAAGTGCTTAAGACAGCCTTTGTTTCTTGAGACTGACATTTATTGTGTCTTTCAGGGTGGAGAAAAGGAGCTTTTCTTTCTAGATAGACCAGTATGCCTATGTGGACATAGTAGATATAAATGATAATGTCACTGATAACCCTGAAGGGAGGAGAATCTTGAGGCTTCTGAAGTTACTATCTCTTCTATTACACTTAGGGCTGGGCTACACTCAGGGAAAGAGGGTCGATCTAAGAGGCACAACAGTAGTGTTGATCTGAATTTTTTCATGATTAAAAAACAATTATGATGGGCTCTTAACTTGTTGGGGAGCCCAGTTATTCCACAAAACAGCAATGAACTGTCTCTGACAAAAGACTCTTCAGAAAGATCAGTTTAGGTGCCATTCATGGTCTCCATTTGCTAGGTCTGAGACCACTATAACAAACCAAGTGTAACATATCTTGTGTGGTCTCAGATTCCAAATGTTTTTGAGGCAGGTTGAAACGGCAACTTGCATATTAATAAAAATGTCACATTTTTAATCTTATTTTAGTGTCATCTAAATATAATCAAATGTTGTATTGTCATAGCAGCAAAAAACACCTACTTTTGAGGCTACAATTTTGTCATGGATATTTTTAGTAAAAATCATGGATGGGTCTTGATCTGCCCCTGACTTTTACAAAAAATATCCCTATCAAAATGGGGAGGGAGGAGGTTCTAGCACCCTGCTCCACTGCATGCAGCGGCAGGGAGCTGGGGACCCTCCCGCCCCTGCCCAGTGGCTGGGAGGGACCCCTGACCCTGGGGCAAGGAGTTTTAGGGTGGATCCCCAGCTGTCCTGCAGGGCTGGGAGCAGGGTGGCTGTACCCCGCTGCCTGTATGACTGGAAATGGTGGGTCTCCCATTGCCCATGGCAGCTGGGGCAGTGTGGCTGGGGGGAGAGGGGGAAGGAGGGAGCTGGTGGTGGCTGGGAAGGTTCGGAGGGGGCAGCGTGCGGCCCCAATGTCTCAAAGGTCGTGGAACTCACGGAATCTGATTTCTGCAACCTCTGTGACATACTGACAACCTTAGCTATGATTGGCTTGTCTTCCCTTCTGTTGGTCACAGATCTGGCTATGATGATTCGTGCTTTTGTAACTTCTAGTCTTGATTATTTATAATTAAATGCTTGTCTACATGAGGCTGTTATATTGAATTAGTTTGTTTGCTCTAAGTGCAGCAAAGTAACTATACTGATTTGAAGTGCATTCACACTGCTTTGTTATAGGTGCTTTCCTTGTTAATCATTGTGTCCACAAACCTCTGCATTTGTTCTGATTATCTGCTTAGAATGCTGCACTGTTGTGGTGCGGTATTTTGCTGATTGGGTCCGTGCACTGGGATTTTTCTTGCAGTACATGGTGGAATACTCACCAGAACCTATAGGAAATATGAGGCATGGGGTCAAACTAATTTATTATTCCTCTCCTGGCATCTTGTCATCTAACTGTTTTACCAGTGTCATATTTGAACTGTTATCAGTTACTCATGATTACAGTGATCAGCATTGCATCCATGAGTCATTAATACAAACAGGATGATGCACCAGTCATGCAGCAGGATATATTTGGCTTGGCAGCTTTGAAGGTCTTTGAATGATGTGATATGGCTACAGGTGGAGGAGAAGCAGGAAGATGAAATTGAGCAGGGCATTTATTTGGATCAGTTTTACTCAGTGGAATACCACTTATGGGCTTGGCCAACTAGCACTGACTGGTCAGACAGGCTAGTGATGAAGAATGGGACATCCAGTGGTTGCTGCTGGACTTCAGGATGTGGAAGACTGCTGTTGTAGGGATCTGTGTGGAACTTGCTCTGGAGCTGCAGCAGCAGAAAATCAAAATAAGAGTTTCCCTCAGCATCTGGAAGCTCACCACTCTCAATTGCTATTCATGAGTAGCTAACCAGTTTAATGCTGGATGATCAGTTGCTAGGGGTGTTGTCATGATGGTTTCCAGGCCTATTAAGAGCATTGCCAAGTCAAAGCATGGCAATATACAAGTGATTGATGTTCTTTCACAGAAAGAGTTCCTGAACTCTAGTGGTTATTGATGGGCCCCACATGCCTATTCTTTCCACTCACTTCCCTCTCCCCAACATCAAGCTGAACACCTTAAGGGCTATTTCTCCATGGTGCTGCCTGGCCTGGTTGCTCACTGTGGAAAGTTCACCAGTATTAATATGCGTGATCTGGCAAGATCCACAATGATAGGATCTTTAGAAACTCAGGCCTGTTTTCTGGAAATAATCAAGGGGATTTTTGCTTCCCAGATTGCTTTGGACATTAGAAGTTATTCCTCTTTTGAGTCTGGGAGACTTACCTTACCCTCTGCTTCCCTTCCTTATGAAATCTTTCACGGGACACTTGACCAAAGGAAAGGAGTGGATTAACTAAAGTAACTCTTCACTTAAAGTCGTCCTGGTTAATGTTGTTTCGTTGTTACGTTGCTGATCAGTTAGAGAACATGCTTGTTTAAAGTTGCTTAATGCTCTGTTATAACATTTGGCAGCCACCTGCTTTGTCCACTGCTTGCAGAAAGAGATCCTCTTGGAGCTAGCTGGTGGGGGCTTGGAACCAGGGTGGAGCCGTAGACTCCCATCAGCTCCCTGCTCCCTTAAGTTCCCTGTGTTAGCCTGCTGCGTGGCTGCCATCTATTGCTGGCAGTTCAGCTGTTCCTCTCTCTCCCTCTCCATCGCCATTTGCTGTTCCTGCCCCTTGTCTTGGAGCTGCTTCCAGCAGCCTCCTGCTTGTTGTGCAGAAGAATGGCGGGGAGATGGGGACATGACAGAGTTTAGGACGGAGGGAGCTTTCTGGCAACAGATGCTGTCTCAACTTTCTGATCTACTTAAAAAGGAAATGTACTTAGTGGGGTCAGTGTACTTAGAGTTAGTGCACATCTCTCTTGCTCACACACAGGGTGTGTGTCTTTGTCTTTGTTTGCCATGTTGTTTCCCCTCTCTCTATTCATGCTGCCTTGTAGAGTGTGAGGCTACATTAACAACAATGTGTTAACACCCTAGGGCTCAGCTGAATGCTAGTTCATCATTTAGCAGTAAGGCATTCCTTGGGAAATAACCCACCCTCTTCCACGCTCTGACTTCACCACCTCAACCAAGCTTTACAATCGTCATTGCTATGTATAGTATTAAATTGTTTGTTTAAAACTTGCACTCTGTGTGTGTGTGTATGTATGTGTGTATATATATATGTATAGTCTTATGTCTAGTGAAAACAATTTCCCTGGGAAACCCCCTCTCCCCATTTACATTAATTGTTATGGAGAAATTGGATTCACTTAACGTCATTTCACTTAAAGTCACATTTTTCAGGAACATAGCTACAACATTAAGTGAGGAGTTACTATATATATCCTCAGTAGCTCCGGAATGACAGTGAAGGGTGTGTGTTTGGAAGACTGAAGGTAAGGTGATGGTGCCTTGTAACAAGTTTGGAGGTTTATCATCATTATGTGACTCATGGGATACGTGCTTGTTGTATTTCTCACATCTGTGAGAGGAAGTGAGAGAGTCTGACGAGTGGTGGGTGGAAGCAGGAGGTGGACAAATGTCTTGTACCATATGGGCAGCTGGAGAGTGTGTCTTAGAAAAATGTCCCAAGCAGCAAGGAATGCATTGTATTCTTATTTGGGACCAGGGGTTAGCTGTGGGTAATTAATGTACTGCAACCAATTAAATGACCAAAATGTTCATGTGTTGATTTGATAAGGAATTGATTCTGTTGGGGAATGGGGAGTGGAATGTTACTCAACTGAAAAATTTCATTGAGGTATATTAAAAATAAAAGTTAACAAATGCCATAGGTAACAAATTACAGGAATGTCATCTAAACTTAAGATCTGTAGAATCTGTGAAACAGTCTGCAATTAGGTTGATTAAAATGGATGTCACAATATGGTATGATCACCAGGCTTACTGGTACAGTGCAAAGTTGGGGTGCAGTACTTGACCTTTGTAGCTCATTACAGCTCTGCATTGTGTTGATCATGTCCCTTTCCAGGGCAATGAGATTCCTTTCAATCTGTGGAACTCCTTGCCAGAGGAGTGAGTAAGGAATGGTGTCTCTGGCCTCTGTTCATCAGAGGGGAGTGATGGATGGCAGGAGAGAGAGAACTTGATCATTTCCTGTTAGGTTCACTCACTCCAGGGCACCTGGCATTGGCCACTGTCAGTAAACAGGATACTGGGCTGGATGGACCTTTGGTCTGACCCAGTATGGCTATTCTATTGTTCTTATGTTTCAAGTCTTTGTGATTGCTCCAGGAAATCATTCCTCCACCTTTCTGCCTTCATGTCTCTGTGTCGGGATGCAGTCAGTAGTTTCTTGACCATTTCCTCTCATCATCTCCCTTCCCTCCCCCCACAAATGATTGTCAGCCCCTCAACCAAGCAAGTAGAGAGATGCTTTTGCCTCCACTCAGCATGATGGCAGACAGCTACTACTTGGGGGAAAAAATAGTTTAAATCCTCCTGTTCCATTGTATTGTAATACAACACATAATACTGGTAGAACTCCACTCTGCATTATCATCTTGTAGAGCTCTCCTCCACAGCAGTTTCAATCTAGCTGTCTACATGGGCTTCTTGTGTAGTCTCTGAATCTGCTGTGTCATCATTTTTCTGGGCAGCCAAGAACCTTTTCTGGTTGGGCTCAGTGTTACATGTGAGCTCAAGGGAACTTTCTGTGATGTCTTGGTTGTATGCTGTATTGTTTAGAGTGCTTTGTGGAGAACTGTCCACCATATCAGTCTGGGAAACTCTTGCCAACCCACCAACACCTGAGGAGATCTGCAAAGGTGTTAAACCAGGGGTGGGCAAAGTACGGCTCGTGGGCCACATCTGGCCCACGGGACCATCCTGCCCGGCTCCCGAGCTTCCAGCTGGGGAGCTCCCCTCGGACCCTCCCCTGGAGCCACACCACTGTGTGAGCAGCATGCCTAGCTCAGTCCGGGCTGCTGCTCTGAGCAGAATGGTAAGGGGTCTGGAGCTTGGGGCCGGGACCAGGGAGTTAGATGGGGTGTGGGAGTCCTGGGGCTTTGTTGGGGATGGGAATGTGGAGGGGTTGGGGGACAGGGAGCAGTGGGGTTGGATAGGGTGTGGGATCCTGGGGCGGGGGGATCCCCAGAGGGGGTGAGAAGGGGACAAGGAGGGGAGGTTGGATGGGTTGTGGATTCTGAGGAGGTAGTCAGGGGGCAGGAAGTGGGAGGCGGTAGGATTGGGTGCAGGCAGGCTGTTTGAGGAGGCACAGCCTTCCCTACCCAGTCCTCCGTACAATTTTGTGACCCCAATGTGGCCCTCGGGCCGAAAAGTTTGCACACCCTTGAATTAAACAAATGAAGAACAATAAAGCACCAGGTCCTGATGGCATAGCAGCTGAAGTATTGAAAGTGGGGAAAGAAACACTAACAGACTTCACTTGATGCTTCTCAAAATCGGGTGCACCAAATAAATCCCTGCTGACTTAGGTAATGTTAACATCGTCACCGTTTTCAACATGGGAGACAGGGCTGACTGTGGCAGCTATGGAGGCATTGCCCTCCTCTACATCACTGGGAAGATTCTTGCTAGAATCTTCCTGAATCGCCTGCTCCCCCTTGCAGAGGAAGTACTTCCAGAGGCCTTGTGTGGCTTCAGAACATCACAGGGCACCACCAAAATGACATTTTTCCTGGATCTGCCTGGCTGCAAAAATGAAGAACACCACCAAGAGCTGTATATGGCCTTTATCTGTCTGACCAAAGCCTTCATCTCTGTTAATTGCAAGACTCTGTGGAAAATCATTTCAAAATTTGGCTGCCCAAATTTATCACCATTGTAAGACTCCTCCAGGCCAGAAGACTGCCTCCATCCTGTGCAGTGGCTCTACCTCAGTGTCCTTTGTCATTCGAACTAGCGTTAAACAAGGTTCTGTACTGGCACCCACTCTTTTCTCCATTTTCTGAGCAGCTATGAAAACATTAACCCAAGACCATCTACCACAGGGCATTGGCATCCAATATCAGATTGACAGCAGTGTCTTCAACCTTTCTCATGTCTGTGCCAAACTAAAGTAATATCAGCAACAATAACCGAACTCCAGTATACAGATGATTGTGCTGTTGTTGCACACTCAAAGAAGGATCTACGAACAGCCCTTAATTCCTTCTCTGAAGCTTACAAAAGCCTACGGCTAACTCTGAACATTGGCAGAACAAAAGTTCTCTACCAGTCAGTCCCCAATCAATCATCAGACCCAGCAAGGAGGATTTACATTGACAAAGAAGAACTGGAAAATGTAGAAAACTTTGCCTATCTTGGCAATCATCTTTCACAGAGGGCAGATATCGTGAGATTCAGCACAGAATTCCCTGTTCCAACCTTGCCTTTGGCAGACTGTCTCACTGAATGTTCAATAATCATGACATAAGAACATATACTAGACTTTTAGTTTCTAAAGTGGTGGTAATACCAACTCTCTTCTATTGCTGCGAGACTTGAGTGACTTGTAGAAAACACCTGAAAAACTTGGAATGCCAGCACCAGCACTTCCTTCGGAAGACCCCAAAATGAAGTGGGAGGATCGTCACACTAATGTCAGTGTCCTCCCAGAGGCCAGCATCTTCAGTGTTGAGGCCCTGATCATCCAGCACAAGCTGAGGTGGAGCGGGCACTGGGTGCACATGCCTGATGGACACTTACCAGAATAGCTGCTGTGTGCCCAACTCACCAAAGGAGAAAGGAAATTGGGAGGCCAAAAGAAACGCTTTAAAGATACTCTCAAGATAAACATCAATGGATGTGGCATCAATAGCACACGCTAGAAGACAGCAGCCCAGGATAGGGTTAACTGGCGAAGATGTTCCAGAGAGAGTGTGTCCACTTTTGAGGAAAATTGCCTTGCCCTGGTCTCAGAAAAACACCAGAAAATACAGGAAAGACAACTGTCACGCAGCAATCATGGCCCAACCGTGTATTCCAACACCACTGCAATGTCTGTCAATGAACCTGTGGCTCATGGATTGGACTCCTCGGTCATCAAAGGACCCATGAAAAATAAAACCTGTGAAAGAGATCATCCTCGACCTCAAGGGATCACAGACAACAGTGGCATCTCTTGCAAAAAAAAAATGTTTCTAATTGCTCATAATATATGCAGGTAGTGAGAGTTTTATCAGAGGTTCTTTCCTTCTGGTATTTCTGCTGGAGCCTTTTGCTTTCACTTGGCAGTGTGACTGGGTTTGGGAGTGCTGTCGTCTTTTGCTCTGATAGTGTCTTGTCGATGTCTGACTCTTCTCTAGATGGGACTACAGTTCTCCAAAGAAGACATTCAAGTTCAGGAGCTCTGCAGGGTGGAAAAATCTCTCATGGATGACTATATTAGGGTCTGAAAGGAATTGGACTCTGCCCATCCAAATAGTATTTCTTTCTAGTAATCTCAAACAGTGTATAACTCAAGTACAGAAGTGTTTTGTTTGTTCACTACATCTTGCTGGAATTGTCACAACATTCAACAAATCAAATTAAATTCTGTATAGCGATCTTGTAATTCACTATTAACTAAAATTTATTGGGTTGACATTTTCTACACCTATGCAATCTGTGGTATTCAAGTTTTATTTTTTTATTTGATCTTGATTTTTTCTAGGGCTCCCATTGTCAAATGCTGTGATAGGTAAATAAATCAAGGATCACACTTTAAATCAAATAAAACTAATTTGTGTTTGAACTTATTTTCCAAAAGTGTGATAGTTTAATTGCTGTTGTACTTACAGATTTGTCATTTGCACAATGTTTTTATTACTGTTTATTACAGTAGATCCCAAAAAGTTGGTGGGAGCTTTTCAAGCATAGAGGAGGAAATAGTCTTTGCTTGAATATGCTTGGAGCCCTGCAAATCTGTGAGTACACGCTATATATGCAGATATCTGTGGACCATGTGGACGTGGATACAAATTTTGTATCTTCACAGGGCTCTAAATATGCTGTCTTAAAAACTTAAAGGGTAGGAAAAAAGTATACAACAGAGTGCTTAGGATGACAATGGACATGTCTCTAGTTACAAGGTGGTTTATATTTCAGTTAAATATAATCTCTATTATATTTTTCCATAGATATCTTCTGCTTGTTAAACTTCTGAGAGTCACACATTTTAATAAGGTTCTGACTCACGTATCAGACTTCTTTGCAGTATCAGGAGTGTGAAAAACTTTAGAAAGCAACAATTCAGAGTTTGAAAACTTAAGCTTTGTCTTTGTGTTTTCCTTGTTGAACTTAATTGCTTTGATCACTGTGTAGTTCACTCTAGCTTCATGGTGGTTTTCAGTTTGATTGTTAATGAAATAAAATAAAGCTACTCAAAATTAATGTTCAGTACCCTACACAGCTCAGAACATACTAGTTTCCTGAATAGCTCAACTAAAACAAACGTGTGTGAGAAGCAGATATATAGAGCTGTTATTCTGAGTTCAGCGTGAAAAAGAAATCTTGCTTCCATCTCAACATTTGTAATATGGTCTCAGATAGTGTCTGAGTGGCGCTATCATGTTCCTCTCCTACAGTGCTTGTGCATATTTTGATATCAGCAAGTTACAATGCTTTGTAGTTGTGATTTCCCAAAGAGCAACAATGGCAACAAAGTGGTGGTGGAAGTCTTTGAGAAATACTTGGGTAAAAATTGTGGCTTGGCAATTATGTCACCGTTCTCCTCTCCTCCTGTATACATGCCCAAAGCTTTAACCAAACTGTTTAGACCCATTGAGCTGTTGTAAGCCCTCTGACTTTACTGTCCTTGAAGATAGCATTGTGTGTAGGACTTCTTTACTGTCTTTTGCCTCCTCTAGTTTTGGCTTTAGTTGCTGTGGTTTAGATACATATAACTGGGAGTGCAACTCGCTGCTGTTGCCAGTCCTGGGTGAGTCACGCCCATATGCTCTTGAACAAATCCATAGCATTTCTGCAGAAGCGGCAGCTGCAAAGCACAACTACAGGGAAGTTCTATATATATAGGGGCATCCAAAACACACACCATCAACCACTCATTTGCAGAGAAAAAAACAAATAATAGCTTGAGGAGAGCAGCATTGGTGTGAAAGAAGTTTTGAGTCAGGTGTATGCTGTGTGTCTGCAGGTGTGGCTGATAAAGGGCTCTGTTCAGAGCAGCTGTGTAGGCTTGATCTTAAGGACAGAATTGAAAATTGGCAATGATAAGAGGTGTACCTAGGGTGACCAGATGTCCTGATTTTATAGGGGCAGTCCCGATTTTTGGGTCTTTTTTTATATAGACTCCTATTACCCCCCAACCCTGTCCCAATTTTTCACAGTTGCTGTCTGGTCACCCTAGGTGTACCAAAAACAGTGAGGGGTGTGTGGAGCAGGAAGCTGAGAAAATGAAGGGGGAGATGTGTTATTTACAGATTAATTATTGTGTATGGTAGTTTGGGACCAAACTCTCTCTTGCTGTCCGGATCAATTTGGGTTTGGTACACTTTGGGGAATGACATTCATTTCCTGGGTGGGAGGTAGGTTGATTGTTATGCAGTATGCTTGACAATAGTATAGGAGGTTAAAGAGTTGGCAATAGGATCTGGAAGGTTTTCCTCCTTCAAAGAATCCACAAGGTAGGGTGACTATGTGGGAGAGACATTATACATTGATGAGGGAGGGGAACTAGCAGAAATAAGAAGGCAAAGAAAATAAATGCACAAATCCAAAACAGGAAGGGGGAGACAGAAAGGAGTGACTTGACAATCTTATAGGGAAGAAAGTTTTGTAATTCGCTAATGCAGCGTAGCTGCAGATGAGTAGAATATTTCAAGTAGTCTTTTAATAGGTGGGTAATACATTACTCTCCCCCTTTAATCTTGGTAAACTTTGGGGGCTGGGTGTTAAAATCAGACTTATTTCAAGACTAATGGTAAGTCTACACTGCAACATTGTCGACAAAACTTTTGTCTTTCATGGGTACTTAAAGCCCCCCCTTTCCCCTCCCCCCCCACGAAAGACAAAAGTTTTGCGGATGCAAGTGATGGTATATGACAGAGTGTTTATACATGCTGACTTTTAGTGACAAGGCTATGTCGACATATCCTTCTTGTTGCTAAAAGCTGCGTAGCGTAAACAAGGTAGATTTGCTTTGTATGATGCTAGTGTTAAAAGTGACTATGTAAAAACAGCATTGTGTTCCATGTTTATCTCAGTGATTTACCTAATCAGTTTTTCTCTGCATTGAAGTATAGGGTTTTTTCCTAACTATCAGTACTTATTATTTGCGTTACCATAGTGCCCAGGAGCCCTAGTCATATACCCAAGACCTTGTTGTGGTAAGCACTGTACAAACAAACAAAAAATGGTATCTGCTCCAAAGAGTTTACAATCTAATTATAAAGTGAGAGGCAACAGATGGCTACAATCAGAGGACTATAAGGAACAGTGAGACCTGATTGGTCTGAGTAAGTAGGTAGTGGTCTCAGCACACCAGTGGTGTAGTCAGCTGTGCAAACTAAATCTGAAAGTCAAGCTGTGATTTCTAGCTCATGTTATCATCAGTAATACTAATCTAAAAGTTCTGTGCAACTCGGACAGAACTTGGCCGTGTAGTTGGAATGTGCTTAAGTCTTTTGATATGCAAGTAAAAAAAAAAATCCAGTTAATTTTTCAGCTGTCTTTTTTTACTTTGGAAAGCTGAGTAAAAAGGAGAAAAATCAATATTTCACTGATAAACTGATGCATTGTAATGCATGAGGGAAATAGAACTATTAAAAACAGCAGCATCTTCTTACTTTATTACATTGTAGGCGTTTGGAGAACCTCCACATCAATTATGGAAAAACATTAGAAGAGGAAATAGTATGGAGAAGACTGGGAAAATGTTTAAGGGATGCTTTACTTTTTACTGCTATACTAGGTTTTCCAGTAATAATGCTAATTGGCCCATTACTACAGCAACTCATGATCACAACATTTTTGTGCAAATAGATGTAGCTGATTAAAGAATATGGGGTTGCATGACCATCCAGATGGGTGAAGCACTGGCTAAAAGAGCCATCAATGATCCAATAAAACAAAAAAGGCATGTAAATAGACAACCACTCCACCAGATACAGGGCTTTCTTTGGAGTCAACAGAACTTGGATGCAAAGTTTCATTCCCTTTGTTCTTCCATCTGTTTCTAAAACAGTGATTCATTGTGTCAGAAGATTTACAGGGGATGGGTGAAGAAGGATTGTAACCTAAGTAACTGAAACTTAATTTTCACATCAAGAATATTGACACACATTAAGGCACTGGAAGGAGTCTGTGTGTGGTTATACCTCACTCAGAGCATGTCTAGTGTATTGACACATCAGGTAATTCACTGTTACCCTGCTATGTCTATATATACTTGATTTTGTGAATCTAGTTCCGGGGGGGTCATGGTGGATAATTAGTTGCACATGAGCTCCCAGTGTGATTCTATGGTTAAAAGGGCTGATGTTATCCTTGAATGCATAATCAGGGGAATCTTGAGTAGGAATAGATTGGTTGTTTTTACCTGTATCTTAGGTACTCCACTGCTGGAGTAATGTGTCTAATTTCGATGCCCACAGTTCAAGAAGAATGTTGATAAATTGGAATGGGTTCAGAGAAGAACCACGAGGAGGATTTGAAAACATGTCTTAGGGTGATAACCCCTCAAGGAGCTCAGTTTATTTAGCTTAACAAAGAGAATATTAATGGGTGACTTCATTACAGTCTTTAAGTACTACGCATGTAAATGTCATTTAAAAAGTTAACTGTTTAAACAATTAAAATTATATTGTTTAATCCCTTAACTGATTAAACGGAGAGGGGCTGCGGCTGCTCTTGTCAGCCCCCCGGGGCAGGACATAAACAGGGTGGATGAACCGGTAAGACTTATGCTTACTGTTTAACCGTTTAATATTTTACATCCCTAATAAGTACGTGCATGGGACAAATATTTGATAGTGGTCTCTTCAGTCTAGCAGAGAAAGGCATAACATTATCCAATGGCTGGAAGTTGAAATGCGACAAATTCAAAATGGAATTAAGGTGTTCTTTTTTGACAGTAAGGGTAATTAACCATTGGATCAATTTACCAAGGTTCACTAAATCAAGGCTGGATGATTTTTTTAAAAGATGTGCTCTAGGAATTATTTTGGAGAAGTCTTGTGTTGTACAGGAGGTTCATACTAGATCGGGGTGGGCAAACTACGGCCTGGGGGCCACATCAGGCCTGTGGGCTCGTCCTGCCTGGCTCTCCTGAGCTCCTGGTGGGGCTGGCTGCTGCTGGCCCCATCCCCCACCTTTTCCTGTCCCCCAGAGTCTCAGTGCGTCACGTGGGCAGCATTCTGTGGAGCGGGGCAGTGTGTCTGGCTCCATGCGGCTGCCAGACATGATGCTGAGTGGTGTGGTAAGGGGGCTGGAGCCGGGGGCTTGCATAACGGGTGGGGAGTGCCGGGGGAGCTGCCTGGGAGCAGGCAGGGTTGGATGGGCTGTGGGAGTCCTGGAGGGTCTGTTGGGATGGGGAGGGAGGTTATTGGGTAGGGGATGGTCAGGGGACAAGGAGCAGGGGAAGTTGGATGGGTCGGGAATTCTGAGGGGGGCAGTCAGGGTGCAGAAAGTGGGAGGTGGTTGAATAGAGGGCGGGGCCAGGCTGTTTGGGGAGGCATAGCCTTCCATACCTGGCCCTCCATGCGATTTTGCAACCCTGATGTGGCCCTCGGGCCAAAAAATTTGCCCACCCCTGTACCAGATGATCACAATGGTTCCTTGTAGTGTAGGAATCTATCTGTGAGTCTATGAATACGTTACATGCTGATAGTGAAGCATACAAATAATGTCAGTAGGTATGGTAATTTTGTTACAAGCTGTGGCTTTAGCTGACAGCTCTGTTTGTTACTCCAGGGTTTGAGAGTATGAAGAAGTAACAACACTGATATAACATCTGTTAGATCTGGAGGGTTTAAAATTCCCGATACAGAGCAGACATTTCTGAAACAGTGATTCATTGTGTCAGAAGATTTACGGGGGGTGGGTGAAGAAGGATTGTAACCTAAGTAACTGAAACTTAGTTTTCACGTCAAGAATACTACTAAATAGAAATAATGCAGAAATAATAGCAATATTATGTCAACCCTGCAAACATCAGTATTAACAATGGCTCTGTGAATACATTTTAAAATAATGTAGGATTTTGAAGGATTCTTAATATAACTGTGGTATATGTAGCTGGATGTCACTTCTGTTTAAATCTGCAGATTTGTTTGCATCATTTTTTTTTGTTTTATTTCAGTCTTGGCCCTTTGGTGAGTAAAGTGAAGGAATATCAAGTGGAGACCATTGTGGATACCCTCTGTACTAATATGCTTTCGGATAAAGAGCAACTACGTGATATTTCAAGCATTGGCCTTAAAACAGTCATTGGAGAACTTCCTCCAGCTTCCAGTGGTAAGAAATGACATTCTTCTTCCGTTCTCTGTTTTTAAAACATAATGTCTAGCTTTACTTCTCTATATCCAATTCTTTCATTGTAAGCTAGTGTCCTTTTGTGAACCAGATTCAATTGTCCCTCAGTGACTGTTGACATTGAAATTCACTTTTGTTGAAGACAATGGTTTGTGTGGTGCTTCTGTTATACACACTATTACCTATGATGTGTAAAGATATGTGGTAAACTTGAAGTCAAGTCACTGTAAAAAGAGCAGGAAGTAATTTCAGATTACATCTGCTACAGATATCTACCTTAAATATTTTCAGGCACAATATTCCTAGGCTTTTTAATGATAGTAGTTAAATCTCATTTGGGTACATATTTGAAAAATTAATAGTGCACTTTTAAATTGAGATGACTTTTCTTTAATGGGATTGTGATCATTTTTTTTTTCCCAGTGTGTGTTTGGGATGTACCTAGTGTTTCTAATTTTAGAATTACAATATTTCAAACAGCCTGATTTCCACTATAAAATTAGCAAGGCAATTTTGACGAAATCCACTTGCCAAATGTTAGCCACTTTGTTCTTTTAAATCTAGAACGTGCTCAATTACCACAGTGAGTGCAGTATGTGAATTTGACTGGGCAATAACTCAAAACAGATTTGGGGACTGGAGTTCTCTTGTTAGGTTGATTACAAAGGGCAAGTTCTAGAAAAACTGTACAGTCTAACACAATCATAAGTCTGGATAAGTAGAATTGATTTAAAAAAAAGTGCTGAAATTTTGATCGTGCTATAAACTGGTAGAAAATCTGCAAAAAATTGCTTGTTTTGAAATTTTTCAAATAGCACTGGTGGATAGTTTCTATTTTTTTCTTTTAACCATGGTTTGTAGGCCAAAAATTAATGTTATATGTTATGTTTGATCCACAGCACAGTTTCTCAACTGTAGTGCATAAACAGTGATGGTAGGGCCCCAATGTAGTGTCCACAATTTTAGGTTTATTCAGCATAACTCATGGATGCGGATGATGCAGCGGTTCTTTAGGGCTACTTCCATATCTGTTCTTTCTTGGCTTCTTTATTTGGTATACAGTTTCTTTAGACTCCTTTTTAGTCTCTCTTCTTTTTTCTCCCCCTGCTCTTTACAGGGGAGAAGCAGACTCAATCTCCAGAAAAATTTGAACTTACTTCCAATTTTTCTGTTTTTCCAGGCCTTCATTCCTACTCTCCTGAAATCTATAATCTAGTAGTCTTTAAAATGTTTGGGTATTTTATGGAGCAAACCTTTTCCCCAACTTTCTCCCCAGTCTTAGCTCAGAAATAAATTATGGCATCGTATTTTCTTGTCAGTCCCTAATTATTCAATTAGAACTGGTTTTGTGCCTCTTTCCAGGCCGTGCTATGTCTCCTCTCCCTCTTACCTACAGCCAGTAGATATATGCTAGGTGTTCTGACATGTTTAACTAGACCAGGGGTTGGCAACCTATGGCACGCATGCCAAACGTGGCATGTGGGGAGAGCTCAGCCCCCTGCGGCTTTCCCCCGCTGGTGCCTTGTCAGCTGCCGCCTACCTCACTCAGCTCCCGCTGCCAGCCTGGGTTTCCTACACCCAGGCTGGCAGCGGATTGACCCCTCTCAGCCCCTCCCCTTCTGCCTGAAGCCTTGCCCCTTCCGGACTGGCACCCGAAGCCCTGAGTAAATGAAGACTTGGCACACCACCTCTGAAAGGTTGCCAACCCCCGAACTATACATTAGGAAGCAGTCTCCCTAAAAGTTACCTATTTTGAATTATGTAGTGAAAATTCCTCTCAAATGTTGCATTAAATATTTACAAATGTAAAGATGTTTTATGCTAAAATACAAGATTCACCAATAAAGCATATGTTAATTTAAAAAAATCCTTCCCAAGGATGTGTCTCTATCCCTTTAAGGTCCTTAAATAAAACAAAAAACAGTCATGTTTGTTTAACCTTTAGCAGAAATAAGCATATACAATAATTTATAAAAAGAAAGTTATAGTAAGTGATTTCCAGTTAGGCTTTTATGGTGGTTGATGTAGCTTCTGGCAAAAACACCTAAACAAAGAGCAAATATTCATGAAATGAGGGGAAAATAGATATTTTATAGACAGATAATAGATTTGGACTGCTTTTTAAAAAAAGATAAGTCAGTTTTGTTGCTTTCTGTAATCTGCTCATTCTTATCACAAACTTATCTGTGGTTGTTTCTGGATGATCGAAGTTTTTTTTTTTCTTTTTGCTACAGGTGATATACTGTGACTATGTGATGTACATGATGTGTCTGAAACACTATCATTGGCAGGTTTCAGAGTAGCAGACGTGTTAGTCTATATCCGTAAAAAGAACAGGAGTACTTGTGGCACCTTGGAGACTAACACATTTATTTCAGCATAAACTAGTTAGTCTCTAAGGTGCCACAAGTACTCCTGTTCTTTGTATCATTGGCAGATAATTCTGAAACTGTAGAAAATGATGGTGATCTTGAAGGTGGATAATCTTCAGGATCCGGTATGTTGAGGATGGATTCTCCTAAATAAAATAAGTCAATGCAGTTATTTAATTATTACCACACTGCTCATTTGGTATTACTCATTGTATTCACTGACACTCAGTACTACTTTAAAGATGAAATTGTAAAAGGAAAATCTGCCTATTTCACCTATTTATTTTTTTTATCACAGCTGCATCTAAAATGATAGTACCATGGAGTAACAACTATATTTTTGGCTCAATCACAAGAATTCAAGAATAGTCTAGATTAGAAGGAAGACAGGCAGTCCTTAAGAAAGAAGTATGAAATAAAAAAGTTACCAACCTGAAGATCCTGCATGTTCAGACATGTTCCTTTCATCATCTTCAACACAGCTTCCAACTGAGAAGGAACACTTCTCATGATATTGTTTCATTTGGGCAACCAGGTCTTGCATTTCATTGTTGCACTGTTTGCATTTTGCACGCATGCCTGTCTTACCCACAGGAAGAGAAACTTCATTAAAATATTAAGAAACTGGATCTCTTTTACAGCCTGCTGCCATTATAGGTTTTCTAGTGAGAGAATGGTATGGTAGATCTCAGATCAACGAAGGCTACTCTCAGAAAGACCTCAAAACTTCTAGAATATGCTACGCAAACAGTTTCACTTTTTTATTGCTACTGCCTGTCCCTCCCTTCTAACGTTTATCTCCAGATGACTTCTCCTTGTCCAGATCTATTCCACCCCCAACAATCTTTTGTTTGTTGAACTTTTTGAAAATTTGCAGTTTTAGAGAGAGGTGAGGGATTGACTCTGTGTACACAATCTTGCAGAGGGACAGTAGAGTTGAGGTCTTATTTCTCTCCTCTATATATTATTTATTTATTTAAAACATTTTTTCTGTTAACAAGCATGTTATCTCTGGAGACACAAATCCACAGTCTGAGAACCGCAAAAAACCTAATAATCTCTGATGGTATCTTCTAGACTGAGCACTGAGTCCCATTGGGTAGATAGAAAGAGTAACCTAGAAAATCTATACAGAAGCCTCCTGAAACGCCTAAGATTGGGTCCCTAATCCATAAACTATTGGAACTCATGTACAAAACTTTTCTTAAACATTACATGAATATATTGTCTCATACTATAGAATTAGAATTTATGATTCCTATTCCATGATGAGATATCTTTGAGCGATAATGTATTTTAATTAAAACTGTCTTTAGATGGGTTTTTCCTCAAAAAGCATTTTATTAAAAAAGTGCAATTTTTTAAAAAAAATTAAATTGATTTTTATCCACCCTGATGAAAATTGATGACCTATCTTAAACTCCTTGACACACTTCACAATATCAGCTGTTCTTCACAGCCACTTTGTTACCTCCCTTCTTTTCCCAATAAACTTTTTTGTTGTTTCTCTTTATTCACACTTCTAATCTCCTCCTGGCTCCACACACTTTTCAGTCAACAAATACCCCCTGTTACAGGCTTTCAGTGGCCTCTACTTTGTGCAGCTTCCATGCCAGAAGCTTTTTGTTTCTTTGAGTGGAATGCAGATTTCTTACGTTTTAATGAAAGAACATCTTACTCAGTAACTGTTTCTAGGTAGAGCAACCTTTAGTTTTAGGGTAAAGCAGTCAATTTAGGCTTATGTTGGACAATTAAAGAGTCTTCATTTGGAGGAATTTTTTGCTAAGTAATTTCTAACTGTTGCAAATATGACATTTGGTATTAGATTTACACATTTTTTACTGTCAAAATGCTAAGGTTTTGTTGTACTTTTCAGGATCTGCATTAGCGGCTAATGTTTGTAAAAAGATCACAGGGCGTCTTACAAGTGCTATAGCCAAGCAGGAAGATGTGTCTGTCCAATTAGAGGCCTTGGATATCATGGCTGATATGCTGAGCAGGTAAATATCTTTGTTACAAAATGGTGATAGAATGTACTTGCTAATGCTGTGTTTTAACTGGCTAAATCACTATGAACTTGATTTTTCTAGTTATTAAATTTTAGGTGATTATAATTTAGGCTTTGTAAATGTGAAAAAGTTAAGTAACTCATTTCAGACAAGGAAAATTGAACACAAATGAAACTTTGTACAACTGTTACATTTAAAATGTATTTAATATAAACATAGCTGATTAATCAAATAACTCGTTTATTTTTTGATGCTGTTGAGAACTTCTTTAGTTACTCATTTCCGTTGTCCGTATATTTAAAGGTATATCTGAAAGCAATTAATTAGTTTCTTAGTTTTTCCAAATAATTCTAAATGCATTTGATACATTTTGTATGGAATTTTGGGGATACTTGGAATAAATATGATACAATAGAAGAACGAAATCAGTTCTAGATTCAGTTGGTTTGAGTTTGTGTTTTGTCTGTTTTAAGGCAAGGAGGACTGCTTGTTAACTTCCATCCTTCAATTCTGACCTGTCTGCTCCCCCAGCTGACTAGTCCCAGGCTTGCTGTGAGGAAAAGAACCATCATTGCTCTTGGTCACCTGGTTATGAGTTGTGGCAATATAGTTTTTGTTGACCTCATTGAACATCTGTTGACAGAGCTGTCTAAAAATGATTCCATGTCAACAACTAGAACCTATATACAGTGTATTGCTGCTATCAGTAGGCAAGCAGGTCATAGAATAGGTAAGAAAATTTATATATTTTTCTCTAGTTCTGCATATTTTTAGGTGTGAATAATCACTTTTCTAATTTTCCTTTTTCAGGTGAATATCTTGAGAAAATAATCCCTTTAGTGGTAAAATTTTGTAATGTAGATGATGATGAACTAAGAGAATATTGCATTCAAGCTTTTGAATCTTTTGTTAGGAGGTAAGCTACTTTTAAAGTATGGGGAGGGGGGGATTTGCAAGTTGACTGGTTGTCATTTAAATGTACAAGAAGTCATTGCTAGTCCTTGTGCAATTGAAAAGAGTTGTAGTAAGCCACAAGAAATGTTTCTGTTCCTGATGGAAGTGATGATCTTTGTGGTGCAAAATACCTTTGCTGATTTTGAATCTGAGATCATAGCTGAATTACTAAAGCAGATTTTTCTATCACTATTGTAATTTAACTGATAGTCCAGTGTAATATGTATACAGACTGGCACAATAGGTCATGATTTGCAATTCATGTATAGTGACAGATGAGAAAATAGGTTTTGTAAACATAATGCTTATGGAGAGTGCTAGATTCCCATTAGTGGAGACAGAGCTGCCTTATTTCCAAAGGTACATCATAAGATTCAATAGAAGTCAGATAAGAAGGGGCCATTATGATCTTCTAGCCTTAAAATCTATGAATATAAATCATAGGCAGCAGCAGAGCATACTTCCCTGTCCCTCTACTTTTGTATTCACTGAAGAAGTGAGAGGACTTTCTTGTTTCCTTGACCTCTGCTTTGACAGATTGCAACAACAATAATTGTCACAATAACTTTTGGGAGCTGAGTTATGAGAACTGAACTACAGGACCACAAAGTGGCTAGTGAACTACATTTATAATTTTGTTTGATTCTATCTATGGAGGTGAAACTCTGTATTTTTTCCAGTCTTCTACATCACCCTTTGTCAGTTTGGTCTGAGTTCTTGTGTAGCAAGTTTCAGATTATACTGAATGTTTGTAACTGAGTTGAATTCTGAGAAAAAAATTATATGTAATGGGAATTCTGATAATATTAGATTTGCTAGTGGAATCAGTACTAAAACATATAGATATAAATTTCGTGTGTTAAAGAAGAATTGTTAATTAATTGTTCAACATTAATATTTAAACTTAATTTGTTGAATTTATTATGCAGATGTCCTAAGGAAGTTTATCCTCATGTGTCTACCATTATAAACATTTGTCTTAAATACCTTACCTATGATCCTAATTACAATTATGATGATGAAGATGAAGATGAAAATGCCATGGACGCTGATGGTGGTGATGATGATGATCAAGGTATATTTTCTTTTGGTTTTGGAGAGAACACCTAGTGAGCTTAAATTGTGAGGAAACGGAAATGGTCGATTATATGTGTCTTAATTCAGGTTTTTCCAAAACTTAAATCGTGTGACATTTTCATGTTTTCTTCTTTTATTTTGGTGGGCATGGCCATTTACTACACCTGGGATAGGCAACCTATAGCACGCAAGCCAAAGGCAGCATTCAAGCTGATTTTCAGTGGCACTCACACTGCCTGGGTCCTGGCTGCTGCTCTGGCTCTCCATATTAATTTAATTAAATGATGCTTCTTAAACATTTAAAAAAATATATAACATGTTTACTTTACATACAACAATAATTTAGTTATATGTTATAGACTTATAGAAAGAGACCATCTAAAAATGTTAAAATGTATTACTGGCATGTGAAACCTTAAATTCGAGTGAATAAATTAAGACTTGGCACCCCAACTTCTGAATATAGTCTTTTGATGAAAAAAATTTCCCTGGAACCTAACCCCCCCGCATTTACATTAATTCTTATGGGGAAATTGGATTCGTTCAACATCATTTTGCTTAAAGTCATATTTTTCGGGAACATAACTACAGCGTTAAGTGAGGTTCTCCTGTATAAGGAGAGATTTAACAAAACTGTGGAGTATTTAGCACTTTGAAAGACAATGTTTTGTCTCTGTTCACAAAGCAGTGTAGATTTTGTAAAATTATTAAAACCTGTACAGTTTCCTACCTTGGAAAGAACACGAGATGTGTAAGTTTTGGCTTTTAGAAGTCACTATTGCATACTGATATGACTCCTTTTTATGCAGTGAGATACACTACAATTATATTTGTATGCACAAGTGATAGGACCAGCCACATGTTGTTGAACTTATGCAAAATTTTTGCTGGTATAATGCCCCCAACAAGAGAAAAATGTGAGGAGGCTAGTTTTCGGAATTTTGATGCACTATTGATTATTACCTTATTGTCTCACCTAATCAGTATGTATGAAAAAATTCAAAATAAAAAATTTAGTAAGGTCACAAGTGTGGTTGGAATGATTTTGTCCAATTAGCAACTGAAATTGAGGATGGGATGTATGAGAGGGCCTGGTGTGAGGAAGCTGGCAAAGTAGATAATTAGTTTTAGGACTACGGCACTTTTGAGCGACCTTTTTTATACTTCCGCTTTATCTTGATTATAGACTGCTTCTTAAATTTCTTAAGCTAATATTGGTCTCTGGTAAGTTTTATACATTTAACAATCTGTTGCATCAAATAAATGTGGGTTCTTTAAAACAAAACTTTCTGTACAAAACTGCTAGCATTTTTGCATGGAACGTCTGTGAATTTGGGTGTAATAGAAGTTCATTTCATTTTGTCAAGGGAGTGATGATGAATATAGTGATGATGACGATATGAGCTGGAAAGTGAGACGTGCAGCAGCTAAATGTTTAGATGCTGTGGTTAGCACACGACATGAAATGCTTCCAGAATTCTACAAGACCGTATCGCCTGCTTTAATAGCCAGATTCAAAGAGCGTGAGGAGAATGTAAAAGCAGATGTTTTTCATGCGTATCTTTCTCTTCTAAAACAAACTCGACCTGTGCAGAGTTGGCTGTGTGATCCTGACGCAATGGAACAAGGAGAGACACCTTTGACAATGCTTCAGAGTCAGGTTATTTTTTTTAGTTCTTTGAATTTGAGAGAAGGCTTTGCTGATTATTCATTGTGCTCTGGGTTCATGTGGAAGGTGATGGAATCATGATTTGTCACCAGTTTCTTATAGTTGTACATAGATTATGGGTTCTGACTCTGCTAACTCACATAAGAGGGAGTGTATGGTAAATTGGCTCAGATACCTGCAGCCGCTCAGGAAACTGGAATTACCTGTTGGACTCAGAGTGTTTGTTTGGTTTTAATTATTGGCTGCCCATCTCTAAAAATGCTGTGGAGTCTATGAACATAATTATTATTTGCCTCATTTTATAAAACAAAACATTCATAGTGTAGTATTCATATACCTATTATAGCTGTTTTGATAAATTCAGAGTAGGAGGAAAAACACATTCTCACAATAAAAAAGGAAACACTTGATCAGTAGAACACATTTTACCTGCAGAATAGGGAGAAGTGGCGGTACTATCAGAATTATTTTCCAAATTGATTTAATAGGGAAAGTATGTAATTAATTGTTTCTAGAAAATTGAGAGAAAAGCTACATGTAAAATATGTTTTGCTAAATCTGACATTAATTTTTCAAGTTAAAATTTCGTGGCATAGTAATTGATTTGAAGATCTGAAACTTAAAGCTGTCAGTGTAGCTAGAAATACAGCTCTTCTGAAGAATCAAAGACCAGAGAGACATTTTGTTTTCCGTAATTTAGGATAACAGTGAAGGAAATGCTAACTGTGGAGCTAGCTAACAGGTGTGTAATTACTACAGGTCCCCAACATAGTTAAAGCCCTGCACAAACAGATGAAGGAGAAGAGTGTGAAGACTCGTCAGTGTTGTTTTAACATGCTAACTGAGCTGGTAAATGTTTTACCTGGAGCCCTAACACAACATGTTCCTGTACTTGTGCCAGGTATGAAAAATGTGTTAGGAAATCTGTTCTAGGTTAACTGTAACTTTGACGTCAAAAGTTTCTAAACCTTAAATCCTGATATTTTAGATAAAGTTTTCAAGAGTAGTTCTAAATTTAGACAATACTACTCAGCTGTAATTGGCAGCTTAGCTTCTTTGTGAATCCACATGCATAGTTTAGTGCAGGGATAGGCAACTTATGGCATGCGTGCCAAAGATGGTACACGAGCCCATTATCAGTGGCACACTCACTGCCTGGTCACTGGTCTGGGGGGGCTCTGCATTTTAATTTAATTTTAAATGAAGCTTCTTGACCACTTTAAAAATCTTATTTACTTTACATACAACAATAGTTTAGTTTTCTATTATAGACTTATAGAAAGAGACCTTGTAAAAACATTAAAATATATTATTGGCACACGAAACCTTAAATTAGAGTGAATAAATGACTCGGCACACTACTTCTGAAGGGTTACCGACCCCTGCTTTAGTGGCATTTTTACTTTAGTTAGCCTTGGAAAACCAAAGTAAAAAGCCCTGGGCTTATAAACTAGATTCCTTTTATCTAGTCTATAATCAGAATTGTAAACTTGTGTCTAATTGGAAGACCAAATTCTGCCCACATTTCCACTTGTGCAGGACTAAATACTGCCCTTATTTCATCTTTGCCATCCATGCAGAATCTTTATCACTGGTTGTGGTGGATGAGCCAAAAAAAAAAGTTTTCATGTTTGTTGTAGCATTTACAGGGCTGGTAGCTAGAAAACTCTTATTGGTAAACTAGACTAATTTTGATAGAAGCTATTGAGAACCTACAATATGCAATCTTCTATATCACTTTTATATAATCAGTTTTCAGAGAGTGACACTTTTTATATAAAAAACAATTAAGTATGTATCAGTCTTTAGAACCCCCGGTTCTCAAACTGGGGGTTGTGACCCCCTGGGGGTCGCGCGACGATTCCCGGAGGGGTCATGAGCTCCCTGCACCACTGAAGTGCTGCCGAGCCAAACGCTTTCATTTTGAAGCACATGGCATGTCTGCTGAAAGTGTCCGCCTGAAAAGCAGCTGAAGTGAAAGTTTCTGGTTTCGGCGGCTTTTCAGCAGACACTGAAGCGCTCGGTATGTCCGCCAAAATGCTGCCGAAACCGGAAGGCAGCATTTCTGCCGAGACATAGAGGTTGCGGCTGCCCACGGGGACGAGAAAAAGGGCTTCCGCCCCCGCAAGTTTGAGAACCACCGTTTTAGATACAGCTAAAACTTCTAATTTGTTTCAATCTCATGAAGTAGTTAGGGATGTGTGTGTACACATACACACGTTTTAAGTATGGTCATTTTGAGCAGTTGTGTTTAGAATTTCTTCTAGTGGTTAAAAGAAAAAGAAAGCACGAGCCATGAAATAGCCTGTGTGTGCTGCCTGAGTGGAAGAAGTTTGCAAAGTTTATTACTTTAAATCAAAGGTGGGAAAGACTTTCTGGAAGGAAATGTTTAAGAGCAGAAAATGTTAGCATGATTTGGCTGTGTTCTTTAGGACTTTTTGTGATTTCTTATATTAAAAATAAATAAATAACAGAATCTCTTTTCTTTTACAGGGATAATTTTTTCACTGAATGACAAATCAAGTTCCTCTAATTTGAAGATTGATGCTTTGTCTTGTCTGTATGTGATCCTCTGTAACCATTCTCCCCAAGTCTTCCATCCTCATGTTCAAGCACTGGTGCCTCCAGTTGTAGCTTGTGTTGGAGACCCTTTTTACAAGATAACCTCAGAGGCTCTCCTGGTTACACAGCAGCTTGTGAAGGTCATTCGTCCTTTAGACCAGCCTTCTTCCTTTGATGCCACACCTTACATTAAAGATTTGTTTACTTGCACCATCAAGAGACTGAAGGCTGCTGACATTGATCAGGAAGTAAAAGAGAGAGCAATCTCCTGTATGGGCCAGATCATCTGCAGCCTTGGTGATAATCTGGGCACTGACCTGCCTACTACGCTTCAGATCTTCCTAGAGAGACTAAAGAATGAGATTACTCGGTTAACTACAGTGAAGGCTTTGACGCTGATTGCTGGCTCTCCTTTGAAGATAGATCTGAGACCAATCCTTGGGGAAGGAGTTCCTATCCTTGCCTCTTTCCTTAGAAAGAATCAGCGAGCTTTGAAACTAGGCACGCTTTCTGCTCTAGATATCTTAATTAAAAATTACAGTGACAGTTTGACGGCTGCCATGATTGATGCTGTCTTGGATGAGCTTCCACCTCTTATCAGTGAAAGTGATATGCATGTTTCACAGATGGCCATCAGTTTTCTGACTACACTGGCTAAAGTATATCCTTCCTCCCTCTCAAAGATCAGTGGGTCCATTCTTAATGAACTTATTGGACTGGTGAGATCACCATTATTGCAGGGTGGAGCACTTAGTGCTATGCTAGAATTTTTCCAAGCTCTGGTTGTGACTGGAACAAATCATTTAGGATATATGGATTTATTACGCATGTTAACAGGTCCAGTGTACGCGCAGAGCACTGCACTTACTCACAAGCAGTCTTATTATTCCATTGCCAAATGTGTAGCTGCCCTTACACGCGCTTGCCCTAAAGAGGGACCAGATGTAGTAGGTCAGTTCATTCAAGATGTCAAGAATTCGAGGTCCACAGATTCCATTCGTCTTTTAGCTTTGCTGTCTCTTGGGGAAGTTGGGCATCACATTGACCTAAGTGGACAAATTGAGCTCAAGTCTGTAATACTAGAAGCATTCTCCTCTCCTAGTGAAGAAGTCAAGTCTGCAGCATCTTATGCTCTAGGCAGTATTAGTGTTGGCAATCTTCCTGAATATCTACCATTTGTCTTACAAGAAATAACCAGTCAGCCTAAGAGGCAATACCTACTTCTGCATTCCTTGAAAGAAATAATTAGCTCTGCATCAGTGGTAGGCCTCAAACCATACGTTGAGAACATCTGGGCTTTACTGTTGAAACACTGTGAGTGTGCAGAAGAGGGTACCAGGAATGTTGTTGCTGAATGCTTGGGCAAGCTTACTTTAATAGACCCAGAGACTCTGCTACCACGGCTCAAAGGATATTTGGCATCAGGTAGGCTCTCTTTTTTTTTTTTTTTTTTTTTTTAAAAAAAAATAAGTGTGTGTGTATATATATATATATATCCGCTCTGTTAAGAGAAGGGAAGAAGTTTTGTACTTCTGACAATGAGTTTAAGCTATACTCAATAGCTTGCACTTGAGTTTTATTGTATGAAAAATCTCTTATTGAATTGTGGACAGCTTCCAGAGAATTTTAGCAAATGAGATCATGCTACCTCCTGACATCTGATTGTACGTATTATGCACAAAAGCCTAAGAAATAAGGCATTTAAATTTCATAATATATTATGGAGCAGTGATCTGAAATTTTTGTTAATTATTCAATTGAACATTGTATAGATTTTATTAGATATGTGCTTTACAAATAAGAATTTGAATGGCTGTTTTTAGAACAACATTTTACTTACACTGGAGGAAGTAGATAGTGTATAATGTGAATTGCTTCTACACTTTGATGATGAGAATCTGGCTTTTAAAATAATGTAATGGTGGTTTTATTAGTGAAGAGTTGTAAACTAAATCATGTAAACAGTTTTCAAGAACATGGAGACAGCAATATTTTTTTTCAAAAGCAGCATACAAACAATTTTGTGACATAATCAAGACTTCTGAAATATAAGGATGATAAGGGTTGAGGGATATATATGTTCATTGTACATAGTTCAATACAGGTTTAAGATTAGCAGCCGTGTTAGTCTGTATCCGTAAATAAAACGAGGAATACTTGTGGTACCTTAGAGACTAACCAGTTTATTTCAGCATAAGCTTTCATGGCCTATAGCCCACTTCATTGGATGCATAGAATGGAACAAACAGAAGTAAGATGTATTTATAGACACAGAAAGCAAAAAAAAGTTGTAAATCACCATATCAATTCTAAGAGGCTGTTTAATTTGAATGGGCCATTCTTTTCAAGACTTGAAAGTATCAATTTTAAAACGGAAATACTTCCAAAACAGACTCCGAAAAGTTGAGGAACTGGAATTAATTTGCAAATTGGACACTATCAATGAAGGGTTAAACAGGGACTATGAGTGGCTTTCTCATTACACTGATTGAGTGCATTTTCCTAGTTAAGTCTCTTTTTACAGGTTCTTATCAACTGTCAGACATAGGTCCACTAAATTTTCACTACAAAAGGTTTTTTTCTCCTGCTGACAATGGCCCATCCAAATTAAACAGCCTCTTAGAATTGGTATGGTAATTTACAACTTTTTTTGCTTTCTGTGTATATAAATGCATCTTACTTCTGTGTGTTCCATTCTATGCAGCCGATGAAGTGGGCTATAGCCCACAAAAGCTTATGCTGAAATAAACTGGTTAGTTTCTAAGGTGCCACAAGTATTCCTCGTTTTATTTATAGTTCAATACAGTAATTCACCTCTAGGGTTGTATTGATATAAACAGATATTTGCATTTGTTTAGAACAGAGAATTCCTTTGCAGAACTACAGCCAGATCTATTTGGAATACATTTTTATTAAGGCATTCTTTATGTAATTAAGTTGGTATAGAAGACAAGTTTATTTAATGTATTCCTAATTAATATTTAATATTAATCCCTGTTTAAAATGTAGTAATGGAAAATTATGAAAAAAAACTTAACACTTTGCCAGCCAACCAGTAACATTTAATTTCTTAGTATTTTGAAAGAAGTGTCTGTCTTAGATAAATAGACATATTTGTGGTGAGAGAAGATGACTTATAATATAATTTAAATATATTTAATTAAATTATTTAGCCATTTCAATATTTTTTAACTAAAATGACATGTTTGGTATTAGGGTCATCATATGCTCGAAGTTCAGTGGTTACTGCTGTGAAGTTCACTATTTCTGATCATCCACAACCCATAGATCCACTATTAAAGAACTGCATAGGTAAGTTTCTTAATGTTTTTTAAAATTAAAACAGGTTTCTTTTTAAGCAGTTAATATTAAAACTTCTATATCAGGGTGTGCAGTGTAAAGAATCCTTTTAAAAATGCTTTGCAAGTGTCTGAATTAAGCACTCACCAATGATGACTCTTGGAGCTGTTATTAAAGACTGCAAACTGAAGCTTATTGAATGTCATTAAAGAAATGGTAACTTTTCAGTATAGACCACTGAGGTCCCAAACTAGATAGCAATAGCTGCAAGATTGCTAACCATTTACTTTTGTAATTGCCAAATTTCTTTTCAAGTGATTATACACATTTTCATATAAGATTACACAGTCATGTACTGCATTAGAAACTGAAAGATTTCTATTGCATATAATTTTTATACGTTATTTGAAGAAACCAATCAGCAGTCAAAATGTGTTACTGATCCATAAATAACCAAGATTATTGGAGAATCCAGTACAGCTTTAGGAGGAAAAACAAGCTTTGCATTGTCACATGACTGACTTGTTCATGACCCTCCAGCATTGTGTAGTATGGTCGAACCAGAGAGAACATTCATAGAATCTGTTTAAGTACATCATTTCTATACATGTGTTTAGTACTCTATTTTAGATATGAAACGTTTGTCTTTATAAAATCGTGTATTTTTAAAGCAAATACAAACCATAGTCTGATTTTCATATTTCCAAGTGGGTTATTTTCTTATGATATGGCTGGGCTTTATTTTAGACTGTATCTGGAATAGGTATTACAGTGTATCTGTATTACTTTTATGTCTTATTATTACACTTCAAGTTTTAGAAAAGCCTTTCATAAATTGGTTGGGTAGCCAAAAGAAACTATTGCCATTAATGATGTGATAGTCCAAAAGCCTTTGTTAGTCTGCTTCTCTAAAATTAAATAATTCACTTATCTTCCTTCTTTGAGTCCATTTTTCCTACAACTTCACTTGTATTTTTTTTCTCCCTTTCATTACTGTTTGTTTTTCTTGGGTTTTCTTTGAGAACTGCATTCTTTGAGCCATGTGGTTTCATCAGAGTCGCAGGGTTTGGGTTTTTTTTTTTTTTTTTTTTTTTTTATTCTGTTTGTTCTCTAAACTCATTTCCACATGGCATGAAGGCCTCTGGCCTAGAAAAGTGTTTGAGGGGCCTCCTTTCAGAATCATCTAGTGTTATTCTTTCATAGTGCCAGAAAAAATTCATAGATTCCAAGGCCAGAAGGAACCATTGTGATCATCTAGTCTGACCTCCTGTACAACACAGGCTATAGACCTTTCTCAAAATAATTCCTAGAGCAGATCTTTTAGAAATAAATCCAGTCTTGATTTAAAAATCATCAGTGATGGAGAATCCACCGTGAACTTTGGTTAAATTGTTGCAATTTAATTACTCTGACTGTTATGCCTTATTTTCAGTCTAAGTTTGTCTAGAGTAACTCAGAATTATCTTGCTGGCCTAGAGAGTGAGGAACCTACTCTTTTGTTTTGTTCCTGGACTTCCAGCAGTGTTCCTCTCCCTCAGTCAGCCTTGCTACCTCTTTGTTTTTTGTTACACAAAAAGAATCAGGGTATCTAGACTCTTTGTTTAGCTTTTCAACCATCCTGTTTTTTCCCCTTTTTACTTTGTTCCTTCATAGCAGTATCCTATAATACTTGGTAAGCAGTATCGATGTGATCCTTAGTGAGTTTATTCTGTGTAAGAAGTATTGTGTTACTCATCTTTACAGGAACTGGACAGCGGATAGTCTGTAGAGGTGTTTTTATCTTAGTGTATGTTGAATTATCCTTCTTTTCATGGTAATTTAAGAGCATTCAGTGGATTATTCTGTTATTCTAGGGTATTTTAAGATATACATTGGAAGGTACTTCAGGAATTTATATTAGAGAATTCATCTTAAACTTCAGAGCTTACAATGGCTTAATCATGTATGTTTTAAGAAAATTGGAACAAAGAAATAAGGGGAGAGATGGCAGTCTTCATAATCATTTAATACAATTTTCAGTAATTATACAAGACCTACTTTTTCAACAATAAAAATGTATCAATTTAAAAATGAGTATAAATGCTGATAAAACTCATGAAACTTACTTTTGCATAACGGAATATTTCTGTTTCAACTTCATTACACTAATAGACCAGTATATTATATACGATATGTTTAGGATATATTTTCAGTTTCACATCAGAATTATATCCAGTTCTCACAATATTGTACAGTATTACTGGCATATGCTTCACTATTCCATGTGGAAGTTTCCCAGATTTCTTCCTCTTCTACCCCACACCCCCAAGAAAATAAAAACCCTATAATATTTCTTCTGTAAAAGTAATGTGATTTTTATGGCTGTGTAGCTGTTTTGAGTGCATATTGCCTTCTCACTTTAAATATCTAAGGTATAAAATCTTATTTTGTTGGATGTGTCACTCAGATTGTGAGAGACCATAGATTACATGTTTATGTGTTTCATATAGATTCTCATAATTTCTTGTCTTTTCATATTCAAGTATGAATATTACGCTGGATTTCCCCAGCCACCTTTGTGTGATGTACATGCTTTCTGCAGTCATGCTTTGCATCACACGTTGTTCTAGGCAGTTGTCCTGCTGTGTAAACTGAAACTTATTAAAAGATTTTAATAAGCAGATTTTAAATAATGTATAGTTTGCAACATTACTGCTAAAACTAGCAATGTCAGTTCCATCAAAAACAGTTTGCACAGTAAAATGCTTTCTGTTAAACGATAAAAATGAATCACATGTGGAGAAACATTTCCAGGTTTCTGAGAGTAGCAAATAGAAACATCTCTTGGTAATTGATTTCTTGGCATATTTGCAGGTGATTTTCTAAAAACATTGGAAGACCCAGATCTCAATGTAAGGAGAGTGGCCCTAGTGACGTTTAATTCAGCAGCACACAATAAACCATCATTAATAAGAGACCTTTTAGATACTGTGCTTCCTCATCTTTACAATGAAACAAAAGTCAGAAAGGAACTAATAAGGGAGGTAGGTGAACTTGGTAAGACTACTTATAAAAATATTTTGCTGATTTTAAATTTTAGTAAATATATTCTTTCCTAATGTTTTTTTATGTACAGGTGGAAATGGGACCATTCAAGCATACAGTTGATGATGGGCTGGACATTAGAAAGGCAGCTTTTGAGTGCATGTACACTCTTTTAGATAGCTGTCTGGATAGGCTAGACATATTTGAATTCCTAAACCATGTTGAAGATGGTTTGAAGGATCATTATGACATTAAGGTAAATTATCATCTTGTACATTTACGCCTAAACTTGAGCATTCTGATTAATATGAAATATTGGCTAAACAGTGACTTCTTTTAAATATTTTGCAATGTTTTTGCCGTGCAGATGTTGTTCGGTTGACTAGAAAGCTGATATAAATATTACCTGAAAACTGTATTTAAATATACAGTGGGATGTATAGTGAATCATATTTATACTAAGATGTTACTGTTTTAAAACTCCTTGTATAGTGAACTAAAAAAAAAGACTTGAATTGTGCAGAACTTAATTATCTCTGAATTGGTTTTCCCCAACTAGATGCTAACATTTTTAATGTTGGTGAGACTGTCTACTCTTTGTCCAAGTGCAGTACTGCAGAGGTTGGATAGGCTCGTGGAACCCTTACGTGCCACATGTACAACAAAGGTACTGTCTTAAACTGACACTTTTGTTCTTGAGTAATAGTTTGAACTTTTTGTGGTTATATAGAAATGTTATGAACCTGAGACTTGAATATTAAGTACATTACTGTCTGAGAAGCTGTCCATATGAATTTAGCATTACCCGTAGTTCTGGACTGATGATCCACAATAGGTTTACATCCCTAGACTTTGTGCATGACTCAACTGCATTTTAAGATATGATGCCCAAAGTAGTAGCTTCATTCACGTAAAGTGTACCAGTAGTCTGTTTGTGCATAGCCTGACATGGTTGAGATACAGCACAGAAGGGCAAACTACAGTCTGCGGGCTGAATCCAGCCCATCAGGGCTTTCAGTCCAGCCCATGGGATTGCCTGCCCTGTGGCGTAGTGGGACTAAGGCAGGCTGTCTGCCTGCCATCGCCCCCTGCTGTTCCCGGAAGTGGCCAGCACCATGTCCCTACAGCCCCCTGGGGAAGGGGGATGCAGAGGGCTCCTTGTGCTGCCCAAGCCTTCAGGCACTGCCCCCATGGCTCCCATTGGCCAGGAATGGGGAACTTCAGCCAATGGGAGGGCTGCGTGCGGTGGAGCTGCCTGCCCCACCCCACCCCCAGGAACCACTGCTGGACATGTTGGCCACTTCAGGGAGTGGCGTGGGGCCAGGGCAGGCTGGGAGCCTGCTTTTAGCCCTGCTGTGTGCCGCTGCCACCCCGAAGCTGCTCGAGATAAGCTGTGCCGGGCTGAAGCAGGCACCCCGAGTCCCTCCTGCCCTGAGTCCCCAACCCCCTTCCTTGAGCCCCCTGCACCGCATACTCCTGCCCTGAATTTCTTTCTCCACCCCAGCCTCTTGCCCTGAGCCCCGTCCTGCACACCGCACCCCCCTCCTGCATCCCAGCTCCCTGCCCCAGGCCTACATTCATGGTCCTGCATACCATTTCCCCACCCAGATGTGGCCTTTGGGCCAAAAAGTTTGCCCACCTCTGAGTTAGAGTATGGCTCTTTAATTTTAAATGTTGTTGATCAAAAATAATTTGGGAGGCTCATGCAATACATTTTATGAAAATTAGTTCCTGGTAAAATTATAAGAGAAGATAGTGAGGAAAAGAGTATAAATCCCTTTTTTCATCTGAATATACTTGTTGTCTTTTGCTAATTTTTTTTAAAGTTCATTGGTCTCCTCTTTGATTATTTGGTCTCCTTTCTATCCCTCGGAAGCTTGGCTGCCATTTAAGCAACTTGAAAACTCAGATTTAATTGTAGAAACTGAATGTGGAATATTGAATAGTTTTTAATTTTTAACAATAGAGGTTTAAAAGTTACTGGAGACTTACAACTTGTTTCTGAAAGATGAAATAAACAGTTCAAAGGGAGGAGAGCACTGTAAAATGGTGCTATTTCTCTCCCTCCTCCCGCTTTGAATACTTCCTTATTTAAATGTTTACACTTGTTCAGGCAAAGACCATCTTTTGGTTCTGTCTTATATAGTGCCTAGCACAGCTGGTTCCTGGTTTGTGACTTAGGGCTCCTAAGACATGGTAATAATTAACTTCCACCTTCATATCACCTACTCAGTTTCTTGTTACCCATCTTCCATCAATAATCTGCTTCTTATTTCACTTGGTGGACTTAAGGAGTATAACTTTCAATGTTGAAATTGTTTCTATGTACCATTAAAAGTTCTTGTGTAGGAGTATCAGAAAGGCCTAACTGATCAAGAATATGCTTTGGTCAGTATGTCTATTGCTATATTCTTATTTGTGCTTCTGCAATTCATGTGGTAATTTTTATAATGTTGTTACTGCCCTTACTAAATTGAACCAGTTTGGCTGCTGTTTGCTATGAATCTGTGTAATGATTTGCTAACTCAGATTTATTTATTTTTTTGTGGTTGGGGGAGGAGGAGAGGTTAGGACTGTTTTGCTTAATCAGCAATTTTCAAGCTCTAATCTATTTGTAAGGTTTTTTTTTTAATTAAGACTGCTGAACATCAGATGCACTACAGCTGTCCAGTCTCCTGTGGTTGGCTTTATATTCTTGCCATCCTAAAAAAATTATCTTGTGCCGTATAAACTATTTCAAGTGCTTGTCATATTAAAGTGGTAATATGGAAGGAAAGATACCTTATATCGACTGGTTTAAGAAGAGCTCAGTTTTAAATGTAAACTTCCTAAATATGACTTTTTCTACAGGTAAAGGCAAACTCAGTGAAACAAGAGTTTGAAAAGCAAGATGAACTGAAGCGGTCTGCCATGAGGGCAGTAGCAGCCCTTCTAACCATTCCAGAAGCAGAGAAGAGTCCGTTAATGAGTGAATTTCAGTCACAGATAAGCTCTAACCCTGAGCTGGCAGCCATCTTTGAAAGTATCCAGAAAGATTCATCATCCACTAACTTAGAATCAATGGACACTAGTTAGATGTTTGTTCAAAATGGGGACCATTACGTTGAACCATATGATGCACTGAATTGACAGGTTAAGAGTAAGAAACAGAAAAATATCTAATCTTCACATTGTTCCACTTTATTTACCTTTATGGAAACAGTTGGCTTTTTCCCATTGTTGCTTTCCTAGCATTTATTCCAGAAATACATATTTCCATGATCCAGAAGTTGTAAACCACTCATGTTTTAGTGGATTTGGCCACATATGAAATGGAAATAAAAGATTAAAACATATGATGTATGGAAATAGGTTCCGACATCCATTTGCCCTGTAATGTTTAGGATTAAAATGTTAAAATTTTGTGACCATGTTCTGTTCTTTTTTTAAATTTTTTCTTCTTTCTGTAAAAACAAAACCACCATGTTTTTGTATAACTTTTATTCTTTTGTGTTTCAGCTACATAAATTGATTTGGCTGGCCGATAAGAAATTCTTCTGTGTAAGATTTATTATATTGCAGAGGGTTTGGGCACAGTTTAAAAAAATGCAGACATAAGTAAATGTCATTTTTAAAGGTGTGGGGATTAGAAAATCAATATCCCTGTTGCACACACTAACTTTGCATGACCAAGTTTACAAATATATATTGTCTGTAAAACCGCATGTGCAGTTTATTCATAATACATGTTAAAATAAGTAATACTGTTAGTGCAATTTTCAGGTATTTATTTTTACATAGAAAATGCATTCATAGAGGAAGGGAAAAGGGTTAAATTTTAATCTGGTTTTCTAAGTGCGGGTGTGGTGAACTACAGGTATTTTTACAGTGGAAGTAATCTTGTCTGCTAAATCAATGTTTCCCAACATGGAGGATGGGTTGCCCTGGAGATGTGGAGGTAGACAAGCAAGGAGGTTTGAGTGGCTGGGCAGAGAATGGTAGGTGAGAGAAAACTGCATAATTGTGGACCCAGCTCACCCTCTATTATAAATGTGTGCCAGAAGGTGACTTCTTGAAAGGCCTCTGCCTTCCATCCCTCAGTCCCTAATAGTGCAAGTAATGTGTAGCGTTGCTGCCAGGAAACGCTTCTCTTCTCTAGTAGTGGTCAGAAGGAATCGCATATGTGTTCTGGCCACATTGTATTATCAATGGATTCCCATACCTCAAGCATCTGGTGAGTGGGAAACAGAGGCACAGTCATGAAATGAGATCAAACTGAAAAACTAGATAGAAAAGGAAATCCAAGAAAAGAAGTAGTAATGAACAAAGATTGCAGCAACTGTGCCAGGGCCTAGCGAAAGGGTGGTGGGTGCTTGTCCATCAGTTTGTTGGAAGTAGCTTCTTCACAGAAAGGTTGGAAAAACCCACTGCCTTAAACTCATTAATGTAAAATTCCAATCACTGTTTCAGGTTTTTCTCTAGTTTCGTTTGGCTTGATAACTTTTAGCCACTTAAAAATTCTTGTAGCCCAGTGCTACCACCTTTTCCTGGCACACATTGATTCTTACAGGACTACCTGTAGCATGCTTTGTCAAAGAATTCTGTGGAGCTTAATAGGTTGTCAGGATTTGTTAGTGAACAGAGATGGATTGTTTAATTTTACTTATCCATTTATATCTTGGTGGGGTTTTGATGCCTTTTACTTTAAAAGGACCTGTACTGAGAGGAAGTTTACATGAACTCATGCAGTAGTTACAATTTAAATAAAGGTGCAGAAGCATCATTTGATATTGTAGCTTCTGATCTATCCTCAAAACACCTATGCTTATGTAACTGGAAGTTGACATCAGGCAATGGAGTTTTTGTTTATCTCCTACCAACATATTTAAATATAGTGGAAGGGGATTAATCAAGTGTGAAAAGTAGTGATGGCTGATTTTAGTGAGAAATTACATATTTGGAAAATGCACTTTTTAATTATTGCAGCCAGGAATTGAGTATTTCCTCTGCTGCATACCTTATCTATTTTAACAGTACTAATTAAGAATGTATTGTGGTATTAGTTAACAGCAAGATACTAGGATCTTATGTTGTCTAAAGTGAACTCACAATAAGCGAGAGAGGCTTATAGACTTAGACATAGGAAAGGAATCCAGTCTGAAAATTAATTCAAATTTAAACTTAGTAAGGGATGCTGACATAATAGATTTAGATACAAGTGTAATAAGACTTCTCCTTGGAGAAATTGGTATGCTATATAATAGTCAGTATTACAAGGTACCTGATGTTGTGGACACTCAGACTTGGTTTTCTTGTTCCACAGTACATTGCAATACAGCAAGCTCCAGGACTAAGCAGGAACTTGAGATTCTATTTGGTTGAGATTTCTCTGTAAAATGCAGTTTCAAGGCCAAACATTGAAAGATGTGAAAGAAAGCATAGCACATGAAGCAGAACAAACAGTATATAAGCTACTCTTTTTCCACTTTGACCATTGAAGTTGCAGGTAGGGGAGGAAGAGAGAACTAAATTTTCTTCTGCAGAAGAAAACTTCATAGACTAAAACTACAGAAATTAAACTATAGTAAGATTTCTGATCAGTAATTATAAAGAAACTCACTCTCTTACATCAAAGCAGGAAGTCACTAGATCAGATTTAAACATGTATTTAGGTGCTTAAAGATACAAATAGGCACCTAGTAGGGCTTATAAAAGTTCCTCTCTGCACCTTCAGCACCTCAATACTTTTTGTAAATCTGCCACTCCCCCCATCCTTCTTTCCTAGCATAGTTTGTGATGCAGACAGTGCTCGTTATCATATGAAAGGATAGTGTAGGAGTTTTTCAAACTTTAAGGTAAGTATTTGACAATATGTATATTAAACTACTGTTAAAAAAAAATTAAGTAACTTACAACTCGGCAAGCTCATTTTCTATTCTGATTGACATTTCCTCTCTCAAATTCGTCAGACTAGTTTTCTTCTAGGAAGTATCAGTAAAATGCCAACTGTCACCGAAGCACCAGCACCATTCAATTTGAATGAATTGAAACAGTGGCGAGTGTTTATAAAATCTTTTGAAAAAAATCTTTGTACTTAGGATTTGTCTACATTGGCACTTTCATCGCTAAAGCGTTTGTCACTCACGGGTATGAAAAAGCACTCACTGAATGACAGAAGTTTTAACGATGAAAAGCGTTGGTGTGGACCTACTACTGTGAACCTACTGCCCCTCTTTGGAGATGGTTTTATTTTGTAGCCAGGAGAACGCTCTCCTGGCGATAGAGTGGCCACACAAGTGCACCTTACAACAGGATGGCTGCAGCGGCACAGCTGCATTGTTGTAAGGTATACAGTGTAAACATACCCTTAGTTAGCTTTCTGGTTTGTTTAAATATAATTGCTAAAAACAGCTGAATTGGTGATTGTATTTTCCACTGAATGTCTTAGCATTAGGCTATTATGAATTTGCCAGCGGTAGGAGAATTGGAAAGAGGAACTTAATGAAAGCTTTGGGAGAGCATTCTCATATAATAGTTTAATATTTTTTTTCCCGTTTAAGCTATTATCTGCTTACAGGTATTTCCCATCAATTTCCTCCTTTCAGTGAGCAAACTGTCTTTTCAGTTTTTGAATGTCACCGAAACTAATAGCTGTTTGTAATTACTTTACCAGTACACAAGGACTACACAGCTCTGAGAACCCTATTCGGTTTTGACTGCTGCAAAGCCTGCACCAGGAACATTGGGAGGCAAAGTGTTTTTTGATAAACAATTTAAGGCATGGTTCTTTAAAAAGTGACTATTAAAATGGCATCTTCCTGTTCAGCAGATCTCCTGGTGTGTATTGTCACTTTTTTGTTTCAGAAATAGGTTTTTGATGGCTTTTGCTCCTCTTCTCACTGTAGAGCCAGTGTGTTTAAGAAACTGAGCTGGATATTTCTTCTAATTTTGGATCAACATTTTACTAAATTCCATGTTAAACCTGTACAGACTCATGAAAGATACTGGGATCTCACAGGTATAACTGTGCGAACCTTATTTGACTTGCAGAACTTCTATTACTGGTGATATGAGAAGAAAGGAATCTTGTTTCATTATTAGAATCCAGGATGGTTTGTAGGACTGGAAGTATAGAAAAAACACATTTTAATTTGTAAATTGAACACTTGACATGAAGAAGCCTGAATCAAGAAACTTGAATCTACTGTGCCCTTTTTAGTTACTTTCCAGAATAGAATCTTCTATTGAATAACTTTTACTAACCAATTTAAAAAAATATTTTGTTAAAGTGGGTTTTCTTCTACCACATCACCATTAATAAAAGTTTGACAGACCAAATAAGGTCCTTAGTTATACTTGTACAATCTTATCATCCATGAATTTGCCCATGTGCAATTGACTGCAATTTTCTAAAGTAATATACAAGTAGTAATAAGTTGTGAAGAGGCCTGCCACTAGTAAAAAATTTGTGCTTAAATTGCTTTTTCTCTGTCTTCAAAATGAGATCATCTCAAATGGGAAAGGTGTACAGTAACCTCTAGTTTTATGTAGAAATAAACTGTTACATCTGATAATGAGGTCCTTTTTTGCAATAGAAACTGAAACTTACAAATATCTTAAGGGTGCCATATTTTAGCTTTCCCCCACAATAAGGTTGAACAAAGAATAATACCCAGTATACGGGAGTTGACAAAATCAAAAGAATTAAACTCAGCAACGGCAGTAGAGAACTTCTGTTTGACAGGGTGCTAGCAGAAAAACTGCTTAGCCAGCCCTCTGTCACTCCAGCTCTGATTAAGGGAGGTAAATTGGAGCTGGGTAGAGCACTTGGTCCTGATTGGTGAAGTGGTAACAGCTGCTGCCTCTTCAGACTGGGGCTGGATAAAAGCCCCAGGGGAAGAAAGCCAAGGAGGGAGCTGGGAAGAGGGGAAGCTGCTTTAAGAGAAAGCAGAGAGGAATAGCTTGCCCCCTCTCCTGCTGGTAGATAAGCAGAAAGGGATTGTGTATATTGTGGTGAAAAAGTGGTGGGAACACTGCTTGTAAAATAAACCACCAGGTGAGCACTGGAACCAAGGACTCTGAGTTTCTGAGCAAAGCGTGGGCAGGAGCCAGGAGGGCCCTGCAGGAACCCTGTTACATGCTGAAACTAATAGGGTTCTATACAGGTGAGTCGCATCTTAGGCGCATTTAACATGCATGAATTTGGCTTTACGTGGTTGGCAAAAACAGAAAAAACCCCCAACAATTTAAAAACCCATTTGTAGTGTGGGTGATTCTGCCCGCCATTGAACTCAATGAGAGTTTCACTATACATGATTTCCGCTTTACGCGGTAACTGCGGAACATAACTCTCGCATAAGATGCGACATTCCTGTATACTAATGGTATACTGAGATTTCTATGAGGCCAGGATGCTGAGTCCTGGGTGCTAAGTCCTTTGTCTTCCTGTCCCAGGTGCAGGAACCCTCCCTTTTTCTGTTTTGACTTGAAAAGGCCCTCTACCACTTAAAAATCCTTTCAGGTTACTTGCATTACCCTGTGTCAGGGACAAATAAGTGCACCCTGTTTAAACAGGGCTCTCCTCATGTCTAGAACCTGTAACCTGCCCTCCTCTCTTTTTGACTAGCTCAAAACACCTTAGAGCTTTATTCTCATTTAATCAAAGGCCTTCTGATGGTGCTTTGGCAGTGAAGTGAATATAAATGTAATTCAGACTCCTTTATGGTATTGGAACAGTGTAGAGGGGCTGCAGAACAAATGATAATCATGTCCCTAAATATCTTGTGGTGTTAAAGGTGGCAGTTTATAGTGTCTGGCTTGGAGCAGCCCTTTCATAAGTGAGAGTTAGTAAAAACATACCTTTCCATTACTCCTAGCCTCGTTTCCTATGTGAGTCAGACAGGAATGTCTGACTGAGATCATACCCACTAGCTACACAAGAGATTCAGGCTGAATCCTTGCCTATTTTTTAAAATGTCTTTCTTTATCTCCCCAGACTACCTTCAAATAGGTAAATGTGAGTAAAATAGATTCCACATAATAAAAATCGGTCTGTTTTGAGTCTCTATAGTGGGTTCAATTTGAATTCAGTCTAAACTACACTGCTTTGAATTGGTCTTTGTGTGTATGTTTGTGCGTGTTAAGTGCTTGGGACAGGATTGCTGATAACACTATACCAGCCCTCCATTAAATCATACTGTCTTTCTCTAGCCCTTCAAGTTCATGAGCTTGGCCTATGTGCTAATATATAATCTGCAATTTGTTCTTTGTACCTAACCTGTGTGATTGATACAAAGCAATAAGAATATAATGGTAAATACTACATGCTAAGGTTCGACATATGTCAGCTTTCCATTTTGCTAGTTTACTGACACACAAGGAAAAACTCTGAGCTGTAGAAAGCTGGTTCAGTCAGTGTTTGTGTTAGGGAACATTACCTCTTTCAAATGAGATGTAATAGTCATTTTCCATAATAGCTCAAACTGAGACAAAATGAGGTGATACATACAACTATGATTGGTGTTAAAACAACCTGAAAAAAAAATCAAAACAAGCTAAACTTGTTATCTCAAACTGGCCAAGAATGTGGCCTCTGATCCATCTTGCCAGTGGGAATGATCTAGCCTACAGTTGTCATGTGCATTCTAACCCAGATTATTTAAACTTGACATCTTGAGTATTTCATCACAGATCCTAACCAGCATGGTATACTACTACAAAGCAGGAATGCTTCTGGCTTTCTGCAGACCTTCAATGTTTTTGGTCTATGCGGGAATATGGGCATCCAGGTCCTGCTGCTGATCTTAGCGCCACTTAAAATGTCTTTTAAGGAAAATCTAGACCTGTGCCTTAGACCTCTTACCATATCTCACATTTCATGGTTGAGCTGTGTCATGAACGTAAGCTCATCTAAGTCTCTGTTGGACCATCCAGTGTTATCAAAATTCCATATGACAGCATTTCTGAGGTACAGCTGCTCTTCTCATTTGTCCAAATGGGTAATGCATCTAACCTGTGGAATTCAGAGTTCATTCCATGTTGCTGGAGGTTCCAGGACTAGGGCCTGTTCTTCAACTAGGACCGATGGAATTTCTACCTGTGGGTACAAAAAAAAACGTTACTGGTTCAGTTCCTTCTGACCACGTTGTTCTATAACTTTTTATTCATTTTTGGTGCAGTAGTTACTTCATTTAAACTTCTAGCTCCAGTTTCCCTTTCCAGAGCTGAGGAGTTACCAGAGCAGCATTTTTCTATTAGAGTCCCTCAAACTCCCCTGCAGCAGAGAAACATTGCAAGTATCAAATCATAATCCAAGGATGGGAGGAATGCATGCATGTGTTTATAGGTGGCTTTCCAGGTGCTTCAGAGGGTGAGATATGCCACTCTTGTTCTGCCAGGACACACACATTTGAGACAGACTGGCCTATCAGTTCACCATAGGAAGGGCGTACCAGGAGCATGAGAATTCCCAAGGGGAAGAGACACCCATCAGCAGGCTATTAGAGAAAGTCTTGCACCTTGTACAAGAACAATCTGCAAAGTAGTTTTCAGTTCATCTGCAGCAGCATGTGTTGGTAAAAAGGTGTTGCTGGGTTGGTTCCCTAATAATTTCTTAAATTACAAAATTTATGTTTCATATGGGACGAACTCCTATTTCTGCCTGCTGTACTCATCGAAATTGTGCTCTCCCACCCCCGTCCGCACTTCTGTGAACCACTGCTACATTCCATTTAAATCAGGGGCGGGCAAACTTTTTGGCCCGAGGGCCACATCTGGATTGCAAAATTGTGCAGAGGGCTGGGTAGGGAAGGCTCTGCCCCCCAAAAAAGCCTGCCCCTGCCCCCTATTTGACCCTTGCCCCCTGACTGTCCCCTTCAGAACCACCAACCCATCCAAACTCCTTCCAGCTCCTTGTCCCCTAGCCACCCCCTCCAGAAACCCCCCTGACCCTACCCCTTATCTAAGGCCCCGTGCTCCCCAGACCCCACCCCCTAGCTGCCCCATCCCCTGACTGCTCTGATCCCTATCCACAGCCCCACCCCGACTGCCCCCTGGGACTCCCTGCTCCTTATCCAAACCCCTTCCCTGTCCCCTGACTGTCCCCCCAGAACCTTTGCCCCATCCAACCCCCCCATTCCCTGTCCTCTGACTACCCCGTGGGACCCACTGCCCCTTATCCAACCCTCCCCCACCCCAGCCCTCTTACCAGACTACTCAGAGCAGCGTGTCTGGCAGCCTGGCCATAGCCAGACACGCTGCCCTGCTCTCCCACTGCAGAGTGTAGTCCTAACCCCACAGTGCTGCCCACGCGGGCTTTGGGGGAGGGAGGCCAACGGGAGGAGGTGGGCAGGATGGTCCCGGGGGCCAGATGTGGTCTGCGGACCGTAGGTTGCCCACCCTGTTCTAGTAGGTCTGACCTTAGGATAGCACCTGCTGTTCTCTCTCCCTGGGGCTGTGACTGTGATTACCTGTAACCAGTCAGCTTTCACAAACCACTGCACCTTCATTTTAGGACAAAAGCAGAGCGAAAACAGAAAGCAATAACTAGTCTACAGCCGTGCTAAACTTACCCAGTGTAACCATTGTCCATATAGAGACCATGGCTGGTTTTCAGTCCTTCACACCCTTCCCAGCAGGGTTTTGTCCTCTTGGTTACAGGGTCATGTCAGTTCTTTGCTCAAAAAGAGGATGTCTCAGTGGATTTGGACTGACACTTTCTACCAAAAGCTTTTTCTTTGTCTGCTAGGGCTCTTGACCCAATCTGAACCACAATTCCTTGGATGGAGGGTGGTAATTCTCTGGAGGGTTTACTTGTGTTTGGATCTGTAGTAATTACCCTCCACTAATTTTAGTCCCCATAGGAAATTCAGTAATCCCTCACAATGGAGCTATCATATAATCTCTAGTTTACAAAACTACACATCACATTAATAGACACACAAGTTTATGAATAATCTCTTCTGATAGCATCTGGCCCAACTCAATATTAGTCTTTTGATGCTTCTCACAACAGTAAGAAGAGGCATAACCCATTTCTGATGAATGTGGAGAGATGCTGCTAACAGAAAATTATCAGGTAAGACGTTCTTTTGTCTTTTCAAAACAGTTAAGTCTATATTCCCTACGTGAGACCTGACTACAGTACTGTAAATGCTCATAACCCATCCACTTGAACCAATGGCTCTAATTCCGTGTACTTCCTTTTAATAAAGAAATACTTTCTGATCATTATTGAATTGAAATCTTGCTAGTACAAGCTTTTACTGAACTCTTCTTTTTTGCTGAAGAACATTTTTCTCACTGAAAAACGTTTTTTCACTGAAGAACATTTTTTCTTTTTTTCCCCACACCTAAACATCAATAAGAAATTGTTGTGTCCATGAAGAACTGTTAAAATACAACTTAATTGAACCCATTGATTCAAAAAACAGTGTGTTTATTTGTTTCCTTTTATCCAATTGCTGGGTCTGAAAGCATCTACATTTTCCATAGCTAAGAGGATTAAGTGCTGAATTACTGAAGCACTCAGCCACAAATAAACAGATTCCACAAGGGACCAAAGCCTTAGTTCTGTAGTGACTGCCTGGGTGGAAAGAGTCTCTGGAGCCACAGAGGAGATCTGGGAAGCTGTCTATCCATCATTTCTATAAAGCAGTGTGGGCTTGATCAACTCTTTACAAAGGAAACCTATGGCAGAAAGGTGCCCAAATTAGATGATGGAAGTGTGTGTTTTTAAAGTAAAATCTGTAGGAGTCTTTTGCATTTCTTCTATCTTTCCTATTTTTTTTCATATTGCTCCTAATCCTAAACTAATTTTGGATTGGGAGATGGGTCAGGATCTAGAATGGAAAATGTACCTGATTTTCTTTCTGTGGTTGATCTCTTGTCCAATCTGACCTGCTTGAGATTAGTCCTGTGCGCAATGATTATGGCTTGAGTCTATGTATATAATGAATGCGGTTTTGAATCAGTAGATACTGTTAAGGGTTTAAATGCCTCTTCTAATATGAAACCAGTGTTGCAGCACTGCTTTGAAAGCACTTATCTGGCAGTTGGATGGAAGGAGCCTGGCCAATCCTTGAAGGCTGGATAAAGTCTGAATTGCCTCCGCAATAGTTAATGCAACCCAAACTAACCTCTGGTAGAGGTCTATCTGAGACAAGAAATGATCACTTCCATTCTGAATTTGTCTGCCTGTTTCTACAAATTCTATGCAGTGTCATTTTAGCCTTTTCAGTCCCAGGCTATTAGAGACACAAAGTGGGTGAGGTAATATCTTTTATTGGACCAACTTCAGTTGGTGAAAGAGACAAGCTTTCAAGCAGCACAGAGCTCTTCTTCAGTTCTGGGAAAGGTACTCCCAGGGTCACAGCAAAATGCAAGATGGAACAGATTGTTTAGCATAAGCACTTAGCACAGGGGTGGGCAAACTATGGCCCGCGGGCCTCATCCAGCCTGTGGGACTGTCCTACCTGGCCCACCTGAGCTCCTAGAGGGGGAGGTTCCCCTGCTGTCCCATCTCCCCCCGCCCGAAGCCTCAGCATGCTGCGTCCAGGAGCAGCGCTGCAATGGCATGGCTCCGGTGGGGCCTGAGCTGCCACTCGGAATGGCATGGTAAGGGGACTGGGGGAGTTGGATAATGGGCAGGGAGTCCTGGTGGGTAGTCAGGGAGCAGGGGGGATTGGATGGTGCAGAGGTTTGGTGGGGACAGTCAGGGGATGGGGAACGGGGGTTGGATAGGGCGTGGGAGTCCTGGGCATCCTGTCAGGAGACGGGTGGGTAGATAGGGGTTGGGGCAGTCAGTGGACAGGGAGCAGGGGTGGTTGGGTAGAAGGTGGGTCCTGGAGGGGGTCTTGGGAGGGGGCAGTCAGGGGACAAGGAACAGGGGGAGGTTGGACGGTTGGAGATTCCGAGGGGGACAGGAAGTGGGTGGGGATTGGATAGGGGGTGGGGCCAGGCTGTTTGGGGAGGCACAGCCTCCCCTACCTGCACCTTCGTACAATTCTGGAACCCTGATGTGGCCCTTGGGCCAACAAGTTTGCTCACCCCTCCACTACGGGCTTGTCTACATGGTGAATTAGTCTGCACTAGAGGGGTATATATACTATTTCAGATTAGCATGTTACACACTAACTGGACTGTGTAGACCCTGTTAGCATGCACTAGAAGTTCCCTCTTGTGAGCTAATATAGTCCTGTTTCAAACAGTCCTACGTTAACCCTTACTAGGGAACTTTTAGTGTGTGCCAGCAGCGATCACATGGGCATGTAAACCTGTATTTATTCATGGCATACATAAACAAATTCATTTCCTCTAAGCTTATAGAAACTTTTTAATTTTAAGAATAATTGAAATGTGCTAACATCAAGAAGTAGAACTGTGCACCAACGTTGGGTGGACTAGCATTAAATAATATTACAGTAGGTGACCTCCTTAGAAGGTTTAACCCTTGTCCTTTAGTTCAAAAGGTCGTTTTTCTTGCCTTTGCCATTGTGAATCTAAAAACAGTGTCAGAGAGATCCAAAGACTGGCCAAGGGCATTTTCAAGGGATAAAATAGCAAGCAATGTCAGTCTCTCCTCCATCATCAAAGATGTTGGTTTTTGGTTTGTAAGGGTGTTGGCAAATATTCCTTTAGCAATGTATCTAATTGATTAGACCTGATAAAATCCTGTATAACTTGTAAGAGACGAGCTTGACTGGAGGAGCAGGACTGTGTTGAGTGAGATTGAGGTTCTCCACAACACAGAAATGAGGAAACAAAACACATTAGTACCTTTGAAACTTGCAAAAAATGATTAAGAAGCAGTTTAAAAACAAATATGAAGAATTAAAGTAAAAGTTGTACATACAGTTACCAATGAGAATCCCGCCTGTATGCAACAATGTTTAGGCCTAGCAGGCTGCGTTAAAGTGCTTTGAAAGCCTGTCCCATACTCAGGAGGGAATTCTGAGCTGTAGCTCAATTCTAGCCTTATTTTATTCTTCTTAATTTTTAAATATAATTTTTAAAAATATAATAATCTCCTTGCTAAAAGATATTATCAAGATTGGGTTCATCCTAAAAATTCCCTTGCCTTGATGTTCACTTTTAGGAAAATTTACTTCAGATAATACATTTTTAAAGCAGTTCTTGTTGCAGTGTATAGTAATTAAAAGCAATGCTTGTTATGTCTGAAAGTGCTGATGACTGCCATAAGTCACAGTCCTGGTTAAAGCAGATTGGTGTAGTAAGCACCCTTCGTCCAGGCTAAATGGAAGGAGCCATTAAATGCTTTCTTTCTAGTGATAGCTTAAATAATAAAAACCAACACCCAGGGCCTGGCTAACTGGCAAGGCCTGAGCTGAAGCTAAGGGGTTTTCCTGGGACCTCACTGAAAACACAGGGCCTGTGGCACTGATTAGTTGCAGCTGTGTGTGTGTCAGGGCATGTGATGGATGGAATGAGAGCAGAAAGCCAGTGGAGAACCAAAGAAGCAGTGGTGAGCCTGGGCCTGGGCCAAAAGACAGAACTTGTTCTGGATACAGTACTTACCCAGTGTTGCAATAAGTACTGATAAGTAAATAAGTACTGATTTGAATACAAATGCCAAGTACACCACTGCAGAGGTACGTAGAGTATGCTGTAGAAATGGTGCTTATGTATTGATAAGTAAAAGTACAAGTATAAACTGAAGTGCAAATACGTACAACTCTCAAATTCCCTGCAATTGTCTAGTTAATATAAGGACCTAAATAATGTAAGGCCATGTGGAAGAGAGAGAGAGTGAAAATGCAACAATTAAATTGTATTCATATGTACACGCAAACATGGAACAGCTGGGAAAAAAATTGTATAACTATGAATTAATTTATACATTTCCTTTCCGTTTTATATAGTGTGGGTATATTATGTAGACACCATATTATTCCATGAAATGGGTATTTTTCTTTAACAGCATAATCTTGATTAAATCTGTACTTCACAACTAGTTGATAATGTGGCCAAAGAACAGACTATTCAATGTGAACTCTGTCTTTGTTGGTCTTTGCGTTTGATTATGGGGGAAAAAATGAATTTTTCTCTCCAATTGTATTAGTGAACAGAATATAATGGATTGGTAAATATCGCACAATGCTGAAGATTTTGTTTTCAGAAGTTGCTTGCTGCATTGTATAAGAGTGTTGTAGAGAGCGTTTGCTAATTTTATAGTGGTTACAAATAAAATTTTTAGGTGTTGCAGACAGTGGGATGGTTACAGACTGGATACATTAGTGTAGTACAAGAACTGCCACATTTATTCATTTGTAAGTACAAAAGCCAAGTAAATATTTGCCAACATATTTTAGTCAGTTGCAGAGAGTATTTTCAGGTCTGATTTTTTTTTTTTAAGCAAAATCCAGTATAGCAACACTGAAAGAGAAGAAAATACCTGCAAATCCTGCTCAGTTCACGTACTCTGGCGATTAGAAGAAGAGGTCGAACTCTCAGACTTTGTATCAAACATAAAATGCTTAATGCTATATTTAATTAGAAATTTGAGTATTACATCGGAGATTCATAAACTAACAATATACAGTTTTAAATTAATAGACCAAAATCCTGACAGCCATGTGTGGCAAATTTTTGTTTGAAGTCCATGTGAGTTTTACTTGAGTAAGAGCGATGGATCCAAATCACTAACTATATAGGCTTCCAAAGCCCCATAAAAAGTGCATAACTTGGAGGGGAGGAAACTCTGAGGTTTCCCTTCACAGAGTTTTGCCTATATAATTTGGTTGCTCAGCTCAGCCATCATAGACTCCTCTGACCGTAGTTCCTCGTGAGGCCCACAAAAAATAGTCTTTGGTTCCATTAGCTTTTCTCCACTTGTTTGGTGAAGGTTCTAGGTATAATTTTCACCTGCCTCCTTGCTATTGTAAAGAGGCTTTTGCAGAGGCTGGGGAAAGAAGGTAGATAATATCCATTTCCATGAAGGACAGGAGAAATCCAACCACAAAGGATCCCCCGGGTTCCTGGCGAAGGATACAGATTTGGCTGTTTATATGTTAAAGCACAAGCAAAGTCCTTGCCTGTGCTATTAATTAAGGACATCTCAGACCACTACAACAACTTAAAAATTAAAATAAAATTATATATATTATGCTGTTTTATACTTCTACATTCTTCAATATCAGACTTTACAGCTGAGATATTGTTACCTGCAGAAAAGCTGTTTTAGGTGTAGATTTCATTCTTCCTCTGACTCCTGTACAGTTGGACATGGTAACTAGGGTGACCAGATGCCCCGATTTTTATAGGGAAAGTCCCGATTTTTGGGTCTTTTTCTTATACAGTCTCCTCTTACCCCCTACATTTGCTGTCTGGTCACCCTAATGGTAACTAATGCCCTGACTGTACAGATGGGATAAGACAAAATGAGTGTTTAGAAATGCTGAAGAGTTTTCTAAAAACATTTCTAAACTAGTTAAATGTATGATGCATACAGAATACCTGATCACGTGGCATCAAGCTCTACCTTTACTCCTTTGGGATCACCTGCTTTCCTGTGCATGAATAACAGTTATTCCATTTTCTTGAGCAAACCTTGATGCCATCTGCTTACCGGATGGCTCTGTGGTTTCTCACTCTGACATCACCACTGTGTGTGTTCTTTTCATTCTTTGGTGAGCTTTTGTCAATTTGTAATTTGTTCCCCCAAATTATTCATCTCTGGATCTTATAGATTAACAGATCTTAGGGATCATAAGCTTTCCCTAAGATCTGTTACTCTATAAGGCGCAATAAGACTCTTAGTCTCTTTTGCAGATCCAGACTAACACGACTACCCCTCTGATACTAGTCATCTCTGGATGTGATTCTTTTAGACTAGCAATAACAAATGATCAGTATTGCACTGGTGGAAAAGATTTTTGTCATCTGAATGCAAAAAAGACCTTTTAAAATACTTTAAACTACTGAATGAAATAACTTTGATTTTAGAATTGTCTAAAAAGCTTAAAATCTATTCTGAGACAGAGATGATTTGTTTAGTTAATATGCATAAGAACTTTCCAACCTTCATTAGTGAACAAAATTTAGTCTAAGCAGAAGCTAATTATAATATTTACTATTTTCATTTTAATTCCCACACTTTAAAATTGAGCTCTGGTTATGATTTTTTTTAGTCTAATAATCTCAGATGCAGAAACCCTGATTAATTTCTGTTTGGAGCAGCTAGTGGAACAATTAGCCCCCTGAGATCAGATCTGTGCTCCCACAGTGTTGCTCGCTCCACTAGGATGAAATCTAATTTTCCCTTTCCAATATGGAGCGTAAACATCTCTTCTCAGAGGATTATTACAAAGCATGGACACAGCATCATCACTGTTCTATTGTAGTCATTGTAATGGTGTGGAACAAATCTACTAACATGAGCTATATTTATAAAGCTTTTTTCTTTTACAGGCTGCCGAATTATACAGTCTTGCTGTATAAGTGCTGCATAATTCCAATACCAATTTACATCACAATAGCAATTTAAATCAGCAGCCATTAAAAACGTGTTGTTTATATTTTCTTCCAGAAGATGGCGATACAACTTCACCAACAGCCCACAAGCTACACAGCAACTCTACAGAATTTCTACACCAATAAATCTAGTACATGTGCAGCCTCAGCCTTTCAGTAAGTTTTTATTAAATAAATAATTTTTCACTAGGCATCTGCTCTTGAAGTTTCTCATTGTGGCTGGCTCATATGAAGATCAATTTGAAGCTGTCAAGAGTCATTTACAATCTTAATTTCTGGAGCGTGTAGTAGGCCTACCACACACAGGTTTTTGATCTATTAGAGTTTTTCACAATTTCCAGTCACTATTACAATGATTCATTCTTTTTCATAAGCACTTCATTTACATAATGGAAGCTACATTTTTAAGAATAGCCTGTACGTTGAATTTTATCAGATGTTTCTCTCTCCAAAATGCATGTTCTTCCTTGATTGTAACCCATGAGACACTTTCTTCCATTTTAGTGCCTGGAGAAACTAGGTTAGGGACATTCCTAAATTCTAGACTAAAATTTGAAAAAACGATGGTAGGAAAAGGCAAATGTATGTCATAATTTACATACTCCCCTTGCTAGTTGTCTCCTTTGCTTTCAGCACTGGACTCATGCATGAGTTTTAGCTTTTAGCGCTAGAAATGATAGCCATCAGATTGTGGTAAACTAGCGTTTGAATACCAACTTCATTGAATACCAATGCTTCCTTTGTTAAAAGGTGTATATAATATTCCCCTGCTAGTAACTGTTAAAGTTGCTAACACCTCCCTGATACCAATGGGTCATTTGTCTCCAATGGCTCCTGCTCACTCATCATTCTATACAGCCAGATCCTGCTCAGTTCGGACCCAGGGATCAGCAGCAAAAGAGTACATGCCCACGTTGAGCCAGCAGATCTGTGCCCTAAGAGATGCTCTGAAATGTAGGCAGAAGGAACTCGCCTGCTACTTGTCTCCGACTATCTGGCCAGAGCTCTTGGCCCAGTTGACCCTGGCAGAGGAGGCTGCTAAATGGATGGCTTGTCAAGCCTCCACCCATGCCCAGATCTCCCAGGTCCTGGGCCATGAGGAACATGTTGTTGGCATACATTGAGAGGACCAACCACAAGTCTGGCTGCTGCGGCACCAACCCAGTCATCCTCTTGTGGAGGAGACTGAGGAGGGGCTCAATAGCAATGGAGTAGAGCTGGCTGGCCAGTGGGCATCCCTGTTCCGCCCAGCTGGCCCTTTTTCTTCCCCTGACTCTTTTGGCTGACTGAGGGCGTTCCCTTGACAGTTGCAGGAGGTTTGGTAGTGGAGACCCTGCCTGTGTCTGCTGCTGCCCCTTTGGTGGGGGTGCTGATGGTATCAGCAGTGAGGTTGGTGGCTGTAGCTGTGAGGATGGATGTGGGGGAGAAAGCTGAGGTGGTGGGGGATTTATCTGATCCAGTTCCCAACAGCTTTGTCTATGGGAGAGATTAAAGCTTGTGCACGGCCAAATCGGGGTCCATCCTTGAGGATGGGTAGCAGGACAGTGACAGAAGGGGAGGGTGGAAATGTTAAAGCAGAGATGCCAAAATTAGAAGATGTCTGCTTCCAGTGAGATTAATACAGGTGTTTGCAAAATTGGGATTAATGTGAACGTCTGATATCTAAACATTTTCACACATCCATTCCATGCTACATAATTAACAGCCCAGATACTAATCACATGAGTCATGCAACTGACCCACTATGCTCTTCTGAATATGTTCACATCTCAGGAAAGTGAGGGTTTTTTGGTTTCTGGAAACACTGGCAGCATCTGGCTATTGGAGGGTTAAACTCTTGAGCGTGAATTTTCATATCGATCACTAACTAGAACAATTCCTCCCTCAGAAGTTATTTCTGTGTCTCTTCTAAGCCGAAATACCTGAAACACGTAACTTAGTAAATGAAAAAATCTGAGGTTTTTGTATGATCATTTGGACAAAAAGATAAATTATTTCAGTAAGCAGGAGATTTCAAGAGATATTGTAATATGTGAATATTTTTAAATAGGACCTTAGGAACTCCCATAATAGATCAGACTCATGGCCCACCCAGTCCACAATCCTGTCTCGAACAATGACCAGCATCAGCTGCTTTGAAGGAAGGTTCAATAAACCAGTACGCAATGGCAAAGGATAAATTGGAGCCATTCAGCCAAACTGTGCTTTGATTTTTACAACTCTCTGCAACTCTGTTGACATGAATTATGGGTTGCATAGGTGTAAGTCAGAGCAGAACATGGCTCTTTGGGGGCGCAGACACTGATTTATATGTCCAGGGAAATTCTGCTTTCACTTGTCCCTGTGTAATTTCCTTGACTTTTCTAATAATTAATATTGAAGCTGGAATTTTCCCTTCCTCGTATTTATATTGATTGACTGATACAGGAATATCATTTACCTTCATTAACCTGCCGAGAGATGTCAGAGCAAAACTTTGCCCTGTGGCGGCATGCCTGAGGCATACCTCAATGTTTATAGTACTTTTTGTAGGCTGAGTTTGTTTGTTTCCCAGGAATGATATTTTGACACATTCTCTCCCACTTTTAAATCACTGGTCTTTTGACTTCAGTGAGTTTTGTGGCTGGGAACAGAAACATTGTTCCTCTCTTCTGCCCTCACAGAGCTATCTGGAACAGATTGTATAACCTGGGCCATCTTTCCTATTTTACACTGTCCCTTCCATGGCAGGGAACCTCTGTAGGGGGAAATCCCCTAAGCCAGAATGGAGCCACCTGACAGGGAAGGGAGGTACTGAGGGCACTGGCCTTCTGTGAATCCCCCTGGGATCACATGGTTTCTGGAAGGATCCCACAACATTTTCTCTGTGTGTGGGGGTGAAGGTGTGGGAAATGTTAGCTTCACAAGGGAGTTTTGCAGAGATTTCATTGTCCTGGGGAAGAGGGTGATCTTAGCCCTAGACAATCTCTATCAAAGGGGGCCAGATCCTCAAGACTATTTAGGCCCCTAACTCCCGTTGATTATCTGGTGTCTTAAGTTTACAAAGGCCAGATATTGCCACAAGATAATTCTCCCCGTGTAGGGGGAAGTTCCACCAGTGTAAAGCTCAGGCAGAGTCATACTGGGACAAGACATGTTGGAGCATGGCAGTGAAGGGGAGGGAAAGGGGCACGGTGAAGTGAGGTTCTCCTACACCCAGTTTTCCACTGGCATAAGTTCCGTGAGATACCTTATATCAGGGGCATAAGTTAAAGACGCAAAGCAGTAGTTTAACTTGTGCAGGCGCTGGGCAACTTAGAACCAGGGAACCAAAATGCCCTCAGATAGCTCCCTTCTCCACTGAACCAGAGCAGAACCCAGGCACAATGCAGAGCTTAAATGTTTCCCAAAAACAGGCTGGACAATCCGAATAATTAAACCCATCCCTTGAGTAACAGGTTGCCCCGTGATCTTGCATTACCAGAGGTAATATTTTCACTTGCATGAACTAATTTGGAGTAATGTTTCCCATTGTTTTAGGGACAAGCATCATTCCATTAGCATTAGGCATGCAGGTTTATTTGTATGCTTTTCATTTTAGAAATGCTTATTATTAATAATGCAATGGAAGTCTACTCTGTGTGAGTTTGTTCCCCATTTTCCTCCTCCAGTGTTCTAGATCACATTTTTTGACATTGCCCTTCCCCGTCAGTTGCTGACTTGTATAAAGTACGAGAGGGAACCTCTCAGGAAAAGGGAACGCTATAGATCTTCAGAGGTTATAATAAGGCAGAGTAATGTCCATCCCTGGACAGTAATATCTATCTCTGTTACCCAGGAAAAAGTGACAGAGCATGGAACTACCAATGTCTTTCGGAACATAGAATTTGGCCATCTGTGTCTAGTCCACATTAACCCGTATGATCCATTCCTGTTATGTGGTCCTAAAGGAAAAAAGGAATGTCCTCACATGAAATTAATCTGCAAGTAACGGTTGACAATACTAAAGGAACGTTTCTACTGAGGAATCAAATAATATTCTTTCTTGTGGAATGAAAATATCGATTAGTAGAATTACTAATATGCTACTTTCATATGCTTCCCTTTGTGTGCGTCTCCAGAACCCCTTGAGATTAGGTTTTAAAATCAATGGAGCTGATCGACAGGAATTTGTCAAATCAGGCATGCACTGCTCTATTAATTTTGGGACCAGTCTTTCATTCAGCTGTTGCCATGAAGCATTACTGCACTACTGGCCAAGTCAAGGTCCCTGTAATAAATTAATACCAACCTTACAAGAAGAAAGTGCATGCTCTTAGTGCCTCATGAAAAACACATTTGGGAATCAGATTTCATATTCAATGATTAATTAGAATGCTGAAGACTACAGTTAAATGCTCAGGAACTAAACCAAGCTTTTTTTCCTGCCAGACATACTGGTAGCAAAGAGATGATTATTTATGACACACTTGTGATGGGAAGATGCCAATGATGGAATGGTCAGCTCATTTTGTTGTATCGCTAATTGAGAAGACAGAAGGCTGTCAAGGAGTGATTTATCACGTTAATTAAATTAATGTTACCTTTGCAAATTGTATATTTTCCATTTCCTCTAACGTGGTGGGTAAGTAATTAATTTTACAAATAATTTAATATAAACATGCCAGGTTTGTATCTCAACATTGATCCACCTGAGAGAATTATCCAGGCCCTGTCTATCCTGTATGAGAACTCCAAAAAATGCAATATTGGCTGGAGTCCTAGAATGCAAGAATGTTTGAAGAAGAAAGTATAACATTTAAATGATTTACTGTGGATTCATGTTTTCAAACCATCAACAACAGTGTTTAGTATTTATATAGCATGTCATATGTCTAAGTCACTGTATGCACAAATAAACTCATTCTGTAGGGAGGACCAATTTGCATTGTTATTTATGGGCTGTGGTGGTATACATTTGGGACTAAATATTGCCTTTGACCCACTGCAGAGCACCCGTTAACGTCAAAAGGAGATTTACTCAAACATCAAGGGTAGAATGTGGTTCTTAGAATAACCAAGTTTTTGATTGTTATTACGTGCCTTCTGACATTGAGCATTAGTTAATTGGATAATACAGTCCCCTTAAGACAATGTTATTTTTGTGCATTGTTTCTCTTCCTTCCTGTCCTCCTTTCACTGTTTCCTTTTTGCTGGTAATAGTTGTATCACAGCCTAAGGGCTGTGGCTGAGATCAGGGCCCTGTTGTCTAGCCACCATAAAAACACATAATAAGAGACAGTCCCTGTATACAATCTAAATACATGAGACACAAAGGGTTGGGGAGGAAATAGAGGCCCCAAAAGGTGAAGTGACTCACCCAATGTCACACAGCATCTCAGTGGCAGAGATACGACTAAAATCCAGATTTCCAAGAGTCCCTGTCCAATGGCCTGTCCAGAGAAGCACCCTGTCTCCCCTCTTTTTCCTCTCATTTTTCCTTTGCATTTCCTTCCTTACAATGACATCCACATCTTCTCCACGGCCTTTTCTATCTTATTTGTTAAAGTTATCCACGATGAAATACCTAATTTAATGCTGATATTTTAGGTTTTAGAGTTAACCTCAGATGAGATTTGGAGGTGATCACACCTCTGAGCAACTGTTTCAGGCTCCTTGCAGACTAAGAAAGACAATCTGGCATTAGTTTACATTCAATTAACTTTAGGAAGATACCTTCTTAATCATGAGAATTTAGATTCTGCAGAATCTGAAAGTCATGTGGACCATACAAGTACATCAAGTAGAGCACAAATTTGATACCATTGATCTTTTTGAATCAAAATGACCTCCAGCTCCTGAAACTGACAATAGAGGGGTGACATGAACAGCTTTAAGAAACTGAATCTTTGAAGACTGGTGCTGTACTATAAATATGTAGGTGTCATAAACAGGGATATATGCTGTCAGTTTTTTCTGAATGTGAAACTTGTCTTGGACTGTAACATTATTGTTTGCCTAAAGGTAAAGGGATTGCTCACCTGTTTTGCTCAGTGTAGCATTCTATAAATTGACATGAGGAACACTTCTTGATATGCATAAAGCTAAAACTGTTAAGTCATTGTTCAATATAGTGTGGATCTGAATTCAGAGCACGATTCCAATATCCTGCATATTGCAAATACTATGAAGTCTTTGTCGCTCTTTAGCCTCATGGCTACCACTGGTTTGCATGTCTAAGACACCTTGTGAAGCTCTGAAAGTGTTAGTGGTTGTATATATGCAGTATCACCAACCTTAAACATTCAAGTCATGATTCAGAAATCATGAGATTGAAAACTAATCAACCGTGAGTTTTTAAAATATCAACTTTCTGGTTTTTGATCCTTCATGGTACATTTTGGGTCACTTTCAAGCTTTTTTCCACAGTGGTGAGGATTAGAAACTTAGCTAGAGAGGGGTGTATTTGTGAATAAAGCTGAGATTCTCACATAATCATTTGTTTCTAAGAGTTAGGGCCTTAAGTAAGTAAATATTGCAAAACTCAAAATAAAATTTTGAGAGTTGGCAACGTTGCACATCCATGTTACACATCAATCCCTTTGTTGGTAAAGTGAACTGACAAGGTATACATTCATTATTGTATACAAGTTAGTGACATGTTCTGCAGTGTGCTTTCTCTGTGTGGGTTTGGTGTTTCATATGCTGCACTGTTCTGCCATGCTGGATACAGTACATATGTCACTGTTCCTTGGTAAGAGATTTTTGCTTCTCTGTTATGATTTGTAATTAGAACGACAAGTTTCCCTGGTTGGAATCTTTAAACAGCAAACAAAATGCTGACAGAATCCTCGTCCAGTTCATTAAAAGTCCAATTCAGTGCTCTGAGGTTCTGTGACAACAAAACCTGGAACCATGCCAATTTCAGACCTTCCATTTGCACTAGTGTATGTGACTCTGGTTAACAGAGACAGCCAAAAAGGAAAAGGTGTCACTGGCTGACATTATTAATTTTCTCATGATGAGAAACAGTAACCTTGGACACAAACCATGTCCACTTCCAGAATTCATGTATTTGTCTTCCCAGAAAATTTCCCCACTCTGTAATGTAAGAATGGTTAATGTGGATTAGATTTCTCCTTTCACTTTATTAGCAGGTTTAATAAATGCAATTGAAATTTGCACATTGCAGTGCATTGGAACAATTTTGGTGGGCAATATTAAGTTAAGGGATTACAGTGGTAATCTTATCTACTTGCAAAGGCAAAATTGCAAAAGTATGAAAGAAAATCAAATTCGTAGCAGAGGCCATACTGCAGTTACTTTAAAAGGATGCAACTCAAAAATATCACATTTTTTTTTTTTGAAAACTTTGTACCAAAAGTTAATGAAAACACATTTTCTTTTTTCTACTTAGTGCATTTTACTTCACTACTTCGGGTAAAGCCAGTTTCACTGTTTTCTGTCTATAATAAGTTTCACTTTTAATTTTAAAAAATTCTTTCACAGCTGGCACTGGACATGGCCTATATTTACAGCTAATGTGGGTTCTGCCCTAGGTCAGCAACACTTTGGTAGTTATGCTTTGTGTTACAAAGCCCTAAGCATCCTGCACGGTGCTTGACACACAGCTGAATACGAATGAAGTTTTCTATAATTAAGTTTGGGAAGATTTGATTTTTTTTAAAAAATTGGTAAATGTCAATGAACGTCATTGTCACCACACACACATACCACTGAAAAAATATTTCCGTCAATAATAATTGAAATGTCCAGATAGGCAAATTAAGAAAAATCCTGCTTGAAAACTTAGTTTATTTTCATGCTATTTACTTTGTATATTTTGACATGTCTACAATTTGAGTTTTAATGGTTATAAAGCTTCATCTTTTTGAATTTGTCTGTCAATCAATAATTAGTTTTACCTCTCCATTGTCTGACCCCCATAATTTTCCCAGTGACAATTTAAAGATAAAAAAGCTTAAAAATAAACAGATATTATCCACTGAAATAAAACAAGTCATTGAATTCTGTGAAGCCTATCAATAATGGACATGAAACTAATAGCACAAATAGCTACCTACATTTGAATGTGAGTGTGACATTGTCTAACTAAAATATGACCATGAAGATCATTGTTGCTGCCATTATTTTATAATTACAACAAATCTTATATAAGGTGTGATGTATAGCCAGAAAGAGTTATGCATCCTGTAGGATAAATGACAGATAGTCAATCATTAAAGGCATGTGAATGGTAATTAGAGCCAATTCATCGTAAATAAGCTAGAACTTTAAAATGCAAGCCTATGTTGTTAGAAATTAGAGGTGATACTAATTGTATGTGTTTACTTATTAATCTTGTTAAATACTAGCCATGTAAACAGACAGTTCCTGTCTGTCACTATAGCTATTGATTCAGAGATCAAAAGGGAATATTAACATTTAGATTAATCTTGAATGCAATAGTGTCATTGTCTATATGTCTCTTTGATGTTTGTGATAGACTGCCTAATGAACAAATTGCCTTATGTTAATTTGTGTAACTAGTTACCGGTGATGCTTAGGAAATGGATCTACTTCAAAAGTTCATGAGTGCCTACTGTTCACCTAAGGATCTGAGCTGTCAAGAGGTTGCTAGAAAATTGTATAAAAGACCTTTGGGACCTGATCCTTTTATCTCAGATATGCTTGTGTTTCATCAAGGGAAGTCTGAGTTGCAAGATTGAGAATTAAGTCCTAAACTGGAACACCCTGAATTGTATATTGGACACTGGACTATAACGTATGGACTAAATTCTAAAGTAACTCTTTTCAACTACAAAGCTCACCATCTCTGCTATGAATCTGAATCTCAGGAACTGTATACTCCCCCTCTTTTCTTTTATTCAAAAATTTTAGTTTAGTTAATAAGAATTGACTGTAAGCATGTATTTGGGTAAGATATGGAATATTCATTAACCTGTGAGGTAATGTGTCTGATCCTCTAGAATTGGTAGAACTTTTTTATATGATGAATAAGATTTTTAATAATCCTCATCATATTTGTCATGGGTATCTGGGTGGTGGCCTGAGGCTGGGTTACTTTAAGGGAAATGTGTTCTTGGCCTCTGGCTAACCAGTGAGGTATTATAGAAGCTGTTTTGTGCTACTTGATAAATCGAAGTATTGGAATATCCACCAGCTTTGGGGATTGTCTGCTTCATTCTTTGCAGTTCACCCTAATTGAGTGGCCTCAGTTATCACCCATGGGACCCTGGTCAGAGTGAATAAATGCAATGTGAAAATGTATTGCATATCTTTGGGTTTGTGTTACCTTTGGTGATCTAGTGGTTAGGTTACAAAGGCTACTAAGTTACAAAGGCTGAGAAAAGGAAATGTGGAATAAAGTAAATCCATATAAAAGCACTGAGTAAAAAATGTCTTGGCATGTTCATACATTTGGGAATAGTTGCCTGGTATTACATTTTTAAAAAGACATTCAAATTCAATGTTTTGTGGACAACAGCTGATTGATTTCAGTGAACTCAAAATAAATGTTTTATTTCCTCTCACCAAGCATGTCTGTCTCAAATAAAGATTTCTCTGGGCATTTCATCTTGAATGGTCCCTTGAAATGTGTTAACTAATTATGCTAAACAATATGTTTCATAAAGTCTTTTAGCTGTGACACTGGGTAAGTTTCCAGTCCTAAAGACGAGTACTGTGTAAGCTTGAAAGCATGTCTCTCTCACCAACGGGATTGGTCCCAATAAAAGATATTACCTCACGCACCTTAACTCAATAATATCCTGGGACCAACAAAGGTAGACTGCATACAGATCTCTGGCATGCAGTCTAAGAAATGTATTTGCATTGTAAAACCTGAACAGGCAAGAATTAGGGTTGCCAAATATTCTCTCACTACTGCATCTACGTGAGAGTGAGAACATATTCTTTAGACATTTTAAAAACATTGTTCTTTCGGCAAAATGTTTTGGCTGATATTAAACTCATTTAATTTTAGATGAATAATTAAGTCTGCTTTTGAAAACAAAATCTAACATGCTTGTGTCTCATGTCTTTTAGAGTAAAATTGAAAGCAGAGGGAAAAGTATGATGAAAGATAGGAAGCGAGTCAGAAGCATGTTCAGTATCAGCAACAGGAGAAGCACTTCTGAGTCATTGGTCAGTGTGCTAAGGCTCAGAAACTCTGGAAGGAAAGTTCAGCATCAACCTGATGAACACTCAGCTCTTTCAGGAGCTAGCCATTGAAGGTAACAAAATGAAGGGGGTGATATTATAATGACTTACAAGCAATAAGAAAACCTCTCTTAATATCTGCAGTTCAAGATGTTACTGAAGCATAGCTTTACAGGCAATTAATCAGCGTAGCTAATGGTGATTTTATGTTAACCAGGGAGCATGTGTTCCTTCATTCCATGTGTTAGCTAATTACCACATTTACATTCATGGGAGTTCTGCATGCATATATATTTATATGTATATATATATACAGCGTATATATATATACAGCATATATATTTATATGTGTGTATATATATATATATATACATATTTATATATATATATATTTATATGTGTGTATATATATATATATATACATATACATACATATATATGCGTGTTGTACAGTTGTAAAATCAAATACTGTTTTTGCGGGGAGAGAAGGGAAGGGGTGGATTCCTGTTAAGATTTTGTATTGTGTTGTCTTGAAAGCAAAACAAAATTATAGCATGAAATGTCCAGCCTTGGCTAGTTTCACCACTGTTCCATTGTATTCTGATATCAGGGTGATGAGTTCACTAGAAAATGTTTGATGCCCAGATAGTACCTTGATTTTCCCTAATAGTTCAATCAATAGAGAATAGGCCCAATACACCAACACTTAATGGATGAACAGAAGGAAATCTTTTAAAAAACCCACCAGTAACAACTTGGACAGTGATACAATATGCAATCTAGCAATATCTTTCACCCCTAACGCTGTCTAGCCATGCCTCAAAAAGTAAGTTTATGGCTACAATACAGCTTAGGTTGGCATAATTTATATTGTTCAGGGGTGGGAATAAATCACCCCTTTGAGAGACATAAGTAACACTGACATAAGCAATCGTATGCACAGCGCTAGGTTGATGGGAGAATTTCATTTTCCGACATAGCTTCTGCCATTCATGGAAGTGGTTTTATTGTGCCAGTGGAAGAGCTCTTGCCCATGAGCACAGTGTGTCTTCACCAGACTCACTGCGGCGGCACAGTTGCATTGGTACAGCTGTGTTGCAGCAGCACTCTATCTGTAGACATGCCCTTAGATAGGCAGTGGGTCTCATCCTGCTGACCTTGTTCAGGCAACTCGTCCTGTTGAAGTAATTGGGGCTCGATTGTGTGAAGCAAGAGAATAGGTCTTGGCTCAGTGTCTAAATTGAGCACATTTAATGGGGCTCTTAATCTTGGCAAACATTAATTAAAAACAAAACACAGGAGTGTTTCTAAATTTTTCTTAATTTATCTTTTTCTTTCAGTGTGTCAAGCATCCTTGGTTAGCTTGAGTTCAATGGTTGAGACATTTAGCCCTGGGAACCTGTTTCTTTCCATTAAAGGGATAGTGGCCACCTACAAAACTCAGATCCAAATACTAGCAATTGATTTTATGGTGCTGCCACATTTAGGAAAATGAAATGGATAGATAGAATCAGTTTGGTGGTGGTCTGACCTGGGATTTTGGTTTGGGGCCAGTCTCTAGTTAAAAAATGTGTTTTATATCAACAGGCTATATCCAATACCTCCCTTTCCCCCCTTACTTTTCTTTTTGACATAAGTGTTTTCCTTGAATGACTACCAAATATATTTCCCTCCCACCCTTGGAACACCACTCCAATTTCTTGTTATATGTTTAAAAATGCTGCTTATTTATTATGAATGGAAATATGCATAAATTCCGGCACAACTGACTTTCTGTGGTTAGCACAGAACAGTTGATGAATAGGTCCTTCATAATCACACTCTTTTAGATATGCACCATACATTTGCCTCTTTAGCACATTTAAAAAACATTAAAATAATTGACAAAGTGGTCACTGAATGTTGATGCCTTTGGTTTATAAATGAATACTAATAGGACAAAGTAATAATTATTTATCTGTTGCTGCGTTTTAATTAAATTACACTGGGATCATTATTTTATTGTACATACCTTGCTGTTTATTTTGTAGGGCAAACAAAGCACAGTTGATAGTTATTGGCAGTAATTATTCCCAAACCTTGCTTGATCTAACACAAGAGAAACATGGAGCAACTTTAAAGAATGAAGAAGCACCATCTGCACCATGCAGATAGGTATTTTTTTTATTGTGTTTAAGTTGTTATTATATGTATAATGCCAGCACTATTGTAGGCTTTTACAGAGAGGTGTGAAGATCTACAGGGTGTGGGTGGTGGAGTTAAGCACTCATTTTGTTACTTATGTAATATTTTAATTTCTTCCCATTTTATGATGTTTAGAATTTGATTTTCAAACATCCATCAGGTAACACTTCCAAGGTTGGGGAGTAATAAAGTGGTCTTGGGATTACAGGCCTTTGGAAGAAGTATGTTTTAAGAAATGACTTAGAGATCAATGTGGAATCATGGCAGAGGAAATGGACAGGTTCTATGATTATATGAGATTATATGAGAACAAGCCAACTGTAAATATCACTGATAGGTAAAAACAGCCATTAACCAGGTCCCTAAAGATTATGTATCAATAAATGGGTCTGGGATTTTTTCCTCATTAATAACTCTTGCAGTCATCCTCATATCAATCTTGTACAGAGCCATATATGACCATGAGATCTGCAGTAAGAAACTGAAAATTTCCCACATTACGGCATCTCTTTGATGCTGATACAATAATTATTTTAAGTGTTTGTTCTGAAATAGCAAATGTTACATATATGCCTAAATGGGTTTGTTACAAGGAACATATCTTAACATTCAACTAAATCTGCCATAGACCTTATTGGATTCCAGATTCATTGGATCTCAGTTGACTCAGTATGCCTTTATAAAATGATATTGGTAGGTTATTCAATATATTTAAGTGAACAGTTCCAAAGATCATCATACTTCCCTAAAACCCACAAATGTTTAAGTTTAAAAGCTGAGTGTTTAAGAACTTTAAATGCCTGTGTAAAGAACAATCTTCATAATTTCTGTTAAAGTAAGAAGATGCCTAACCTATAAAGCTATTATATATTTCATGTGGTTGCCATGAAGTCTATATAGATACACAACATCAAAAATCCTGTGGTTTTCAATGTCTACAACTTTGGGGACATATGGGATCTGAAAAACACAATTTTTTATGGTGATTGTCTTTTCATATCTTAATAGTTTATGTTGCTATTCTTACGGATTTTTAATAGCTTCATTAATGATAATCCATAAATTTCAAAACTCCATAATTCTCCAATATTAAATAAGTTATCTTTCCAACCATCCCCAAATAACAGCTGAGATATGACACAAATGAGACACAGAACTGTTGTATCAGAGACGTATGTATTTCAAGAACTATGCGGTAGCAATCGATATGAGATATGACAAAATTAAAAACAAATAGCTTGATTTTTGAGATTTGCTTTAACCATGTGACAAGATTTGTAAGTGACAGCATTTGTGCTTACAAATTGTTGCTGAGACAACACATCCAGTTATTTGCACCCACAAATTGAAGGCATAAAATGGGAGGTCATTTGTCAAAGTATGGCTGGTAAGTATGGCTGAAAAAAAGGAAATGAAACCTGGAACAATGAGAGGACTGAAATAAAATCAGAAGCCATTATTAGAAGGAGCAGGTTGACCCAGAGGCGGAGCTGAGTACGGGCTTCTTTATTGCAATACTTGTTCCCCTCGACCCAAATGTTAAGTAAGCACTGGATTAGTTACAGCACTCTTTTTATCTGTGTTAGTATGTAAACACCAGCATTCGTGATGACACCCCCAAAACCCTTATTAAGTAATAGAAACACCCATACTATTAGTATACCCACCCCTATCTATTATTCAAAGCATTATGCATGTTATACAGGCATTTTTACCTTGAAAATATATTTCTTTGCAGTAATTTGTTGCTACAAGTTCCCTTAATCAGCAGTTCTTAGGGGAGGGAGGAAGGCCATGACCCAGGGTTCACTTATGTAGCTGGGAAAGGAAAGGATGGGGAGAGAACACTTCTTTTACACAGAAGTATCCTTTAGACAACTATATTTCTTATGCAGCTGCAACACTTATTTATTCCCAACAAGTTGAAGGGGAGGGCGAGAGATGACACTTATCTGTTAAGCAAAGGAATGGTGCCTGCGTGTCACTCTACTGCCTAATACCATCCCAGCACACCAGTGGTTTCCCAGGTCTCTACTTACCCCTTACATATCCCAGCAGCCATATATGAAGATTGCACAAGAATGTGTTGTATGTACTCAAGTGGATATTTTGCAGTGGGGTGGTGTATTTAGTAGCTGTGGGATGGGAAATAGTGAGTCTCTAAAATCCAGTCCTATCAGGTTTCTCCCCCCAAACCAAATAAAAAGCAATTTGGCAGAAACTTTCTGGACATGTTCCCAAATGACGTGTTAAATTATACTTTATTGACATTTGCAGATGTATTACTATGTCTTTAAATATATAAATGCTTGCTAAGGCAAAAAAAGCAAGGAACTGCAAACAGGGATCAAACCCCTTGTTTTAACCATGCATCAATTTGTGACCTGATGATCCTTCCATTGAAGTAATTGGAATTTTTACCATTGACTTCAATGAGCTTGTTAATCTGTGCCATTAGACCATTGCGCTGGACAATAATTGTTTTTGATTGCATTAAGTCTAGGATATTTGCCCCTTTAAACTTAGAGTCTAATTTTCTGAAATACTGAGCCCAGCACATCCAATTTAAATGAATGAGAATTGTTGGTGCTCAACTCTGAAAAATCAGAGTTTTGTTGCAATAACATAATAGACAAGAAAAATACCAAAGGATTTATAAAGCAGCAACAGTGATTTTTTTAAAGAAACACCAACAGATATATAAAGTAAGCTTGTTATTCTTTTAATTACAGTATATAAGTACAGTGAAGAATAGTATAGAGCAGGGGTCAACAACCTTCAGCATTTGGCCCACCAAGGTAATCTGCTGGTGGGCTGCAAGACATTTTGTTTTCATTGATCGTCTTCAGGCACAGCCCCCCATAGCTCCCAGTGGCATGGTTCACCATTCCTGGCCAATGAGAGCTGCAGGAAGTGGTGATCAGTCCATGCGACTTCTCTCAGCTCCCATTGGCTGGGGATGGGGAACCAGAGTCACTGGTAGTATTAGTACTGAGCATACTAACTCTGTTGTCCATAATACATTTATTAGATCACGCCTGCTTTCTGAGGTACCCCTTTTAAATGCCAGTATACTTGATAAAGAATAAAAAAAACCCAAAAAACAACAGCTGCAGCAGGCTCTATATCCGTTATTCGTCCTTGAACTAGACTAGGGGTGTCCCTCTCTTAGCTTTCCTCTCAACACCTGACATTGGCTTCAGGTATAGTGGGATGAAGTCAATGATCCTCTCATTGCCATTGTGGGGCAGAAAGGCTCCATCACAGTTCCCTATGGGTATATCTACCCAGGGATAAAAGCTCTGTGACATGGCCATGGCTCTCTCAGGTTGGCTGACTTGGGTTTGTGGGGCTTGGGCTGCAGGACTAAAACTTGCTGTGTAGATGTTTGGACTCAGGCTGCCTACACTACCCTCATGTTAAATTTTCAAACAAGCACCATTGTGCTTTCTCCCATGTTGCTCCACGTGCTTGGGAATTGCTCCCTGTAAACATCCACAAAGCTGACTCATTATGCACATTCACATCCTTCCTCAAAACTCTTCTTTGCCATGATGTCCCTACAGTACAACTTGACGATGGCTAAGCTGCGGGTATGCAGAGACCACTGCCTACCAGGCAGACTGTTGTGGTCTCACTGTTTCCCCTGGTGGTCTGTTGTACCTGTTTCTCTTGTGTTATATTTAGATGGTAAGATGTTTGGAATAGGAACTGTCTTTTTGTTCTGTGTTTGTACAGTGCCTAGCACAATGGGATCCTGGTCTGTCACTACAGCCCCTCGATGCCACAATAATACAATTAATAACAACTGGGTCTTTGTGTTGCTTACATGTGCAGTGCCTAGTACAATGGGATCCTAATGCCTGATTAGGTTCTACTGCAATGGAAATAACACAAACTCTCAACAAATCCCTGACTAACCCAGATCTAGAGCTTCATTTGTGAAGAGATGAGCCACTGAGACAACACAGAAGAACAGAAAGAATCATAAGCAAAATCACCCTCTTCTCAGTCCCACAGTGCCCCTCAATAAAATGTGTGAAGCCACAACGATGGACTCATGTTCAGCTTGATTCTACTCTGTGCAGTGTATAGCCAATATCCCAGTGGAGTTGGGTGGATGCATGAATGCCAGTTGTATGGACACAAGTGCTAGGCTCAGTCTTACCCTGGACTGGACTGTGGCAGTTGAGGGAAAGGGCCCAGACAGCCTCTTTACCACATGCAAGCAGCAAGGCAGAATCACTGAACAGTGCTCAAGAGTAAGATAGCACTAGGAGAGAGGGCCAAGTAATGTGCTGACCTGCATAATGTCCCCAAGGAGGTATGGTCTGTGAGTGAGGCCAGCTAGTGTGCTGCTGCTGCTGTCACCAAAGTGCTAGCTAGGGATGGATACAGTGCCTGTTCAGAGCATTAGTAAAGTGCATTTCTGAGTATGTTTCTCTCCCTGTGGAAGTCTGCCCTGACTGGTGAGATTTCCGTAGCACAGGAAGCAGCAATCAGTGTGTCTGTCTCCCCTGGTTAGGCAAGGGCAGGATTTAGCCCTATATATTCCCAATCAGTGAACAGGTGAGCAATTTCAGCCAAACCAAGGAAATGGAAGGAAGTCTTCAGAGAGGTGTTTAATTTATGCTGTAATCTGATAAGCAATTACTCATGAAATTTCAAGAGCAAGACTTAATGCATGTTAGTTAATTTCGGTGATGAATTGTTTATATGGCACGCTGAGGCATACTAGTAAATGCAATTAGCTTCCCTATGTGAGGTATAAACTCACATCCTTGTTAAAACAAATGCTCATCTTGAGAAACAATTGGTGCTTGGGTGTAAAAGTGACAGATTCTCTCCTCCTTTTCTGGCTATTTTGCGCCTCTCTGGCCCTGACTGGCCATCTGAAAATTCTCCCAGTGTTCCCTTTCTTGCAAGACCAATGGATTCAGTCATAGATTTTAAGGTCAGAAGGGAGCATTAGATCATCTAGTCTGTTTTCCTGTATAACACAGGTCATGGACTTTCATCCAGTTCAGAGTGACCAGATAGCAACTGTGAAAGCGTGACACTTTTTTTGGAGATGGGGTATATAAGACAAAGCTCCTAATGTTGAGACTCTCCTGATAGTATTGGGACATCTGGTCACCCTAATTCTGTTACTCCTGTAGTGAGCCTAATAATTTGTCTGACTAAAGCTTATCTTCCAGGAAGACATCCAGCCTTGATTTTAATAGATGGAGAATTCACCACCATTTGCCATGATTGCTTTTCTGCAGCTAGCTGGTATTTGCAGTTTGTTAGAACACAACAAAAACAAAAAAGTCAGAGTTTAGCAAGTTTCGTTGTTTCTATCTCCCTTAATGGTTCATATCGTTTGAACCTCCTGATTTGTATATGTTAATATTTTCCAAACAGGCCCATACCTGCTATGTATCAAGAGTTATTTCCATAGGTCAGAATCTGCCACGCTTACTCACATTTAGTGCCTTGCTCCATGGGTAATCTCCTTGATTTCAATGAATCCAGTTACAGAATAAAGTAACTACTTGGTGTAATCTGGGGTATCAGAATCTGGTCCTTAAAGTTCTTCCTTTTTTCCTGAAATTTCTCCATTTTCCTTGCTGAATTTTGAAAAGGACCTCAGCATCTCTGACAGCCACTAATTACCACACGCTCCTCAATTTACACATGGACCGACTGTCTCCACCCTCTTTTTTACTCCAGTGTACTTCGAGAAGGATTTTTTCCCTATAGTCCCTTTGGCTAGCATTCATTCCTACTGTTTTTTGCTGCTCTTATCTTTTTCCTGCAAGCCTTAACAAACTCTTTGAATTCTTGGGTGGTCCTTTTTCTGTTTACGTAATGTTTTTTCCCCTAACCTCAGATCTTTAAAAAGTCTCTCAGGAAGCCCCATTGGCTACGTTTTGCTCCTTGCATTCTTCTTATTTTTCAAAGGATCTCCATCTTAATTAGAATGTCCTCTAATTCTTTGCTGCTTGGTGGATTTTAATACAGCCTCCCATCAGGCTTGATTCGGTAGATTTCTTTAAAATTAGCTTGTATTTGTTTTATATGTGGTTCCTTGGGTGGGGCTGATGTGTACATTTGATTTTGTTTTGAATTCTGGACAGTATAATCTTGAAAATAATTCTTTAGGTTTATCTATCATAGCTGACTCATATGAACAATGACAGGCAAGTCCCACCATCTTCTCTCCCTGACATGGAGGAGCATGCTTGCCATGGAGCCAATGCAGTTTGGCATGGCAGGATGCCAGAAGCCTGTATAGGGAGTACACACATCCTGCATGTCATGGCTGTTCAAGGGAGTCCTTTTGTGCCACCCTAGCATGGAATGGAATAAGATGTTGTGATGAGGATGGTCTGCTGCATATGCTAACTATTACTTCGTTCCTCACTATATATGAAAGATCCCCTTTTTCTCCCTGTGAGCAGAAGATATTGGAACTTGGATGCTGCAGCAGTGGCCACAAAGTGGTTTTGATGCTGCTCCCATACTCGATTTAAAAGACTCTTTCCTAACTCCTGCAAAGTTCCCTTATTTTTCTACACAGGTTGGCTCTGCTTGGTACAATAGAGTGGCAGCATACGTGAAAAGAACTGTTTGTCGTTGCAAGGTTTGGTCAACGTGTCATTTGGTTAGTGTCTGTTGTGGAGGTGCCCTGCTATCATGGGTTGCAGAAGCCAGGGGAAAGGGTAGAAAAGACACGAATTGCTAGAGTAATAAAAAGATTCAGAAATCTCCAAATCCATTTTCCATTGAGATCAATTGGCGATGGGCTTTGTACTACACTTAAACCAGTTTAGATTCTCCTGCATTTCCCTGTACTAGGTAGAGTATTTATGTAATATCCGAATGGGATCTGCCTACTAAAATACTGTATGCATCCATTAAAAAGTGCATAATGGTGATCTGTTGACCAGGAATACAATGTGCCAGGGCATTTTATTACCTTACAGTCTGACTGCTGCCCTGAGGGTGACTATTCCAAATGAACTTCCAAAAAGATAACAGAGAATTATTTTGAGATAGAAGGCTGCACACTTATGATCTAGCTTGCTCTTTAAATGGTTTGTATGTTTTTTTGTTTTAAAAACACATTGGCGAAGTAGAAAGCCTATAGTCACATATTTCAATCTGCCCTAAATCTAATGTGAGACAGACACTTGACAGAAAAACAACAACAAAAGCAATGGAGCAGAAAGTCTATCTCAGGTAAGTGATTTGTCTGGAAAAATAACATTTTATAACTTTGACCATTGCCTGGAGTAGTGTGATACTGAAAAATCAATTGTATTATGTTTTGAGTGGAGTTTGGGTTCCAGATAAAGGATGTTCATGTTCCTTGTTGGCACAGTAGAGATGTATTATATTCTCATGCTTTGGGGGTTAAATTCATTTGAATTAATGGATTACATTCATGCAGAAATCCCCATAATGCAGCAGGACAAGCGTGATTTTGCTGCATATGGAGTGGGAAGTAACCAAGCTGGTGTACCAGGGGACTCTGCATTACTGGTGCATGGCTGAGTTGGGCTCTGGACTGAACTGGAGTCGGATAGGAAGTGTGGACACTGGATTTGTGACTGGGTGGATTCAGAGTCCCAAACCCGAGTGTAGGATGTGATTGGGGATTGTGGCATCTAATCCAGCTGTAGAAATGGAGGAGTAATCACGGCTGTGGAACTGACCCATGCTCTACCTGCAGACTGTCCCCCAGAACCTTTGTGTAGTGTCTCTCCACATCTATTTACTCAGACATTGTGCATGGTGTGTTTTAGTGAATTTCACCCATCACATCTGATGTGGCATAACACTCAGCTCAGCGTATGTTCTATGATCATAGAAGGCTGGAAGCCAGGGTGCATTTCTAGTGTATGGGCTAGCTAGGGAGTCCTTTCCTGAAAATGTTTAAAAGTTTGTACATATAATAGCTTACATAAATTGCACACACAATAACTGGCAAGATGAATGGCCAATTAGCATTGGCAGTGTTCCATCCCCTTGTTTCAGAAGTATCTGATAATAGATGGGTAATATACTCTGCACATTATATTAATAATTTATCTTAGTTTGAGGAAAGTGTGTCTGGTCTGTGAAGTAGAAAGTTACCAAGTCATGGACAGTGAGTACATCAGCAGAAAGGACTATTTCTCAATGATATTACAGGCGCTGGTGCATCACCATGCTCATTTCACTGACATAAAGCGGGGAGGCCAGGGAAGATGCATGATGCACACATCTTCAGGAACACTGGCCTGTAAGGAAAGTTACATGCAGGGACTTTCTTTCCAGACCAGAAGATTCCAATAAGGAAAGTGGAAATGCCCAGCGTGATCCTAAGAGACTCCTGTGACTTATGAAGCCTTATCCCGGAAACCTTGACAGCTGCAAGGAGTTGCTTCAACAACAGGCTCAGCAGGTGCAGAATGACCACAGAATGGACATTTGGCAAATTAAAGGGTCACTGGCACTCCCTTTTTGGCAGGCTAGACCTCAATGAGGAAAATATTCCCATGGTCATAGCAGCCTGCTGTGCCCTGCACAATATTTGTGAAGCCAAGGGGGAAAGTTTCCCCAGGGGTGAAGCATTGAGTTGGCTCACCTGGTGACTGATTTTAAGCAGCAAGACCCCAGTACTATTAGAGGGGCTCAACATGGGGGCTATTTGAATCCCTGAGGCTTTGAAGCAGCATTTTGATAGGCAGCTCCAGTAATATGATATCCTGTAATGAATTGAGCCAGGCATGGTTTACTTGCCGTATTAAATGACCTGTGTAATGATTCCTGAGTGTTAATTGTAGTCTGCAAATATGTATGAATTTCTGTTGCAACTACTCTGTGTAGGTCACACATAAAGAATCACTGTCTTTGTAAGCCTTCATTTTTATTAAACAGCAATACCCAGATTAACATTTCTCTGAAGTGAGGCTCAGTGTGAGAGTCCAGCTGTCATTATGGAAAATGTCCCTCGAGCTGGAGTGCAAGGGGCATTGTGATGGATGAGGAATGTGTGTGGGGAGTTTCAGGGAGGCAAGATGGCTGTTCTATATGAGTTGCAGGGAGAGTTGAGCACACGTGTGTTCCACCTGCAGTGCAGTCAGGGACTTCAGCATGTCTTTTTGGTCCTTCCTGAGCTTTATCTTCTTCTCCTGGACATCCATTTCTAGTTTTTTGTTTGTCTCTCTCCCTGCTCTATGCTTGCTATATGCCTGATCTGATGACTGCAGCACTCTGCGAAACATGTTCTCCTTACTCCTCCTTCTCATTTGCCTCCTTATCTGATGGAGGTGCTCCACTGGTGTGTAGGAGCTGGCCCCCAAAGGCACATCTGCAGAAGCAAAAGAAACAAGATATAGAGTCAGTATTATGGGTGCACTCACAGTCTGGAATCATAAAAGTTACATACACCTCTTTCTCATTTTCCCTTGGCAAGCATGCAGCGTGGCGAGAGCAATAAACATGGTGATTTCAGCCCAGGGGAGGAATGTACCAGATGGGACAAAGTATCAGGGTAGTTTCAGGAGGGGATCACTACAAGCACCTAGGGACAGTATTCTGAATACTAGCACTGTTTTCTATAGGCAGGGGCGATCAAAGCTGAAATCACACTACTGAGGGCAATCGAAGATATAAGGGTCTCCTGCGTGCATGCGGCTTCAGCTTGGGTCTATATGCTGCTCTCCTGTGTGCTGCTTTGGTTCCTGTGGAAGTAATTGCTGTTTGGTGCAGCAATGTTTCCTAGAACAGGGAAAGAAACAAAGCAGCACTGCCAAAGAACCTTCTGCAGACAATTGAAGAATATTTGCAGGAAAGTTTCTTAGAGATTTCTATGGAGAATTCCCAGGAGATCTTGGTATGTGCTAACAATTTTTTTCATAAGGCCCCCTCTGTGTAGCTGCACAGAGGAATGAGAAGCAATTGCAAACAGTACCTAGTGTTGTTAATTTCGATCCCTTACCCCACGTTCATGAGTACTTACCAGAGCTCCCCTCTCCTGCTTCAGGCATGCCAGAGTCAGACTGCTGGGACTGGCTAGACTTCTCTGGAGTCAAAAAGAGGTCCTGGCTCACCATACCACTGGATGAGCACATCGCTTATCCCACATTCCTCCTCCAACACAACCTCTTCATCCACTGCTTTGTCTTTGGGGTGGACTCTGCTGGCCTCCATCCAACACCCTGGAAGTATCTACAGGGCTCTTGGGGGTGGAGGTGGGGTTGCCGCTGAGGATGGTGTGCAACTCCTTGTAGAAGCAGCATGTCTTTGATGCTACACCAGAGTGATAGTAGGCCTCCCATGCCTTATGGTACATCTGCCTCAGCTCCTTCCTCTTAAGATGGCACTGCTGCATGTCCCTTTCATGCCCCTGCTCATCCATGCCATGAGCAATCTGCTTTGACACCTACAGGTTCCTATGGCTGGATCAGAACTGCAGCTGCACAGCCTTCTCTCCCTGCAGACCCAACAGATCCAGCAACTCTGGCGTACTCTGTGTGGGAGCCCATTTGCTGTAGAAAGCTGGCATAGTCAGCTGGGAAGATGTAATGTGAGCTGTCCATGCTGCGCAAACAGGAAGTGGAATTTCAAAAATCCCCAGGGCTTTAAAGGAGGGAAGGGCACATACCTGTGTACCTGGATGCAGGGCAGTGGAGTAGAAACTGCTTACCAGAGCGGTCATGATAGGCATTGTGGGACACCTCCTGGAGGCCACTTAGGATGATATAAGCAAGCACAGTGTCTACATGGACACTGCATCGCTCTAACTTTATCACAAAAAGCTCTATGTTGCTTGTTGAGGTGGTTTTATTACGTTAGTGTAGAAGGAGAGTTAAATCACCTGGAGGAGCATTGTGGTGTGTATACCTCCACTGTTTTATTGATTAAACCTGACTTTTGTTAACAAAACTGTGTAGTGTAGACAAGTTATTCTAAAGCTTGCTAAATACCCCAAACTATAGTACTTACTTATGCTATATATTGCAGAACTGGCTGAAAATGAATTGCATTATATACTGAAGTAGGCAAAAAGGTTATAAAAATGTAACATGGTATTTGCTTGTTTTTATATACTCATTAAAATGATTTATAACTTGGACAAAGTATAACTAAAAACCAATTAAAATATGAGTGCTTACTTTTGATGTAGTTTTGTAGGAGGCCAAAACATAATTTCAGCATGGTGTACAGTAGTTTGAGTTCAAGTTGCTTCTGCATTAATTACAGGTCTAATTCTCTCTACTCCTCACTGAAAATATATCCTTATTGTATTGCACTATTACACATTTAAAAATACGTCTTTCAAAAAGGAATAAAATATATGAAGCTTTTCAAATCTAGGTCAGTGGTTAGAACCTAGGCCGAGTGACCAAAGATATTTGCTATCTGTGGGCTCTTTAGTGATTTGTGTGAAATGAATTGATGCACTGAGTTCAGTTTCTTGGTGGCGGGCATCCATGTTTTACACATACACATACACACACCACTTTATTGACCATTGCAGCAGGGAGGCACAACAGAGATAGTCCTGAGGACAGCAATACCAGTTCTAGAGGTACACACTCCATTCTAAACTTGTGGAAGCAGAGTGGTGAGACAGAGTGAACTGTCATGAGAAGAAGGAAAGAGACTCTTAAAGGCTCTGTAAGAAGATGGATGTATTCTGCCCAAGTGGTGTTAGGGTCTGGTCACAATGTAGCCCTTTCAAAAGGAAGAGACCAGTGTACCTGACATTTATCAGCTACCTTCTAATTGGCTCTTGAGAGGGTAGCTGGGCCATATAAATGGGAGCTGCCTGGAGGAGTCAATGAGAAAGGGCAGATGAGAGGTTTCAGAAACAACAGGAAGTCCCTGAAGGAAGCTGCAGGTGGTTCCTGGGGAAGTCTGAAGGCCAGGAAGCTGCAGAATGGAGTTGCCTGCTGACTTCCAAGCTGGTTGGTTCCTGATGAGAAGAGCAAGGTGGCACACCAGCAGGAAGGGCTGTGGTGACCATGTTGGTAGGACAGGAGAGGATCAAGAAGAGCTGGGTGTGATGGGAGATGCTGGAGTGTGGTATGCATTGTGCTGATGGACTAGAAGGTGTGGGGTTTTAAGGACTCTAAACGGGTGTGAGAAATGGATTGTTTGTATTTTTTTACGGACTACCTGAACTATGTTTTGATTATAAACCATGGAGACATGGAGTTACTAGGGACTCTGAAGGAGGGAAACAGGCATGCTTGATGTGCTACAGCCTGGCTCTGGAGGGTGGCGCAGGTGGGGCTGCCCTTCGACAGCCCCAGGGTTGGAGTCCTGGGAGTAGTGGGGAAAGAGGCAAGGCTCCCCTTCTCTCTTACTTTTGTGTTAGGAAAAAACAAGACCTTGGAAAGCCTGTCCCTACTTTAGAGAAAGATTCAGGGTATGAGATAGAAAATACTTGTCATGCTGAAAGAGTGGGGGAGGAGAGGACTAATTATTTCCTTTTAGCTGGGCACACTAGGCCAGGGAAGAGTCTGGTTCCCTGGCCTAGTATAGAATACAAACTTTGCTACCTCTTGGTGTCTGTAGAAAGCAGTACAGAGGAAGGGGTGGCGTCCTAATGACCTCTTGGAAACACAGAACTAGAGATTCCCTGACTGAAAAGCGCTTTGATTTTTTTTTTTTTTTTGGAAGACCACTTTCGGGAACCATTAGCACTTTGCTCTCCCTAAACCTTTTGGGGATTGGATTTTATGCAACTTTACTTGCTGGTGTAACAAACACCCACACACCTAAAGAAGTATTTCATGTCTGTCGTCCTTCGTACTACCACATCTGTGGTGGGCAGGACATCCTCACGCATCGCTGGTGGCTTGAGAGAGAGTGGGAAGCTCACACTCCAGGACTTCATTTTCCAGTGCTGACAGGCTGGCATCTGTTGTGTTATTTACTGATTTAACAGTAACATTACAATTAAAAATGCAAGAAAATAGTAAACTATTATTTAAACAAAGAAAGTGACTATTCTAATACTATGTCTGCTACAGGGACCAGAAAACTAAAGGTGACCTGCAAGTGAATAGAAATATACAAGGAGGTTCAATCATCCCAGGACAGAAAGGCAGTAAAGGGCAAGAGTTCAAGTATTCTATTGATTTGCTGGAGGGATTTTGCAGGAGCCACAATGGGTCATTATGATCGTGGCAGAAAAAAGTACAATAGATCTGGTCCAGAGGAAGTTGGCTGCTCTGGTGCAGGGTAAGAAACTATCCAGCATGCATACAGTCATCAGCCTTGTAAAGAGTGACCTCTAGTGTTCTATGAGCTGACATTCCTCGTGTGGTGTACTCTGCAATTTTATTTTTTCCTCTCTTTTCATATTGAAAATAAATATTCTGGACATCAACTGCAGGGGGAAACCATAGATTATATTAAACCAAAGCTGCTAGGAGGAAAAAAATGTGATACTTGAATAAAGACGACAGAGTCTCCTATTTTCCCTAAGATGTTGCAATGGAGTGTGAGGGTGCGTTCATCTTACTCTGTCATTCTTGCTAAAATGGTTCCTTGCTAAGCCTCTAGGTTCTTTAATTTTATATAAATTTTATATTTAAAAATATTTTAACACAATATGAAATGATTTAGAATGTGGAAAAAACCTAGAGTTTTCCTTGAGTCACCTCTCCGAGACAGGTCTTGTCCTCTGTTCACGCCACTGCAAATTGTTTTCTGTCACAGAGCTCTATGTAAAGTAACATGTGGGGCCTTGTTCAACTTTCTCAACCCCCCTACATGGGTCTTTCTACCTCTGTCTCCTTGGCTGTAGCCTCCTTGGGTTATGACAACCTCCCCCAGCCCCATGGTTGTATTAGGCTTTGCAGGCTCAGCTGTTGTCCCTACTTAGAACCCAAAGCCTTAAAATGGAGCCAACAGCTCATTCCAAATTAGCCTTATTTAGCTAAAATAGGTTGTATTGGCCCATGGCAGCCATTACTTGATGCAAATATTCAGTACTGCCTTCCACTCACCCTAACAGTGAAGTGTCCTCTTCGTTACTTAACTGTAAAGCATTGAGCAAAATAAGGCCTTGAGCCTTTGACTGGGATTTCTAGGCACTGCCATATTACAACAAAAAAACCCCTAAAAAATCCCAGCTGATTATCCTGATGAGTGGAGAGTGAAGAGTTCAAAACCTTGAATCCAGCACAATCTGTGGGAAAAGGGCCATTCATTATTGTTATTAACCATGTTTATTACAACAGTGCTTAAGGTCCAACCAAGACTGGAGTCCCATTGTGCCAGGCACTGACCAGACACAGAGTAGCAGCCAGGCCCTGCCAGCTTTTTCCCATTTTGTAGTTGTGCATTTGATATTTCCTTCCTTAATTGGTACTTTGCACTTTATTGAATTTAATCTTTTTTATTTTAGATCAAGTTTCCAATTTGTAAGGTCATTTTGAATTCTAATCCTGTCCTCCAAAATGCTAGCAACCCCACAAAGCTTGGTGTCATCTGCGAATGTTGAAAGTATACTCTCCACTCCTAATCCAAGATGTTAATGAAAATATTGACTAGCTCAGAACTCCTGAAGGACCCCATTAGATGCGTTCTTGTAGTTTGACAGAGAATAACTGATAATTATTTTAAGTTTTTCAACCAGTTTTGCACCCACCTTATAGTAATTTAATCTAGATCACATTTCCCTAGTTTGTCATGTGGGACTATGCCAAAAGCCTTACCAAAATCCACTAAACCAGTAATCCTGTCAAAGAAGGAAATAAAATTGGTTTGGCATGATTTGATCATGACAATCCATGTTGGCTATCCCTTATAATCCTATTATCCCCAAGATGCTTACAAATTGTTTAAAAATTTGTTCCAGTATCTTTCCAGGTCCTCTTTGATCCACTTTTTAAGATAGGTACTATGCTTGTCCTTCTCACCCACTTACCCTGGCTCACCCATCCTCCATAAGTACTTGAAGATAATGACTAACAGTTCTGAGATTTCTTCAACTAGTACTCTGGGATCAATTTCATCAGTGTGGCAACTTGAACACTTCTAACTTATCAGAATGTTCTTTAAGCTGTTCTTTTCCTATTCTGTCTTGTGTTCTTTCCCTCTTGTTGCTAATATAATTATATTCAGCATCTGGTCACCATTAATCTTTTTTAGTGATTACTGAAGCAAAATATTCATGAAACACCTCAATCTTTTTGATGTCCTCAGTTGTTAGCTCTCCCTCCCTGTTAAATAGTGGACCTACATGTTCCTTCATTTTTCTTTTGATCCTAATACATTTATAAATCATCATCTTACTGTCTTATGTCCCTTGCTAGGTGTAACTCATTTTGTGCCTTACCCTCTCATTTTTTCCCACATGCTTGTGCTGTTCTTTTGTACTCCCCTTTAGCAATTTGTCCATATTTCCACTTTTTGTATGATTCCTTTTTGATTTTCAGGTCATTAAAAAGGTCCTGTTAGAGCCACATTGTCTATTCTTCTTCCTATCTTTTCTTTGCATGGGGATGATTTGCTGTTGTGCCTTCCATATTACCTCAGAAACTAGTGGCTCTGCTGAACTCTTTTCCCCTTAGGTAAGGTTCCATGGGAAGAAAAGCTATCAGTTTTGAGCTTGTCTGTTTTTTTTGAAATACATTGTTCTAATTCTGTTCTCACTCCTTTCTTTCCTTATAATTGTAACCCTTCTTCCAGGTGGTGTTGGCAGCAACAAGGGCTGGGTTCAATATACAGGGGTCCATCTTAACAGTACAACACAGAACTGGCTTGAGCCCCCACCCACTATTCTGGGAAAATTAACCACCACCACCACGGAGCACCTGTAAGAGGCCATACTTCCCCTCTCGCAAGTACTGAGTCTGTGTGTAGCAGAGAAAACTTAAAAGTTCTGTCTCACTGCCTGCTACCGCCCTTATGCTGCTGTTCACTCTGCTTCTGCTGTTTGTTGTGCCACAGTTCACTCCACCGCTCAGCTGCACACCTTCACCTCCTGCTGCTCTACTGTGACTTCTGCAAGTTAGTCTCTTGAAGTTCTACCCAGCTGTCAGTTACTTCAGCTCTTAGTGGGGGAACCTTACTGCTGAGGTCAGCTGGGCAGAAACTCTGTCTCCTAGCAGATTCTTTCAGCTCTAGTGATCACTTTACAAAACAAAAATACTCCTAACGGAGCCTTAATTAGCTCCATCTTTAAATAGTGGAGAGGAGCAGGTTAAAGAATGCCTAGTACTCTTAGGAAGAACCTCCACCTCCAGGCATAAACACCAGTCCTCACCCCCTCTTATCCATCACAGTGTAATGAGTTCAGTTGAGTTGAAGGTGACCCTCTCAAATGAGGACAAGCTAAGTACAGTCTTGCTGCCCTTTATTCAAAGAATAAGGATAACATTTCATTCCCCCATGTGCCCCATTCAATACTAAAGTGATTTGTAACCAAACACCATCCAAAATGGTTCACTTTGACAACAGAGCCTGTCTGCTTATACCTAGGCAGAGTGGGTGTGTTCATGTAAATAGAGTCTGGTCCTGAAGTATTTTCCCCTCCCCCTCTCATCACTGGCTGTCAGGAGAGCGCTCATTCAAACCTTGCTTACATAATCATAAAATGATGATTTCATGACCACTTGCATTCAGACTGACTTCAAACTCACAATCAATTCCTCCCTGTTACCAGCATCAAGTCAAAAATGGCTATTCCCCTCATTACTTCTTCCACCACCTGTAAGAAGAAGTTGTTCAGGAAGTTCTTGGAACAGACTGGAAACATTTTGTTTTGCCATGTTAACTTTTCCAACAGCTCTCTGGACAGATATGAAAGTGTTGACAAGGTGCTCAGTGCTGTACAATCCAAGTACAAAAACAGTCACTGCTCTGGGGAGCTCACAATGAACTTGAGCCAGAAAGTTGAGGTGCTGAAAATGATGAAAATATGGGCCAGCCACAAAGTTTAAATCAAGATATGAAAATTTTCAAAGCTTTGGTGTGGTTTCACATTTGGCACCTGATTCTCAGGCAAACTAATATAAGTCGGCCTTAAAATAAGCAGAATCTCCCTCTTGCATATTCTCCCCATACATTAGGTCTTCATAGCTGTGGGAAGGGCTCTTCACAAGCTGTGCTTCCATCCACAAGCATAAGAGGATGGTCAGGCCTGTGGCCAGTCTAGCACTGTATTACAACTGTTCTCTATTTCCCAGGCCTATAGGTGCCTGTAGGTAGGAGAGTGTAAGTTACTATGGCCTGAAGGTTTCCTCTGGTTACGCTGGGGACCAGGAATGTCCTCACATGACCCCAGAATGTGGGGTATACAAAGATGGCTTGGAGTTACCTTCCCTTCCCACCATATCAGCCCCTAATGCAAGAGTGCAATGAAAGATAATCCAGCTCCTCAGTTTGGTCTCTCATTTATACTGCATTATTTTATTTTGGAAGTCTATCTGGCGAGGTATAGGGATGTAAAAGTAAATGCAACAACACAACAGCGTCTCTCTCTTTTTAGAGGATACTCCACGCCTTTGGAACTACCATTTAACCTTGCAGAAGTGACAAAGAGTCCTGCAGCACCTTAAAGACTAACTAAAATTTTTTTAGAGCATGAGCTTTCGTGGGCTAATACCCACTTCGTCGGATGCATGCAGTTGAAGTATCCAGGGGCAGATATAAATAGGTAGGCAAGAACCAGGTGGGAGATAACAAGGTTAGTCCAATCAGGCTGAACCAGCTTGTTATCTCTAATCAAGGAGGGTGAGGTGTTCCTCTAGCAGCTGGACTGGAGGTGTGAATAGCGAGAGAAGAGAAGCTGCTTTTGTAGTTAGCTAGCCATTCAAAATCTCTATTCAGTCCCAAACTGATTGTGTCAAATTTGCAAATGAATTGCAGCTCTGCAGTCTCTTTGCAGTCTGGACTTGAAGTTTTTTTGCTGCAAAATGCTGACCTTTAAATCTATGGTGTGTCCGGTGAGGTTGAAGTGCTCTCCTACAGGTTTTTGAATATTGCCATTCCTGATATCTGATTTGTGTCCATTTATCCTTTTTCGTAGGGACTGTCCAGTTTGGTCGATGTACATAGCAGAGGGACATTGTTAGCACATAATGGCGTATATTACATTGGTAGATGTGCAGGTGAATGAACCAGTGATGGTGTGACTGATCTGGTTTGGTCCTGTGATGGTGTTGCTGGTGTAGATGTGTGGGCAGAGTTGGCATCGAGGTTTATTGCATGGATTGGTTCCTGAGTTAGAGTTATTATGGCACAGTGTGCTGTTGCTGGTGAGAATATGCCTGAGGTTGGCAGGTTGTCTGTAGGCCAGGACTGGCCTGCCTACCAAGGCCTTCATTTAACCTTGTTTTCACATGTGAGGGCTTGTCTACACCGTGCTGGCAAAGGGCACTACAGAGGGATGTGTTTGTAAAGCACTGGAGAGTGTTGCACTCTAACTGCCCCACGTAGCCTCCGCTGTTATGCTCTAAAATGTAACCAGTTCATGTTAACTTAGTCCTGTTTGAAATTGGACTACATCAACATGAGCTTTTAGAGAGCCAGAAGGGTTTATCTGAGGCAATTAGAGCATAGCATGTTAATACACATTACAAATCACACCTCTCTGGCATGCTTTGCCAAGCCATGTAGACAAGCCTTCAGCTGAATTAAAGCATTTTTGATTTTCACTAAACACTGTTACTATCCCATAACGTAATATCAAGCATTGGGTATGGTCTTGGAACGAAAAGAGTTTGTCACTATAGCTTTCTCTGATGAAAAACACATGTAGTTTTAGACCAGTTGATATTAACAGGTCAAACATTTTAATTTAAATACAGCTATAACTACACCACTCCTATATAGCCCAGTGGAACTTAGAATGGCGGATCTCACCAAAATAATTGCTTACACAGTGGAAAAAAATGAGCTAAATGTAGAATTAAGGATTGCTTCTTTACTGGCCCTTCCATGTTCTCATGCTGGTTTAGTTTTCCTACATGAAATGTTTCTCTGGAAAGATAACGGATTGTTCTCAAAAGAAAGTGAAGAGAATTATTGCACTGTTCATGCTGAGAGGTGGTGATGGCAGAGATTCAGTTCTGGGGCCACTCCTAGGCCTAATATGATCAAAGAATACTATGTATCCAACATTTGTGTTCCACTTTTGAGAAATCCCTTTTAATTTTACCTGTTTAGCCAGGATCACTTTTTCCCTAGAGAGGGAGAAGGGTTGGTATTCCATGTCCCTCCCCGAAGCTTTTTATTTCACTCCCATCATATGGCAGTCACTCTCCAAGTCAAAGAGAGCTTGACTGAACTCTACTTATTATTTTTTCAAAACACCCAGTAATCTATTTGACCTTTCTTAGAGCGTCTGACTTGTGGTTGGATTTCACTGTCTCAGTGAACTTAGGGCTGGTCTTCACTACAGGGAGATCGATGCTGCTGCAATAGATGCAGCAGGGGTTGAGTTAGCGGGTCTAGTGAAGACCCACTAAATCGATGGCAGAGCGTTCTCCGGTCGAGCTAGTTCTCCCAGCTATCTGAGAAGAGTAAGGGCACGTCTACACTACCCACTGGATCGGCCGGTAGAAATTGATCTTTCGGGGATCAATTTATCATGTCTAGATAAGATATGATAAATTGATCCCGAGTGCTCTCCCATTGACTCTGGAATTCCACCACGCCAACAGGGAGTGAGACTCAACACCATGAAGACGCTGAGGTAAGTCGACCTGCATAAGTCAACTTCAGCTATGCTATTCATTTGCTGAAGTTGCGGATGTTAGGTTGATCCCCCGCACCACCCAGCCCACTGTTAAGGGAAATCAACCAGAGTGTGTCTCCTGTCGATGCAGCTAGTGACGACACCAGGGTAAGTCGACCTAAGCTACATCGACTCCAGCTTCGTTATTCATGTAGCTGGAGTAGCATAATTTAGGTCAACTTACCCCAATAGTGAAGACAAGCCCTTAGTGACAGAAGAATCTTTGCACAGTATGCAAACTCAGATACCAGGGTGAGTTTTAACTCAAGGAGGTGAACTGTTGCAATACCCTTTTCCCATCGCCTTCTCTTCTCTAGCAATAATGAAACTTTCAACAGTGACCTTAGAAAAATTCTGATTTTTTTAATTTTAAAGATAGTTTTCTCTTCTTTAACAGATCTGAGACTTTTGTAGTTATTTCAGCAGGTGAACAGTAGTGGAGGGACACCTTTGCAGTTGTGTGAGTTCCTAGTTGGGTCCTCAGTAAATTTATGGCTTGTTTCTCAGGACCATTTATATTTCTTATCAGTATATAAGGGAGCTATGCTTATTGGGTCAGGCACGTCATTTCTGTAGAAAAATTCTGCAGTAATCCTGTTGGAGGCAGCAAACAACAAAGAAATCACAACATCAAAACTACATTTCAGAAGTAAGCCTGAGCATACTGCAAAGTTAATTATAAAATCATTTCACAGACTCAAGCGCATCTTCCAAAGCAGGGGTGGGCAAACTACGGCCCATGGTCCATTTTTATCCAGCCCGTGCACCCCGGATGGAGGAGTGGGGCCAGTGGCCCTGAGCTCCCGGGCTGGTGTGCCGTGAAGGGTCGAGTGTGGCAAGCAAAGAGCGGGGCGGGGGATTAGATAGAGGGTGGGTCCCCAGGGATAGTGGTTAGGGTGGAATGGGGTCTCAGGAAGGGGCAGTCAGGGAACAAAGAGTGGGGGGCCTAGATAGGGGGTGGAGTCTTGGGGTGGGCAGTTAGGGTGGGGTGGGGGTTCTCTGGAGTGGGTGGTTGGGGACAAGGAGCGGGGGGACTCCAAGGAGTTGGAGGTTCTGAGGGGGACAGTCAGGGGGTGGAAAGTGGGTTGGGGTTGGATGGGGGCAGGGCCAGGCTGTTTGGGGAGGCACAGCCTTCCCTACCCAGCCCTCCATATAATTTTGAACCCCAATGTGGCCCTCAGGCCAGAACGTTTGCCCACCCTTTTTCCAAAGTCTGTTCAAGAAGTGAGGTGAATTGGCACAGGAAGGCTTGCATGCTTTGATCATTCGTATTCATCTAATCTCCAATAGCACATACACTTTACTACCCATAACCCATCAGGCTTTTGTCACTTTTATTATTGTATCTACCTAAATGAAACTCTCCAAAGACTTTCTAATGTAATCATTCCTCTTGGACGAGAAGGAACATGATTTGTCACATGTCCCATATTGTTGCCACAGGCCTGAAGGCAGCGATTTCAATTTGTCTTTCATTGTGACAGCAGCAAGAACAATTGCATGGCCACAAAGGAATACACTATATTTAAAAAACCCTCAGCTATTTTCAGAATGTGCTTAAATAGTTTATAAGTAATTAAGCTACTGGCATCAATGGATTACACCAGCAGAGAACTTGGCCTGCTTTGTTTTACTTTAAGATGTATTCAGAAAGTAGTTTGATAGACTCTTAGGGTCTCCAGTGGGAGGTCCTGGAGGAAGACAGTTGCATGAGAAGGTGAAATTTCAACTAGAGGGAAGAATGAAAGAAGACCGTGTCACACTGGTGTTTCTCACAAAGGTACATTAACAGAAGTGTGGAATCCAGAGAAATTAGCTGTTATGTTAGCATGGGATACCTGTATGCAGCTACCACAGTAAAATCCTCCCAAGCATATGGCCTTTTTTCATCTAAAACCATCTTTGGTTGGGTCAGTGATATCAGCCTTACAGAATTAGAGAGACTCTTACCAAAACAATGAAGAGTCCAGTGGCACCTTAAAGACTAAGATTTATTTGGGCATAAGCTTTCGTGGGTAAAAAACCCACTTCTTCAGATGCATTTAAAAATAATCACAAAAGCTGAATTTACCACAGTACAGAAAGTCACTCGAAGTTCATCAGTGACACTTAATCCCTTCTAGTCCTTTAATATGGGGTTTAAATTGTACATAAAGCCTTGCATATACTATGCATGTGCCTTACATTGGTGAATTTAAGCCATCAGAAGCTATAGACAGAGGATTTACTCCTCTGTAATGACCCCAAAAATCTCATTCAGAAATGAGAACATGGCTAACAAATTGTGGGGGATGATGCACAATTGACAAGGAGCTGAGTCTTGCAAATTCATGCTAAAGAGGGTTGCTCCCAGGATTGCTCTAATGCAGTCAGAAGCTCGATGCTGCTACTACCATCAATTATTTTTCTAGTATCACCCCCTCGGAAGGATCATCATTTCCCTGGAACCAAGCAGGTTTTTGCTATTTTTAGGCCCTTTTAATTAGACAAAGAATTTCAAGTTCAGCTGCCTCAGCTGCTTATATTTGTGGCACCGAATGGCCTTGCTTGGAAAAAAGTTACAGGTTCCAATCTGACTTCTTTATGCCCGAGAGCTGTTGCCTACAAACCCATCCAAGGAAGACAGGCACAGCAGTTTCTGAAAATCTGGACTGGTGGCAGGGCTGGGCAGACAGAGCCAGGGACTGAAGGAGAAAGCTGCTGATTCAGGGACTTGCAGACACAGCTGATCTCATTGCAGTGAAAATAGGTCACTAACGATAGGAGGCCAAAGTCCAAAAACTAGCCAGGAAAACTCAGTGTCTGCTGGCTACAAAATCCATTTTACTAGAATGCACAGGAAGAAAGCAATCCATTTGAGTTTGTTCAAAACAGCCACAGGCTTACGCAAGCGGGATACTAAGAATGTGATTTCCCTCCCCCGTTATTATTTTAAGGAAGCAACTCATTTATTGTTCCAGCTCATCCCTCACTTCCATTCCCACGGACTAAAATAACTGGCAGATCATGCTTCTGTTTTTAAATCAGAGTTCTAGCAAGTAGGTTTGATTCTTTAAAGAAAAAAAAAATAGCACCAGCCTGCATGTTCCTGTCTAGTGAAATGAGTTCTGGACCAGTCTACTCAAAATTGTATCTATCTAAACAAAAATAGCATCAACCTCCTGCTGATGTTTTTCCATCAGGCAAAACCTTTCATTTCCTTTTAAATCACTCTAGCTTCTCTCTTTAAGTTGTTTGCCCACTCTGAATAATTTTGTCAGAAAAGGGATGGGCAGTTGGTGAATTCTGGTGTTACTATTAGGCATGTTGGTACCATAAGGTCGGCCAATATCAGTGAATCTGCCTTTCCGCTGTATAAGTTATTTCCATCAGTCAATAACTATTTTAAAACGGGAGGAGGAAAATAGAAGCTTTCTAAAAACAGGCACCTAAGGTTACAAAGAAGAGGTTAAGGCTTGTGCATTTAGAAACCAAAAGATATGGGCTTAAATCCGAGTATTGCCACAGACTTCATGGTTCACACTGTTCAACTCATGCAATCTGTGTTCAGTTTTCTGCTCTGCAAAATGCTGACATTATGGATCTTGCTTTTGACACAGTCCATGAATGTCAAGATCATCAAGGAGGATGTGATGTGGAAATGCAGGTATTAGAATTTTTAGAGTTGGGCAAAAAGAATTTGTGCATTTGATTTGCAGGTACAAAATGCACGGTTTTAAAAACAATGAATTATATGTGCAAGTTTAGTGAGAGCTAGTTGGTATTTGCACATATAAACACTCAAGCTACTTTAAGACTGGTAAGGATGCAAAATCAAACACAACCTAGGAAATTCCAGAATTAAGGCTGGCTGTGCAATCTTACATGGGCATAGGAGTTATAATTCAGTTACATGATCTTAGTGTTTTTCCACCCCACAAACTTAGGTCTGATTCTTGTTCCCTCTATATTTAAGTCAGGCTGCTTCTTTTACAACCTCCTGCTGTCTCCTCTGTGCTGTCAATGTCCCGAATGCTGGCCTAGGAATCGGCAGCAGGAGCACTGACAGCAGAGGGAAGACAGTCTCCCTGCTCTGAATTCCTTTGCCTGTTGCCACAGCAGCCCCTAGTAGCCAAAAGGAGTAATTTCAGGCATAGTTTTGCTCACTCCCCGACACCGTAGGTTGGGGCATGCTTTCTGCAGACGGAATCTTCAGAGATTGGCCGCTAAACACTATCAAGTCTCTACTCAGCTTGTGCAAAATTGTGCAAAGTGCAATTTTTAAAGACTTAAAGGGTAGGCAACCTATGGCACGGGTGCCAAAGGCAGCACGTGAGCTGATTTTCAGCGACACTCACACTGCCTGGGTCCTGGCCACTGGTCTGGGGGGCTCTGCATTGTAATTTAATTTTAAATGAAATTCTTAAACATTTTTAAAACCTTATTTACTTTACGTACAACAGTAGTTTATTTATATATTAAAGACTTATAGAAAAAGACCTTCTAAAAATGTTAAAATGTATTACTGGCACGCGAAACCTTAAATGAGAATGAATAAATGAAGACTTGGCACATCACTGCTGAAAGGTTGCCGACCCCTGACTTATAACATGGTCAAATTTGTGATTTTCCCCCCAACACGTCCAGCAAAACAGTGTCACCCCCTTCCCCAGCAAATTTCAAGTCCCTGTTCAAAAGCATTGAGTTGCTAGAGCTTCTCAAGGAAACTTTGTAAGAATTTTTAATGTGGGCAAAGCCATGTATATTCCCCTAATGGTTGGATCATTTTTGCTGAAGTGTTCCCCAAAATTTAAGTCAGAAGCAGACACCTGACATGGAAAATTTCAGCCTGAACAGTTAATATTTGGCAAAGTTATGAGCAACTGAAAACAGGGTCCTGTAATGAGCAATCCTGAGTACAGGAGGCACTACTGGCATTAGAGTGGATGAGTGTGCACATTGTTAAAAAAAATTACATGCATGAAAGAGGCAGAATCAACGGCTCAGGAGTCCCAAATCATCTTATACAGGTTAAGGAAAACAAAAACAAGAATGAACCAGAATAAAAAAGTCTCCTGAAGAAAGAACACAATCTGAAGCCTTTGTGTCAGGCTGCTGTAGCTCAGAGAAAAATATCTTTTGAAATCTGCACACAGGGAGATTTCTTAGAAGTCAAAAGGGGCGGAACATAAAAAAACCAAAAGGCATCAGAATCTCAGAGGTTCCTGCAGCAGTTTCAAATGTAGGCCCAAATGTTGAATCAGGTGCATGCACTGTTCAGAACTGATTGTAAGACAGGAGGAAGAAGCCATCTTAGTAATGCAGAGGGGCCAAGGTGGGCTTTGTAACTAAGCAAATCTTCAGGGTATTTCTCCCCTTCAGGATGGCGGCATTGTGCTTAATTGGGCACCAAACTCTGCCTCCTGGCCAGGACCCCATCAGTGACCCGCCCAAGCCCATGGTTGTCATAGTATGGGATGCAGCATGGATTGATTTCTGGGGACTGCAGGACGTTGCAAATGTTGTTAAATTGGGGATGATGGTGAGAGGGAACAGTGCATGTGCACTGCTGGTTGTCCCAACTGACAACATCCCATCAGGCTGCCTGTCATGCTCCTGCAAGGCAAGATGGAATTATTTGTTTGGAATAGAGAGATCCAACCTCGAGCCCCACCTTGCAGCAGGTTTATGGGGGTTACTCAGGACTGCAGTAATCACGTTGCCCCCTGTAGAGGCAGTGAAATGAAGAATAATGATTCCTGCCTTTCACTGCTAATTGTATATTCTTCTTCCTACCCATCAGCAGCTCCACAATTCCCAAATAAGAAGTAGGTGCTACAGCAGAATTCAAATGCTTTATATAATACATCACCTCTTAGAGTGCTTATTTCTCTAGCAGGCCAAAGCCTGACCCACTAGTTATCTCACAATGACCCCTTATTTGCAGCAGCTTTTGGTACCATGCTGGCCTGGACAATCCTCGAGATCAGACTGTATAGGGAAGGGAAAGGGTCAGAAGGGCTCAGCACTTTGGACCTCTTCCTACTCAAGTCTCCCCCCGCCCTAACTAAATCAAAGAATCTCAAATAAAATCTCTGATCTTGACCTGCACAGATGTCACCTGCCTCTCCCTTGTAGGTCTGCATTGTCAGGCAATGAGCTCCTGGGCAGCACTCCTCCCTAGAGCTCACAGCAGTTGCCTGCCCCCTTCCGTTGCCTGCCCCCCTCGCGGAGATGGCTCTACTTCTCCTTTTAAGCCTTGCCTGCAGCTTGTGCCGGCATTTCAGGTCTGGTTGGGCAGGGCTGTCTGGACCTGGAGCTGTTCCTTAACCTCTTGCTTGCCAGTGTGTGGTTTGTACACCCCATCACAGTGCTCAACAAAATTTTACTGTACAGGGATCCTGTAGATGATAGCTGATTTCTATGGATTCTGTACATCCGTAAGTATCTTTTGTGAGAAATGTCAGTCAAGCATAATGCACAGAAGTATATTGACCGCAAAGGTTTACCAGTAAAATGATAGCCAGCAGTAGTAAAATAATTGAAATGGAGACAAAAGATAAAACAATTAAAATAAAGAACTGGAAACAGATCAAAGACTAATTTCACAGCCTTTGTCAAGCTACCCAAGTATATGGGTCAGATCTTCAGCTGATGTAAATGAAGCTATTATGGTGACCAGACAACAAGTGAAAAATCAGGACAAGGGGTGGGGTGTAATCAGAGCCTATATAACAAAAAGACCCCAAGATCGGGACTGTCCCTATAAAAATCAGGACATCTGATCACCCTAGAAGCTATGCTGACTTATACCAGCTGAGGGTATAAATATTATAAATATAAATATGGCCCATAATATTTAAAATAACCTGCAGAGAAAAAGCAAGTAGGTAGACAACCAAAGAAATGGTTTCTTTATGATTTTATTGGTAGGAATGGGCTACACTGAATCTAAGAAATCTCAATTCCCTTATATTTCATTCAGACAGCGCTTCTCAATGAGTGGGAGTGGAATGGCTTTGCGCTATTGAGCTTTATTCTTGAATGAAAACCTTAACTATGAAGTAGCTGATTTGTATGTATGCTGTTAAGTGTTTAATTCAGATTCTTAACAGCACACAGTGCAGCTTTGGTTCTCATGCTCAACAGGTAGGTGTGACTGATGGAAGGGGAGCTTTACACTGGGAAGTGTTATGACCCAACTCCCTGTAGAAGAGCTAAAGGCGCCTTGCCTCCAGCTCTCATGGTAGAGATGCTGTGTTTATAAAACCCTGAGCTACTTTTGAATGTTGAGTACAGAACTGTGCACTCCTCAGACTGCTAAGTCCGCTTGGCAGAACAAACAGGGTCCTACAAGAACATTCTGAGGTTTACTTTTTTCCTATGCATTTATTAGAAAACCCAGTCTTCCGATCCTGGCTCTGTCACTGACTGCTTCTTCCCCATGTCTAAAACAGGGACAGTCTTGTTTATCCTACCTCAAAGGGGTGCTGCCACTATTAATTAGGTATCAGTAATATTTCTAATCTATTACATTATATTTCTAATCTATCACATCCGACGAAGTGGGTATTAGCCCACGAAAGCTTATGCTCTAAAAAATTTTTAGTTAGTCTTTAAGGTGCCACAGGACTCTTTGTCACTTCTGCAATTCCAGACTAACACGGCTACCCCTCTGATTTCTAATCTAGTTAATCTAGGGAGCACCCCCCCACGCATGACTCTCCTATGCCCCTGTGGATTGAAAGCAAGGGCCACCACTCTTGTGCCACCATCCCTCCTTCGTGGGACAGAGTGGGTGGGAACTGGGTAGCTGCAGCAGAGTGTGGCAGGGCACTGTGTCTTCATGCCAACCCTGCAAGACTAATCAAAAAAGCTGTATTAACTTATTTTGCATTCCCCCACCCACCTGAAAGGGACTTCAGGGGTCAGCTGTTTCCACGGAAACCCTGTAGCTTGGCTCCAATGGAGCGTTTTGAGAGAGAAATGATAGAGGGTACTGGGATTCTTAGAGCTATTGTGGAGACAGAGGGACTTGGGTTAAAAGCCTCCTGCACACACAGTTAACTTGGGATCTGTGAGTTTCAGGGGGGAAATTGTGGGGGAACCTCCCCACCTCACTGACTTGATTTTGAAGTAAAGTCTCCTGTCCCTAAATCTCCTTCTGGAAGGTGGTGATCCAGGCTACCATTTCATGAATCCTGACAGTGCATTTGAATGATGGAGCCTCCACATGGATAGCCCTGGCCTCCCAATGATTCATTGGAGTGAGGCCCAAGTCTGTGGCCTATTCTGACAGGACAATGGGAAAAGAAAATCAACGAGGAAAACTTTGCTCAGATTCTGCCTCTGCTTGCAGGTTCTCTCAGGGAAGGGGGCCCATCAGGATCTATAGGGAATCACTGTACGTTGCCTGAGTTTGCATGAGTAAATGATCCCATTGTATCCCATTGCTAACTTGTTTAGCATGTCAAGCTATAAGAAGCAGGAGCAAAAAAGGCATGAAAGCCAAAGGGGTTAACAATTTTGTTGACTATCAATGTTGTAGTCTTTGGAAATCTCTCTTTCCTGATCTCTGCAATGAACGATATCAAACCATCAAATAATAGAATTCTTAGAAATAACTAGGGCTGTCAAGCTACTAAAAATTGTGATTAATCATGATGTTAAACAGTAGAATACTATTTAAGTATTTTGGATGTTTTCTAAATTTTCAAATATATTGATTTTAATTACACTGAATACAAAGTGTACAGTGATCAATATTTTTTATTTCAAATATTTGCACTGTAAAAAACAAATTTTTCAATTGCCCCATTGCAAGTATTGTAGTGCAATCTCTTTATCATGAAAGTTGAATTTACAAATATAGAATTATGTAAAAAACCTGCATTCAAAAATAAAACTATGTAAAACTTTAGAGCCTACAAGTCCACTCAGTCCTACTTCTTGTTCAGCCGATCACTCAAACATGTTTGTTTACATTTGCAAGAGATAATGCTGCCCACTTCTCACTTTCAGGTGACATTGTAAATAAGAACAGATGTTCACAGGGCACTGTTATAGCCAGCGTCACAAGATATTTACACGCCAGATGTGTTAAAGATTCATATGTCCCTTCATGCTTCAGTGACCATTCCAAGGACATGCGTCCATACTGATGACAGGTTTAGGGTGACCAGATGTCCCAATTTTACAGGGACAGTCCCAATATGTAAGACAAAGCCTGAAATAGGTACCTATTTCCCCCCTACCCCCTGTCCTGATTTTTCACACTTGCTGTCTGGTCACTCTAGACAGGTTCTGCTCGATAATGCTCCAGAGCAGTGCAGATTGACTCTTGTTCATTTTCATCATCTGAGTCAGATGCCACCAGCAGAAGGCTGATTTTCTTTTTTGGCAGTTTGTGTTCTGTAGTTTCCGTATCGGAGTGTTGCTCTTTTAAGACTTCTGAAAGTATGCTCCATTCTTCATCCGTCTCAGATTTTGGAAGGCAAAACAGAGCAGGGGACATACAATTCTCCCACAAAGAGTTCAGTCACAAATTTAATTAACACATTTTTTAAGGCACGTCATCAGCAGGGAAGCATGTCCTCTGGAATGGTGGCTGAAGCATGAAGGGGCATACGAATGTTTAACATATCTGGCACATAAATATCTTGCAATGCTGGCTACAAAAATGCCATGCAAATACCTGTTATTTACAATATCACCTGAAAGTGACAAGGCACCATTATGTCCTGTAAATGTAAACAAATGTGTTTGTCTTCACGACTGGATGAACAAAAAGTAGGACTGAGTGGACGGCTAGCAAAGAGGCATGGCTAGCAGAGAGGAGCAGTTAGCAAGACAGCACTACAGTTTTACATTGTTTTGTTTTTGAGTGCAGTTATGTAACAAAAAAATCTACATCTGTATGTTGCACTGTCACAGTAAAGAGATTGCACTAAAGTACTTGTATGAGGTGAATTGAAAAATACTATTTCTTTTGTTTATCACATCACCTTCATATTGGTGCACATAACAAAATTCATGTGGTAGGGTGTGGTCGAGGGGTTTAGAGTGTGGCGCGGGGGGCTCAGGGCTCTTGCAGAGGGTTGGAGTGCAGGGATGAGGGCTCCAGCTGGGGATGCGGGCTCTGAGATGGGGCTGAGGATGAGGGATTTGCAGTGCAGGAGCGTGCTCTGGGGCTACAGTGGGGAGAGAGGATTCTCCCCAGCTTTCTCTCCCTGAAGCAGCACCTGCGCTGTGGGAGAGAGGCACCTGGGAGCTCTGGTCTTGGGGCCTGCAGGAACAGATAGGTGCCCTTCCCACAGCAGGTCTGGGCCAGGGGAGGGCTGTCCTGGTTCTGCCTGGGGCTGGGCCGCTCTGGGGCCGGGCCGCTCCCAACCACACCTGGGGCCAGGCCAAGCCTCACTGCCCCGGCTGTGGCAGGTCCAGGCCACAGGCTGAGTTGGGGCTGGGGGAGGGGCACCACTCCCACAGCAGGTGGAGAGCTGGGCACCCCACCCCTGCCAGGTCCCTGGGTGAGTTCCCTGAGTACCTGTGCAGCACTAAATAGGGTGCTGCACAGCCACACAACTTACAGGGAACTTAGCTTGGTATTCTATTGAGTAATGGTGCAACTAAAACTGCAATTCATTGCAATTTTTTTTTTAATCGCGATTAATTTTTTTGGGTTAATCATGCAAGTTAATTGCAATAATTGCCAGCCCCAGAAATAACCTTGATGAGTATCCTGCTGTGCATAACTGAACTACAAACTACTGAATGACAAACCTCAAATGTTGCTCTATAAATGAATCTCCAGGGTTGCTCTCCAAAGCAAAACTCAAATCCTTGCTCCTGGACTCATGTAACAAAATCTCAGCTGAGTCCACCTTTCCCCCAGCTTGAAATAAACTCCTGAACCAAATCCAACATACCCAGTGTTCTGGGTTGTCAGCCAACTGTTGGCAGTTAACACTGACTAAGTTTCCTTTTCCTGCTTATGCGAGCATGCACATACAAAATAGGTTCAAGTAATAGCCAGGAGATGATTTAAATCAGTAAATCCAAGAGAATTCAGAGAGAAGGCTGAAAGTCCATAGATTAGAAAGTCAGAAGGGACCACTGTGATCATCTTTTCTGATCATCTAAATGGGTATAGGATCATCATATATATTGTCTAAAATCACCCATTTTTTTAAAGATACCTTGATAAAGAAGCTTCCTTTAAGATACACATTTACTGCATTTGCATCTAAGATGGGTTCTTAATGTTACTTAGGTCTGATTGACAGTGAAAAGTTTTCCTGGCAAAGCTAAGAACTTGCCAGTATAAGCAACATCTCCACTAGGATTGTTTGCCGGTCTGACTACATCAGCAAGCACTTTCTAGTGTAAACAAGGCCTTAATCATATTTCAGTGTTTTATTATCTCTAAATAACACCCCCATAGATACAATAATACTTTTTCAATTCCTTTTATCCAAGAACCTCAAAGCACTTTAGAAATATTAACCTACACCTGACAGCATACCTGTGAAATAGGTAATTATAATCCCCATTTTAAAGATAGGGAAACAGAGAAACTAAGACCTACAGCATGGCCCCAACTGGTCTGGGTAGGACAACTCAGGCTTGTAGGGCTTGGGCTTGGGCTGCGCTGCAGTGCAGACATTTGGGATTGCGCTGGAGCTTGGGCTCAGACCCCACAAACAGGGAAGGTCTTAGATCCTGGGCTCCAGGCTGAGCCCAAATGGTTATGCTGCAATTTCTAGCCTCACAGCCTGAGCCCTACAAGCCCAAGTTAGCTGACCCAAGCTCTCAGATTCAGTTCTGCAGGGTTTTTATTGTTGTGTAGATGTGTCCAAAGTCACAGAGAAAGCTGCATTGCTGGGATTAGAATTGAGGTCTCCTGATTCTCAGTCTTGTGTTTTAAATCACAAGACCATGTTTCCTTGCTACACAGCTGAGGGCTTAGAGTAAAATAATAAAATAAATTATTGAGCAGCTATATTGCCAATGGAACCATTATGGCCATCATGTAAACAGATACCATGGATTTTTAAAAAGTGTGTTATGTAGGAGGTGGAAGGAAGGCCTCGTGGTCAAGTCTCAGCTCCACTGCAGACTTCTGGTGTGGACTGGGGCAAGCCAATTCACTGTAAACTGGGGTAACCCTGCCTCATGGACAGGTGAACATATAGTTAGATTTGTTTATTTTGTATCTCATTTTTCATACAGGTTGTAGTGACTCCAACACAAGTCTATACTCTCAAATTTTCAAAGGTACCTTTCATTTTGAGCCTGCAATTTTGCAGGCACAATTAGTTGAGTCTACAAAGGACAAATTGTGTGCACAAACTAGCATTTGTGCATATACATTGTTTTTCCATATAGTAAAGCTGGTCCAAATTCTTCAGATGGACAATATTCCTACTGAAAAATGGAATTTTGTCAAAAATGACTGGGTTGTTTTATGGAAAACATTTTTTCCACTGAGAAATTTAGAATCATAATGAAATGAAAAAATGTCATTTTATTAAATTGACATTTTTGATGTGAGTTTTTAAAAATTGAAAAATTTAAAATAGAAATGTCCAAAAACCTCAGAATTTGGAATTTGTCCCCTCCCCCATTTCCCCTTTTACAAGGCTTTTTGTTTGATTTATTTTTATTTTATGTATGTCAGAAGGGTGGATGGTGGTTTTTTTCTCCTAGTTTTTCTTTTTCCACTCTAACATTGCAAAACATCTCAATTTCTGGAAAAATTACAGACTATGCCCCATTTCCCTGAAACTCTAAAGCTTTTCTCAAGTTGAGGAAATTATAAATGAAAAGAAATGTTTTATTTAGATTGAAACAAACACTTTGATATGAATCTAAATGAAACAGTGTTTCATTTAGAAATTTCTTGTGTACAAGGGATACATTGCAAATGAATATTTTTTTGGTTTTGAATTCTTTTCATGGGGAGAAATGTGTGTTTTGACCAGCTCTATCCTGCAGGAGTTTTACCCAGATTATCCCCAGCATTAAGACTGCATTGCACTTTCTCACTGGATCGAAATGGTCCTAAAATTGATAGACCAGCTGTAGGAGGACCAAGGGGAACTTCTACTAGTTCAAAGTTAGAATAATGGCTTCTACGCTATATATATCCCATGGAGGTGGTGCCCCAATGGCCTTATTTCCCATTGGTCACCAGGTACTATATTAGCTATTTGGGGACATTAACAGCTTGTATAATTTACAGCAGCCTTCAGAAAGCTGTCATGATCCAGTGTTCAGCTGATCTAGGAGTGGGATACTGCAAAAATGGCTCAAGGACTCCTCTGTACCTCTGACTTTTAATGTGTACTACACACTTGCAGCTTCTGTTCTTTGCCAGCACAGACAACTGAACACTTGATTGTTACTGCAGCTAGAGAAGGTGTTTTTGAAAAATTGGTCCTTACATTGTATTGTGTAAACCTTTGTTTAGGGCCTTTCTGGAAAGCTGGTTTTTGACCTCACAGCTTTATAGGTTATTTGGTTGTTTTTAAATAAAGAAGACTGACTTGAATACACCTTCTGTAAAATATTTGAAATCTTCTCTTTTGGGGTATTTTTGAAGTGCATTTCCAGGGAAGCTGGGAATAGGATTACTACCTGATGAGACACATCTGAACCCTGGAGAATTTGAAATAAGTGACATTTAAAAGTCAACAAGGAGAGTTCATCTGGAAGATACTGCCGCTAGAAAGAAATGCTGAATTGGCTGAGACCAGTAATGATGAGTGGCCTGTCTCTATATGTAATTTCATACCACTCAGCAGCTTAAGTGAAGATAAGAAGTTACAGCACAATGACATGAATACGAGTCCCATGACATTAGCGCAGTACTGAAGAGCCATAACCTTCCTGCCTGGAAGATGAGTATCCAACAGGGAAAGCATAGCAATAGCCAAACTGTTTGTGTTTTACCTAACACTGACTGTCTTTGATAACTGCTCATTGAAGTTTATTTTTGCAGGGGAAGTTATAATTATAGTTGCGCAAGGGCTGGAAGAGATCTGTTGGGGTACTGTAAATAACCTTTGACGCTGATAGCTTTGGAATTCCTTAAAGTAACATTAGCCAGTATGTGCATAAACCATTTCTGCCTCTGCATGTCTCATCCCTTTCCTTCACAGGGAGGATGAGCAATGTTTTCCTTCTAGTGTCTTATCCTCAACTAACCAGCTTAGGTAACAGAGAAATGGAGCCAAACTTTGAGCCATCCTTTCGTGACACTTTTCGGGGTTACCCGAGATGAATCACTGCCACATGCTTACAACTGGTGTCTGTTCCCACCCAGGGAAATTCTCCTTAACCACTGGCTGCTGGCAACACAGGCATTCCACTCTGGCCTCCGAGTCCTGCTTTCCCTTTGTGGGCAGCAATTTATACACCTCACTGTGTTATGCTGGAATTTCTCAATTCCTCATCATTTGGACACCCACAACACACACTGATCTGCTGCCTCCGTGGAAGGCAGTGCATGTCAGTTTGCTGGTTTTACCTTAGCTCAGCAGTCTCCTTAGCCCAAGGCACATAGACATGGCTATAGTAAAACCTAACTGAAATGTATTTAACAGCGTGGGAGACAGAGTCAAGTAGAAGGATTGGGAAACATAAGATTACAGATACAAGAAAAGTATAAAATTCAATTTGCAGCCTATATGCATTAAAAAGTTACTTTTCCATCTAGTCGGTATTTCTCACCCAATGGTCAATGCTTGCCCAGTTCAGAAAGCTGGAATCCATCTTTCATGAGACCCTCCATACGTAGGGTCACTCCTCTGTAATGGAGAAGAACTTGCTCTGATATAGATACAGGCTATTGTCTCTTAGCTCAGGAGGCTCCTTTTTCAGAACTTCTCCTGGAGTTCATTTGTCTTTGTAAATGCCCCCCTGTCTTCACCTGGTCCAGACAGTAAACAAAGTGCCATCTCCATGGATGTCCATTGTTCTTAACTTGAGTCAGCTCTGAGATCCCACCTCCCCTCAGGTGAAAAGCCTCACTTCAATTGTTTTGCAATCTAATGTTCTATATTTTACATTTCTGTCAAACTATTTCCCATACAAACACCTCACAATAACCATGACAATCAGCTGGTTTTTTTAGTTTTCAACAGAATCCGTACACACCCACCTTCAGTGCAATACTAAAAAGATAGTTGGACATGGGTAATATACCTGCTTGCATATGTCTGTGTCGCACTTTCAACTGAAGAAAGTTTACTTTTGAAGTTCAGGAAAGTTTAGTTAGCTTGACTGTTCACTGTCTGATGGTAGAATCTTGCCTGCTCTCTCACTTTGGCACTTCTACTATGACACTTCACAAGAGTGCAGTGAAACCCTAAATGCCACGCAAGCTGGGTCTTCCCAGATACACTGTACATATTGAGACAGTCACAGAGGCAGAGCATGACACTAGTTTGGGATAACTCTGGGCCCACTACCAGTTCCATCTCTTGTTGAGGCTAGGAGGAACAGATGAAGCTTTCCTTCTAAAGATTAGTGTGGGGGAAGGAAAGCACTGAGTCACCACCAAGTTCAGGGAGAGTGTGGACAAGAGACAGGGCAATGTAAGGTGCAAAAGCACACAGTATATTCGGGTGTAACATGGCAACAACTCCCCCCTGCAGCACCTCCTACTGGTCAGTCCAGGGAATCAGCTCATCCAGCCTCTGGAGCAAGGTCTACAGAGGCAGGTCTTGCCCATGGCAGGCCCCTGTGTCCCTCCCTATACCTCAGGGCCCTTTATCTGGGGTGCTGCCCCTGCCAATACCCCCACAGATCTCTAGGTCTCCCCTCTCTGGGGGAACCCATACCCTCTAATCGCACCTTGCTCAAGTCTGGGCTATTGCCAGTCATCATCAAGCCTCAGCCTCCTGGAGTAGACTGTAGTGTAACAGCCAGTCATCATAGAAAAGGGGGTTCAGGCCAGCTGCCTCTCCCTAGCCCTAACACAGTCTTAGGCCTTTCTATCAGGCCACAACCAGGGGGGTCACCGGGCCTGGGCTCCCTAGCTCAGCTTGCCCCTTCTCTGCTGCCACTACTTTTCCCTGTCATACTCTTAGCTCAGCCAGGCCCTGCTCCCTCTAAGGTTGTAGAGAGAGACTGACTGAGCTCCTTACTCCCAACCCTTTTTCAAGGGCCAGCTGGGCCCTAATTAGCCCAGCCACAGCTGTGACTACTAGGACCTCAGCTGTTCTTACTGAAGCAGCCCTCTGCTGGGCTGCTTTTCCCCAGTTGCAGCCTTTTACTGGGCTGCTTTAACCCCTTTCAGGGCCAGAGTGGGCAATTGCTGGGTAATTCAGATAAGCAACAGAGCCTAGAGTTTCTGAACCTTTGGAGATTCATTCATAATTCTTATTGACCCATCATATCTCTCAGATAAAGGATGATGCCTTAATCCTTATAAAAACACACTACACTATTCTACAGTAATGGTAAAAAACTGCAGTTTAGCTGTAGGGTTACCATAACATTTTTATACTCGAATATTACTATACAACAGTGTGCAGTACATTTTGCTGAGGTAAATACTATGATACAACATTATGTAAGGGAAACTTGGTGGAAATGCCAATAGAGTATTCAAATCCTTTCAATGGTCTCTCCTGATTTCCACTGAGTTCTTGGTTTTATTTGGAATATCAGTAGCTCCAGAAGCCAACAGGCCAAGACCTCCTGAAATAATCCAATCCTAGTTGGCTAATGAAAATGGTAGAAACCTTTCAGCTGGAATTTCCACTAGGGCGGTATTGTTATCCTATTTATTATTTTATTAGGGAAGGCAGTTGTTTTTTGTGATTGCTAAACTGGGAGAAAAGATTACAATAGTGGTTTAGGGATTTATAGTCCCATGTTGGAAATTAGAATCTGATGTAAAATCTGTAGAATCCCTGAGTGACAGAGTGGAGACCTCCTCTAGAGATGTTCACATATGATGATGAGGAGGAAATTTGTAAATACGTATCCGGGGGGATGTCAAACAAAGGGCAAACCTTTTCCTTCTGCTGAAAGAAAGAACACCCTCGCCTGCCTGCAGTGTAATGATCTGCAGATTAGCAGAACTGGGCAAGCTGTGGAGAATTAGTTGCTTCTTCCCAGCACGCTGTAAGGCGGATGTGCTGGGGAGAATAGTCTTGTGTCTTGCAGTGTGTCAAGATCTTTATGATGCGGGCTGGAGATGAGAGGGGAAGCAAGAGCTTGTCTTCGTTCACTTTGGAATGTGGCTAAAGAAAGCCACACTTTTGACCTTTCTTTTGGAGTTGGATTAAGTAAGCCAGAGTTGGGGATGCTCTGTTGTATTTCTGTTTGGCCATTAAAGAGGCAGGGCCTTCTTTAAATGTACTGTTCTGTATAGCACAAACACACAGGTGTTTAACCCTCATCTAAGATTTCAGAATCCTTTTCTGCTATGATCCTTAGACCTAAATTAAAATATGCTTAAAAATCCAGTAATTCAAAACATTACCTGCTCTCCTACTTGAGCTAATTAGGTAGGCTTTTATATTGGGAACAGACAACAAATGTTGACTCCACAGGACTCCTCCTTTGAGCTGTTGAAGACTGTGATTTTGTGTGTGAGTTGCCCTTAAAAACCCTTATTTAATTCCCACGCTGAAGCAGCCCACACTGTAAGAGGTATATGTGTATATAAATGTCATTGCTAGCAGGATCCATTGTGGCAATAAGTGTCCAAATTTTTCTTGTTTTAATGTGACTGAAGTACACACAGGCAACTGCAGAGAAAACAACAGACTAGCCTGAGACAGACAGACTGTGCTTAAGCATTGGGGCACAACTGATCACATCTGCCATAAGTGGAATAGTGGAGGTGCAGCAAAGGCAGATCATACAAACACTGTGAATTTCATAAACGACTCCTTATTTTTTAATTGCCCTTTTTAAAGTATGTTGGTAGGCTGAAATATTGTCAGAGGTTTTGTTTTTTTAAAAAAAAACACTTTTGTTTACTGTCTACAATCTAGAAATAGATGTATGAGCAGATTTCTCAGATTGTCATTTTCACAATAAAACTTTTTAAAACATTTTGTGGGTGGGTGTTTAGCTAAGGTAGAAAATAACTTCTTATAATAACTTCTTATAACATCTAACAAAACATCTTATAACATCAACAAAAATAACTTCTTATAACATCTAAACACACCTAATGAGGAATTACCATATACGTTGCACATGATGTTCCTTAACCTACTTGCTAAAACTTCTCCAAGCATCAAATTTATTGCCAGCAGTGACCATTATTAATACAAGTTAGAAAAAAACATTATACCCCATATAATCCCATCATATGTTTCCAAAACATTCCCCTTTAAGGCCTGAAATTATCCATGCTTGGTCTCTACCCAAGGGTGATTTTTATTCCAAGCTGAGCAAAATTCCGTCATTCATATTTTATTTAGTTATGAAAGGATAGAGGGGAAAAACTGTAAACAAATTGTTCTCATTTTTGAGGGGCAATATTAATAGCTAAAACCTTTCTGACCCCTGCAGTGTGCATATGTACGTGGGCTAAGGTAGTTGGAAGAACACAAGTTATAACTTACAAAACTTTTCAGTATTTGAAAATGTGGCTCAGTCTTCATTATGAATGCTGTGTGTGCTATTTACCATTGGAAGGAACTGTCTGCAGCCTGAGCAGCTCTAAACAGGCAAGCCCTTTCAGAAGCTGGGGGAGTACGTCCATAGAGGTCAGAGGGTCAGACAAATTTGAATTTTTCCCCTGTTTGGGTGGCCTGCAGAACAGAAGCCAGCATCTACCACTCACCTACTTCTTTCCACAAACCGGCCACTTGCTGCCCAACCCCTTAGGGGACTGAATCCAGCAGTGAGCATGGGACTGAAATTTGGGACAGGCAAAGGATTTGGGACACATCAACTGTTGGGCTTCGCAGCCAGAGGGCTCAGCCTGTTGGCTTTGCGAGGGCAGAGCTAAGAACACAGTTTAAACATAATTCTGCATTTCATATTCAATCCTCTGATGTGTTGTTACCCTCAATTATTAACATAATCAATGGCTCAGCATTTCTCAGGATTGTTCCCCTTTTGACCTCTCAGTGCATGACCCCTCCACTCGAATACTACCGTACTGTTAGATTTTCACATAGCCCACCAAACTGCTGGCAGCTACAGTATGAATTTTCAGTCACTGCTGACGCAGGTCAGAGCCAGAGATGATACAGGGGATATAAGTGAAATAGAAATGGACCGAGAGAACGGGAAAGGCTGAGCCAACATCTGGTGCCTTAGAGACTTTTTACATTTCATAATACATTTAATATTCAACCTGAGTCATAAGTGATGCACTGCAAACTGGTACAATGCTATCCTGCAGTCATAGCACCTTGTGGGATTAGGCTGGCAGTATTCACAAGCTAGCAGCATGAGATCAGGTTAGTACTTGATGACATAGAAGTGGGACTTCAATCACATCTAAGGGCTTGATTACACTGGCAGTTTATAGCGCTATAAAACTGCCAGGAGTGCTATAACTCATTATCCGTCCAGACTGGCAAGGCACGTAGGGTGCTATAAGTCCACGGTTATACCGGCCTTGGTAATCTTCCTTGCCAGAGGATTAACAGCTATAGTGTATTGGGTGCTCCACTTTAGGTCCAGTGTAAAATGGGTAGTAACAGTACTGCAGTTTGGGTGATCTCTGGAACCGCCCCCCTAAGCTATTTAAGGCAATTAAGCTGCTCTTTCCTTTGTTTTGAACTCAGCTGGAGGAATCTGGAAGTATGTTTTCAGAGCTTAGCTGTAACTCGGCAAATCAACAATGCAAATGTTTACCTTGTAAGTGAGTGAGAAGGAGAAGAGCAGCAGGCTTTGCATTTCAAAGACAGTATGCTGACATACTCTCAGCATGCCAAAAATCCACTCGCTCTCTCCCTCCACATGTAAACAACATGCTCCCCCTCATCCCTCTCGTTTGAAAAGCACATTGCACCCAGCTGAATGCTGGCATAGCTGCCCATAAATCATCACTCCCTGTGCCACTGCAAGTGCCACAAATGTGGCCATGTCAGTGTGGTTGTGGCTGTGAGTGTGGACACGCTGGAGCGCTATTCCTGGAGCTGTACCTGAAGGCGAGTATAACCAAACCACTGTAATGCTGTAAGTGTAACCAAGCCCTCAGACTTACCCTCAGCATTATGTCCTGACCGTCACATGTACTAATCACATATTCACCACCAAAGCCTCCCTAATCACCCTCTCTAACTTCTTACATTTTCCTGAAGCCCTTCAGGCCCTTCATCTATCTGTGTCAAGACAGCCTGTTTCTGAAGACAAAGGTAAGGATCTCAGGGAAGAACAAGTCATTCTGTAATTACTAACAAGTGTTATTTATTTTCTACATTTGTGTCTTGTGACTGGCCTGCTGAGAGAGGGAGGGATCACAACTCCCCTTCCACCGAGTGCTAGCAGATGATACTTAAGGAAGAGGAAGAGACCAGAAAGCAGGCCTTAGAAGTGTTTTATTCTCTTTTGTGTATGATGGACACTGGGCAGAGCACAGAGCAGGCTTGCTGCGTGCAGTGTAAGTTTTTAACCTGGGAGTCACGAACAAGTGCCAGGGTGTCACAACCGCTCTTCCTTTCCTTATGGCTAAGTGGGTTGGAAATGTTTTTCTCCTGTCACAAGTGGTCACAGTATGAAAATGATTGTCTGCTGTGTCATAAATAGAGAGGAGAAAGCCATCTTCATCTGCCTGAGTCCTTCTGGGGAGGGGGAAGGAAGGCCTGGCTGCCCTGCACCTTTTGACAAGGCATTCTGGGAAAAAGGAAGGCATCTGGGTCTTTAATAATGCAGATGCCTTTCTTTTAGTTAGTGGTCAGGAAGTGATGCTGTAAACTGCTGTAAAATGTTGCTGTAAACTGGTTGGTGGAAAGCATTCTGGAGGAAGACTTTCTGTTTACAAAAGATTTTCTTGAAATTGAGTCATTTAACTAAAATTTAAACATTTATATTTCTAATACATTAAATACAGGAATAACCTACAGCTCAGGGGCCTGATGATGATCTCATTCACATTAGCATGAAGCAGGGGTTACTCCACTGATATCAGTGTAAAAGCAGTGAGATATCAGGATCAGGTCCAAACTGTGTGTAACTCACATACCTCCTGGGTGTGATGCTCTGTCCCCCTCCAGTGGCACTGAAACTACTTAGAGATTAATGAGTCTGCCACTCTCTTTAGCAGAGAGCCCAGTAGCTACTACCTAATGCAGTAGAGGCTCATGCATCTAGTTCCAAAAATCCCAGGTTCGATTCTGCTGCTGCCAACAAGCGTCTGTCAGTATTGTAAGTGGGGACTTGTTGGGATATCAACTGGGAAATCTCTGAAGCTTGGGATGTGATTCCTCAGCTAGGGAAAATACTGTCATCCCCTCCCTGTGGCACTGAGACCTCTTAGAGATTAATAAACCTGCTACAGCCTTACATAAGAGACATGCAACAGAAGCGCATGCATTTAGCTCCAGAATTCCCAGGTTTGAGCCTGGCCGCTGCCAACCAGTGTCCATTGGTGTTACATATGCTCCTGAGCTTCTTCACCAGTGTAAAGAGGCAGAAAATCAAGTGTGCCCTTGTGATGGGGGATACAAACCCCACACTCTGCCCGAAGGGGTTAAAAGGCAATACCATGCCCAAGTAGCCCTGCCCAGTATACTCCCACTGGAGGAGCAGGGTAAAAGGAGCTCAGAAGCGCAGGCAAAGTATGGTGGACCGGTTGCAGGAGAGATGAGCCCTTTTCTGGGAACTCAGACAGAAGGTTGAACCTGAGAGGGGAGCCAAGAGAGGGCTAAGCCCACAGAAATGCCTTCTCCAGCCACCACCTTTGAGACCCAGAAGGTCCTGCGGGGCCCTGTTCATTTGGACTTTTTGTTAAGCTACTGACTGCTTGAGCTATAGGGGCCCTGCTCCAGCTGAAGGAGCACCTAGATAGAAAGTAGCCCAGGGTGACAGAGTTAGATACTGTATAAGGAGGACCCTGCTGGTGTTATTTCCACAGGTCCCTAGGCCGGGACTCCTCAGTGGAAAGGGAGATCCTTGGTTCCCCTACCACACCCCACTTAAGGGCGAAGGCCCAGATGTAGTAAGAGGTCCAAACATTCCCAGCGTACGGTCAGGAATCAGGCACTTCTGCTGTCCCTTGATGGAGAGAGAAAGTGCTGGAGATCAGGTGTGCTAACCGCTAGGCCACCTGGCCCTCGGTGTGCCCTATCACTGTCCCTAAAAAATGTTCTTTGGGGCAGTAACTGCCAGAGATCCAGCCTAGCTTTCAGTCTGCACCACAGAATTAAATGAGCAGATGTTTTCCCAAAAGTGTTTTCAAATAAAACTAAAAGTTAAGAGATCCAAACGTCACACACATCTTGCGGTTGCAAGAGTGAACAGCTTGTTAAAAAAAATGACAGTTTTTAATTGAATTTGCTACAGTGTCTGCTGCATGTTGGAGCAGACCCACATTTATGGTTGCGTGAGTGGGGTGCAGGCATACACTACATACCAGCGCATTATGACGTGTTTTAACTTTGCAGAGATAGCATTTTGTATGGCAACTAGCAGAGGATTTTTTTTAAAAAATAATCTTCATCAGGCCTTTCATTAGCATAGTACATAACTATGTATCTTCTAACTCCATGCTTTATGTTAGTGATCACACTGTTCTGTGAGAGTGTATTGGGACAAGGTAGTTTCCTTTTTTGAGTCTTCTGGTAATGCTTACTCTCTTCTGTTTTAAAAGCCACCAGAAACCAGTTGGCTCTTTTGAGCTAAGATTATGTACTTAGCCAGGCCTTGTGCATTTGCGTATATTTACTCAACACTGGTAGTTAGGTTCCAATTGTACCCATGTAGTTCCTTCATATTGTTTTTGTTCCTTAAAGAGCAAAATATACAACTATGAACAGTATCCTGGCATGTCTATGTTGGATACTTTGGGGTATCGTCTAGGGAGAGGGCAGTAGACTGTGTAGTGAGTTTGCATATTTCATAATTCTAAGTATATTCCTGGATACCAGGCATTGGCTTTTATTCACTTTAAATCCAGCAGTTTAACAGAGTTAGGTGTCTTGGTTTTTTAATATAATAAAAAGTTATAGTCAAAAGCTGTAATTGTCACTTGATAAAAAGTTTCAGTTTTGTCTCTGATACATAGTGGCCCTTCTCTAGCACTTAATATTGAATGGGCTGAGTGCTCTGGCCTTGATCTAGCCTAATCTTGCAAGCTGCAACCTTGCTTTGCCCTGAAAGCATAGCTGCTGATATCCTCTACCAAATAAACAAATAACTACAATAAGCATTTGCATATGTTTCCATATATTTGTATAAATTCAAGCAGATAGCATCTGCCTTAAAATCACGTCTTGGGAGAATGTAAAGCAATCTGAATCAGGAACATTTTAATTATGAAATAACTTGAGAAACTCAGAAATTGGCACATTTTCATGCCAGAGCCACTTCTTAACACACAAATTGTTCTGTGATCTTCTATGAAACCCCCTGTTACTAAAGCCTGGAACCCAGCACCAGATAAAAAGCAGTAGGTTATATGGTATTGAGGGGTTTGTGCCTTTAAGGGCTGAGCTTCCCAGACAAAAAGTGCTGTGACGCTTTTGTTATTATGCATAACCAATTGGAACCAGACACAGAATAAAGCAGTTCTCTTTCAAAGCACCTCAGGCACCGAGTGTTTGCTGAACACCACAGGTTGGTTGGCTTTCCCAGTGAAAGGGCCTCAAAACAGTAGGCTGCTGGGGAAAAAACAGTCAACTTAGCAGGTCTGTTAATTATAACAGAATGTTGCCTGGTGCATAATATGCCAGCTGAGATCTATCCATTATGTTCTATAAAGCAATAGCACCTTCTTTCCTGGGGCTTGGTCATGCCATCATAGTGTCATGTTTCCTTTCTATGCTGCTGCTGCACATTGCTAAAGGGTTTGGAAAAAAAAATGTATGCTCCTTTACAATCCCCCCCATTTTATTAGACATTCTTGCTGTGTGTTACTTAATTATCCCAATATTCCTGATTGTATAGCTATCTGTGTAGAACAGGGTAACTCCCACTTACTTGCCAGATAGTTGTTGTTTCCTGGGAATCACCACAAACACATACTATATTCAAGCAAGTAATTGTATTAATCAGAAAATAAATATAACCTAAAGGGTAAAACAATACTCTCAATGTCGCCCCATCCATGAATTTCCCCAATAACATGACCTGATATAGCAAGAGTGAAATTTAGTGTCCTGTGGTGTGCATATTTTGTAGGGGCCCAAGATCATCTGTGACCATGTTATCTTCTGTGCAGCTTTTAGCAACTTGGCTGACTTGGTTCAGTACAGCCCAAAAGACTCACATGTGGCTGGAGGACACAGTTCAGGGAATAGGGCATCTTCCAAACAAGTCTCCTGACTATCTAACTAAAAGATAGTGTTCACAACTCTGCGAATGATCCTTGAGTTCAGAGATGAATCTGGACTCCCCAGCAATTGCCAAGGCACTGACAAGCTCAGTTGGCAGGTAGCTGCTTCACACAGGAATGAGGCTGCTTCTGTTTCCAAGATTTCCCTTCACCATAAACGGATGCAGGGATCAAATTAAAATAATGATCCTAAAAATCCAAACTCCTGATCTCCTGCCCTGGAGCTCAGATACAATCACAGCAGACAGGCAGCCCTGAACTAGCAGCAAGTGCAGAACTTACCACCTGGTAACTGGTTTATCTAGGAGCTGAAGGATTAACTCCACATGAGTGGGTAGAGAGTTTTCCCAACACAGCTCTATAAACTCGGAGTCACCTTGAACAGGAAAGGACCAAGCTTAGGGCTATCGCTTCCAGCTACCCAGAGGCCAGTTCTCAAGGGGACCTTGCATGCACGCCTCAGACTCACCAGCTCACCCACAGCCACTCCTACCCTTTCAGTGGCTGGCTTCAGACCTACAGAAATGGATTCTCCCCCATTCTAAATGGCTGCTCCTGGGTGTAGGCATCTCACTGAGGAGCTTCCTATTGGTCAGGCTAGCTTTACTTCCAAAGCTTTTACTTGCCACTCATTGGACTCTAACCCCCTCCTTTGTCTCAGACATTGCTCTTCCTCCAAGTAAGTGGGCTGGTGGCCAGCCAGGCTCACCTGCTATCACTCCCTAAGCCGATATGGGCCCCATTACTCAAAATAGTGTGTCTGGTCACTCCCTCTGGGTTGCCTAGCAATCGCTGGGTCTGCCCTTGGCCCCCCTTCCTCCTGGGGACAGCATGTCTCTCCCTGAGTTACCTGCACACATAGACCCAGAAGGAACCAAGATAGGATCCAAATGCATCCTATATACACAGCCTACACCCCACTGTACTAATTTTTGTACAAAATATGCCTTGTGAGATCTCATTTGAAAACTAATAACTTGCAGGTCAATAATATGATGATGAGATGTATGTAAAATGATAAACACAAGCTGAAATTATGACTGAAATGTGGTTACCAGATAAGACTGGGGAGGGGAAAAACCTGTGTCTCAAAGACAAGGACAAGCTGATGCCTCTAGCTGGGTGTCATCAAAATTGATTGGCAATCACCTGTTACGTGGCCATTCTTTGGCAAGAAAGGGGTGCAGAAACTGATTTATCTGCATTTTAACAAACAACAATATGGAACCTCTTTCCCCATGAGACTCCATGTCTATGTCCTCACAGTGGGAAAGAACTTTATGTAGGGGGTAATCCTCAGGAAAATGCATTTGAAAGGGTGATTGGGCTATAAAAGTGAGGCACAAAAACACCCCAGGTATTTTCGCTTGCTTTCTTTTGCCTAAGACGACAAGTGAACCAGCCTTTGAAATTTGGGAGGGGTCTTGACTTGAGAATCCCTGTTGCTGGGACCATGTGATAAGGATTTTACCTTGAATCAAATCTAGTTTAAGTTCCAGTTATTATTAGAAAATGTTTTATCTTTATTTCTCTTATAACCATTTCTGATTTTAATGCCTTATACTTGTACTCACTTAAAATCTCTCTCTTTGTAGTTAAATAACCTTTGTTTTATTTTTTTAATCAACACTAACTCATAGTTCTGTTTAAACTGAACTTCTTGGTAACTCCAGTTAAAATAGCAGACTGGCAACAGACTTTGAATATCTGAACCATCCAGGAGAAAGCTGGACAGTGCAGAAAACACATTTCTAGGAAAATTCAGGACTGGGGGTGTGTTGGGGTCACCCTGCAGGTGGTAACCAAGGCTGGTGGAAGCCAGAGTGTGTTGTTGACAGGTTGCTGGTATTAAGATTGTGTATAGCTGTAGCCCAGGGCGAGCAGACACTCAAGGTGTGAACTGCCCGCTTGGAAGCTACAGCAGCAAAGCACTGCACGGCTGCCAAGGTTGCAGGGAGGTTGTGGCACAATCCCTTGCTAGTCTGGATTGCACCTCAGAATTTGATAGACTTGTAGGGGGGTTGCTCTAATATTGGGGCCCATCCAGAGTTTATGAAAACAGATGCCAGCCTCCTCTTGTAGCTGCACATAACTCTCCCTGAGAGTCTTGCCTGTGACCTCAGCAGGACAATATCTTAGATCCCAGAATCATTCTCCATCAAGAGATAATTTCACATAGAACAGGAAGAGGGAGAGCTGCCTGCTACTCTCTGGGTGAGCATCTTTTGCACCCTTCACTTTTTCTCCTGGGTAGCTTCTCCTTTTGTCCAACTGACTATCCTTCAGCTCTAGGCTGCAGCTGTGGCCATATTGATCTCTTTGGTGGCTCAACTGCCATTTTCTCCCAAACTCTGCCACTGCAGATAGTTGGAGTTAGCACATCCAGAGCTGCCCCTTGTCAGACAGACTTTCCATGTTTGTCTCCATTAAGATAGAACTCATTAATTCCCTTGTGTGAGACTGGGAGGTCCAGGAAAGGGCAGCTGCTGTATTTGGATGATCTCAAGATCCGGTGGATTTGGTCCATTTTCTCTAGTGGATCCTAAACTTTTGTGTGTTCAACAAGCCACAATTCCTGCTTCTGATGCCATGATGCTATCCCTTCCTCCCACTCTCAAGGTGATGACACAGCTCCGTTCAGCTCCTCAACAGCAAGGCAGCACTTGCTTTTATTAGCAAAGAGAAGAATATATCCCATAAAGTCTAAGCACAATGTATTTATGGTTGTGTATGGTAACAAAGGATTGTTTCCCATGCCCACTCCCAGAATGGCAAATCTGTAACCTCGCTCCTTGTATTTTGCCTGGGTTACAAAATCTTTACATGCACATTATACTCCTGGGGCAGTGAGAGCCCCTTGTACGGTACCTTCATATATTACTTAAAATATCAGCCGGGCAAATTCAGGGGTTGTCACACCCATCGTGAGAATGTCTTCAGAATTTCTCCTGTCTGTTGTGACTCATGCTGTTGTTATATCTCTAACCACACCTCCTACAGTATTCAGACTGATTCATTCAACTGGTCTGACAGGCTTATGGTTCCCATTTTGGGCGTGCAGGACAGAATTGGCATGAGTTACTATGCCAGTGTTAGGAATTTCTATAGTTATCAAGTATATGAGAAGGCACTGATTGCACTGTAATCATGATGACAGAAGTCATCCTCATATGCCTACAAGCAGATTTATTCACTCACTCCTCCTGCATACACAGCTTAGTAATGCTGTGCTTGCCTGCTTACAGACTGTGGGAGACTCCCAGGGTTAAAGTCAGCAAGTTAGATCTCTGTCCACTAATGTGAGGTCTCTCAGGGCCAGAGACAGTCCTGACTGCAAGCAGATGCAACTCTATTGACTTCATCTCCATTGTCCTTACATGAATACTGTATTCTCATAATTATATCAGTAACTATTTTATCCCCCCATTTCTATGCATTAGTAATTCAGTAAATTACAATGTACAGAAAAAGGGATGGATATTTCATGCAGTATAAGCATTATAAGTACAAGCATTATACCACAGGGCTTTCTACTCTCTCCTGCCAACCAGAAATGTCAGCAGACTACCTGTCTGACCAAGAAAGATTTTGCTTTCATTTATTATTTATGTCGTGTCTGAGCTTCATGGCTGTATTCCCTCCAGCTGGGAAGGAAATACAAAATCGTCTGTTCTGCAAATTATATATGTCTAAATTTCTCTTCTATGTGATTCTGGAGAAGTTTAATGAGGCCAAATTAGAAATATGTGCCCAGCTCTAGTGTTGTCAATGTACATCTATACATTTTTAAATATTCCACTGTTGTGTTTTAAGTTTCTTGCTTTAGAGAGATTTAAGCAGGAAACCACTTCCTACCTTATGAATCTATAGCACACTGAAGTCAGTGGAAGTCTTGCCATTGATGTGAATGCACTTTGGGCCAACCCTTTATAGACCACAAAAATTGATAAGGTAGTAAAGAACCAAGGAACTGTTAGGTGTTATTAGGCAAATCTGGTGAGGTTTATAAAGTAAGCATTGTTAGATCTTTATTAATGGAGTGAAAGATGAAGGATGTCAAGGATCTCTTTTTACTGCAGATATTGTGATTTTTTTTGCATGACTGGGTATTTATGGTCTTGCAACATTCTTGGTAAGAAAACAGCCATCTTCATTAAAGGGGCCTACTGTATGTGAAAGACTTTCACATCCTATTCACAAATCCTCACATTCCTTTCAGCTGACAGGCTGTGGGAAATGAGCTGATGTAGGCATGCAGGGCTAGGTTCACATAAGGACATAGGTGCCTAAGTCCCAGATGTAGGGGTCACTGATATTCACACAACCCTTGCTCCGCTGCCATCTACATTCAATCAGTGCCTACATTTTTTGCTGTAAAAATTGCTTAGGCTCCTAAGTTTCTGTCTCTGGGCCTACACCTTGTTACCTCCCCTAGGCCTCTGCACACCTAGGTGCCAAAGCAGAGGAAGACAGGCACTCCTCCACCTACCTTGCCTGTGGGACTGGATCCAGTAGGTGTGCCCAGAGGCCACCTAACTTCACAAAAACCCCTAATGGTGAGGGTGCTCACCTGGGATGTGGGAGACTCTTGGTTTAATTCCACCGTATACCAGGTGAGGAGAAGGGATCTGAACTAGGATTTACCATCTCTCAGGTGAGTGCCCTAGCTACTGGACTATCAGATAGTCTGATGTGTATGTAGGTGTTGGGGGTGGGTGGGACCTCTTTCCATCTATCCTGCGGAAGCTGGTCCACTCTGGATAAATACTTAAATATTCACTGGGCCTGGGAGAGAGTGTGAGAATAACTCTCTAGCCTGGTGGGTTGAGCACTGAGCAGGGAGACACAGGATCTAGTCCCCCTGCTCCAATGTTTCTTTAATGGTTTCTCCAAAGTGGAACCACTTCAACAGGAGAGACAGAGGGAGCCCAGCCTTAGAATGTCCCAGAGCTCAGCAATTCAGCGCTCACCTGAGAATAGCAGATCCTTCTTTAAATTCCTCCGCCTCCTCCTTCTTGCAAGAAATGCCTGACTCCAGAAGAGGGTTCACAACAGAATTCCAAACAGAGATAGGTGACTCCCTGCAGCCTGGACTTAAGTACCAAACTACCTGAGAGGAATGATGGGTTAGCACACATCCCTCTCCTCAAGATCTCCCATTGGCTAGCTCAGGCAGCTCCCGCTCAGCATGAATCCCCTCCTGAGGTGCCCAGCTCTCCCCATTTATTGTACAGAGAGCTTACATGTGGCACCCAGGTTCTGGGAATCCCAATGATTTTCTAAGCACCTAAGAGTTAGGCATTCAGCGTCATGTCCTTTGTGAATCTCACCCCCAGTGAAAAACTTGGCCAAAGTTTTTAAAAATAGGAGCCTAAAGTTAGACACCCAGGAATTCCCACTCAGCGAGACGTGTTGGGTAATCAGCACATTTGAAAATCAGGCCACTTACATACCTAAGTCTGGGTTTAGGACCTTAATTTAACATATTCCTAAGTTTGAAAATCAGACTCTTAGCAATACCAAATTTCTGTTATGATTTTTTAACTCAGGGCTGCTAACAATATCAAACTTGATGATATGACACCCTTTTTGCATTGAATTAGGAAAGGTGAACACTACCTAAGACATTTCACTGACCCACCACAGCTTACATAGAGGCTGGCAGAAGGTTGAGTAAGATGTTTCTAAGAATCAATGATTTTTTTTTTTGCACTTTTTCATAACTATCTTTGATGTACTATGATGTACACTAGCAGAAAAGCAAGATGACACTGAAGGAAGAGCTTTCACCAGGTGTTCTGCAGCTTTGATTAATCATGATGATTAGAATCAGTTTTGATCCATTGTGGGGAAATGCTCAAACTTGGGAAATGTGGCTCAAAAATTAAATTTATTGACATTTTAAAAAATAAAACAGGAAACTGAATCTAATCCCCGAAATGATACCCACTATATCTGTCTTGGAATGCATTTTTACCTCCCAAGAATTCATGCAGTCATTAGCTGGATCTGTTTAATTAATCATTTTTTTTTTTGTGTTGGAGAGTTCAAAAGAAAACATTAATTTCTGTCTCTTTATTAAAGCATTGTAGAATGATGCCCCTGGCGTGTGCTCATCATCAGACTTTGCATCAATTAATCTTAACAAAACCAGCTTTACCAACAGTAGTGAGTTAAAGTAAGCCAGTGCTCACAGAGTTGTTGCTTCATTGTGGCTTTGTTTGTTCCTTTGTGCTTCTCAATGATATGTAATTACTGGGGAACAGGAAGTACAATCTGTTTAATCTAAAACTAGTATGCTAAATATAAAATGTTTTCAGTGCCTGTTTGTTTGATGCTGTTCTAATAGACTTGGTAGCATTTAACACAACGAACAAGTCATGCTTGATTACCTTCATTTATTCCCCTTGCTCACTGTCACTGTTTATAATATAATTTGCTAGTCCAGTTAGTATGATCTGCACTGCAATTATTGCTAATGTATTTTTTCATATAAAATGTCATCAGATTTATCTATAAACTATGACTAAGATTTTCAAAAGCAGGCTCCCAAATCTCTACTCAGGCACCTTGTGATGGTGCTGTACCTGGTGGGACCAGCTGAGAATGCCAAATCAGGACAAATTGCTTCAAAAGGAGCAACTAGAGCCCAAGGCTGGGGTTTCTCTGCCGTAAAGGCAAACCAATCCAGCTGAACAGAAAAGACTTTGGTTTCGCCCACTGGCTAGCCACAAGTCACACAAGCAATTCCCTTAGACACTCCAGCTTCCCAGTGTCACCACCAGCGGCCACCTGCCCTGGGGACAAATGGTTATGAAAACCAATACCCCAATAAAAGAAAACAGTTCTTCCCAATTCCAAAGAATTAGGCCCCAGACCCAGGTCAATATACAAATCAGATCTTACCCACAAATCACACTGTTGCCAGTCCTTTAGAATCTAACATCTAAAGGTTTATTATACAAGGAAAAGATATAGGTGAGGGTTAGGAATGGTTAAAGGAAATCAAATACATGCAGTAATGGCAAATCCCTTGCATCAGTTGTAGAATAAACTGCAGGTTCAAATCAAAGTCTCTGGAATACAGCCCCTCCAGGGCTGGGTCAGCAATCCTTTGGCCAAACTTCCTCCAGGGCAAAAGTGGCAGACTGAAGACAAAATGGGGATGGGGTACCACCCTTTTATATCCTTCCCAGGTGCAGGAATGTTCTTTGTCCTTCACTGTGGAAACTTACAGCAAAATGGAGTTTGAGTCAGTTGGGCAACTCCTGACCCCCTTGCTAAGACACAGGATGTGTCTGCCTTCCCTTAATGGGTCCATCGTATAGCTGATAGTCCTTAATGGGCCATCAAGCATGGCAAGCAACGCTTAACACCAAGGACTCTGAAATATCCCCAACAGCATAGCACAATATTTGGAAAGACAAACAGTATAAAGTCAATATTCATAACTTCAACTACAAAAATGATACACACATAGAGATAGCATACTCATAATCAGCAGATCATAACCTGGTCGTAGACACCTTATGACCCCCCTTTACCTAATAATTGGTGTCCCTACAGGACCCTGGTTGCACCAATGATCTATATGATCCCAGATAATTTTAGTAACGTGACACACCTACATAAATGGTTTTATTTTCAAAACTACCAAGCACCCAGCCGTTCCCCTTAACTTTTTATGGTACCTTATAGTAGTATTTTTTGCTAAGTTTGCAACATGATTTTTCAACATTAATTCCTCATTCTATGGATAGGAAATGGAGTCAGAGGCTAAATGACTTGATCATGGCTACAGAGTGACTCATTGACAGAGCTGAGGTTAGACTCTGGATATCCTAGCCCTACGGTCAGCATACTAGATCATGTTGCCTTCTTATTAACTACTAATTTGTCACTATATCACTTAAATGTTTTGTCCAATTTTTAAAGGGCCTTCCTCTTTTTTGTGCATGTAAAAAAACTGGCATATATACCTTTTGCAAAATTTTGCACACACAGAAATATTTTTTCATGAAAACTGGTTTCCCGGATCTGCCAAACTTACTTCTGTATCTTCCTTTATGAGTAATCTCATTATAATCAACTTGTAAAAAAATTAGAGATGCAAATGCCTATTTGCATGCAAAAATATAGTGTTTGCAGACAAATTTTGCCCCCATGCACAAGGAATACCTATTAAAAATACAGCTGTTCATATCACATTTTCAGTCAAAATAGTACAGTATTTAGAGTATATATAATGTTGAATTCTACATAAAGGTATGAATTTTCAGTAATTACAGATAGTAGTACAATGATTAGAGCTTGTCAGGAAAAAAAAAATCCTTGTGGAAAAATTTCAACTTTTTATTGAAAAAGACAAAACAAAAAAACAAAGGTTTTTGGCCAGAAAGTTTTTGACAAAAATGTGACACTTTCTGTGGACACATTTTTCATGAAAAATGTTGTTTCTTTAGACAAACAATTTTCCATCAAAAACAGGTTAAACAGAACATTTCTGACAATCCTAACTCTCTCTCTCTCTCTCAAAGTCTATATATAATGTTGACTTGTCACCATGGCCAAGTGACAGTTCAGGAGCTGAGACTCATTTTCCACCTTTAATAAACTGTAAACTTTTAAACAAGGGGGATAGTTCTTCCCCTACCTTGCCATGTAACTTTCTTTAAAGCCCAGGGGAGTTGCACATTTAGGCCTGTTCTAAAGCCCATTTAAGTCAATGGAAAGACTCTCATTCCTGTCAATGAGTTCCAGGTTAGGCCATTTCACAAGAGGACTGAATATGTTAAGATCCAAGCAGACTGTGAAGAACTTCAAAAAGATCTCACGAAACTAAATGATTGGGAAACAAAATGGCAAATGAAATTTAATGTGGATAAATGTAAACTAATGCACATTGAAAAAAATAACCCCAACTATGCATACAATATGATGGAGGCTAATTTAGCTAAAACTAATCAGGAAAAAGATCTTGGAGTCATTGTGGATAGTTCTCTGAAGGCATCCATGCAGTGTGCAGTGGCAGTCAAAAAAGTAAACAGGATGTTAGGAATCATTAAAAATGGGATAGAGAATAAGATGGAGAGTATCTTATTGCCCTTATACAAATCCATGGTGTGCCCACATCTTGAATACTGTATATAAATGTAGTCTCCTCATCTCAAAAAGGATATACTAGCATTAGAAAAGGTTCAGAGAAGGGCAACTAAAATGATTAGGGGTTTGGAATGGGTCCCATATGAGGAGAGATTAAAGAGGTTAGGGCTTTTTAGCTTGGAAAAGAGGAGACTAAGGGGGGATATGATAGAGGTATATAAAATTATGAGCGGTGTGTGGGAAGTGAATAAGGAAAAGTTATTTACTTGTTCCCATAATAGAAGAACTAGGGGCCACCCAATGAAATTAGTGGGCAGCAGGTTTAAAACAAATAAAAGGAAGTTCTTCTTCACACAGTGCACAGTCAACCTGTGGAACTCCTTGCCTGAGGAGGCTGTGAAGGCTACGACTATAACAAGGTTTAAAAGAGAACTGGATAAATTCATGGAGGTTAAGTCCATTAATGGCTATTAGCCAGGATGGGTAAGGAATGGTGTCCCTAGCCTCTGTTTGTCAGAGGGGGGTGATGGATGGCAGGAGAGAGATCACTTGATCATTACCTGTTAGGTTCACTTACTCTGGGGCACCTGGCATTGGCCACTGTCGGTAGACAGGATACTGGGCTAGATGGATCTTTGGTCTGACTCAGTACAGCCTTTCTTATGTTCTTATGGGTATAGGTGGAATACCAATGGACAGCACATCTCAATGAAATTAAAACATAAATTAATTCTACTCTCAAGCCCAGATCCACAGATTTACTTAGGCATCTAAATCCCAGACTGAGATACCTAAGTGCCAGTTTTAGGTCCCACTGGAATCTACAGATCTACAGAACCCCTGCTTGACAGCTGCCTAAATCCTGTTGGTGCCTAAATTTTCAGGGAAATAGTTCCCTTGGTGCCTAAGTTTCTGCCTCTGGGTGTGCACACTGCTGCCTCACTCTTGGTGTCCAGACACCTATCTACCACCTAACCAGGGGAAGATAGGCAGAGAGGTGTCTGTTGGACCTGATCAAAAAGCATTCAAAAACCGGTGGTAGAAAATCACTGGGCTAGAAAGCAAGAACTGAAAATGACTCTCTAACCTTATTGGTGGGGTGCCCACCTGGGAGTTGGAAGACTCAGTGTCCCCTGGCTCCCATGACTCTTTAATTATGTATTCACAGTGGAGCAGCTTCAAAGGGAGAGACCAAGGGAGCCCCTGCATCAGAATATCCCAAAGCTCAGTAGTTAAAGTGCTTTCCTGAAAGGTGGGAAACTCCTCTTCAAATCCAGTCTCCCCATCAAGTGGAAGTGGGAACTGAACCCAGGTCTCCCATGTGCTAGGTGAGAGCCCTAACCATTGGGCTAAAAAAATCATAAAGTGGGCACAGCCATCATCATTGCTCCTCCTCCTACTGCCATTTTGTGTGGTGTGAGTCAGGTACCTAAACCACCTGAGTCCAGGATTGGGGCTCTCAGCTAAGCAGAGATAGGCACTTCCCTGCAAACTGCACTTAGGTGTCTAACTGTGTGAGAGGGGCCTGCCTCAGGACCTCTGTCATTGGCATCTTCCATTGGCTAGCTTAGGCAGTGCCCGGACTACCACGCTGGCTTTTGTGAATCGCATTCTAAGGTGCCTGTCTCTCCCCATTCATTGCTCTGAGACCCTAGGCACCTAAATCGGGCTTGGGGGGCTCACACTGTTGTTGTGATTTTTTTTCTAGGCACCTACAAGTTAGGTGCTGTGACACTGAGTATGGCAATGGCTAAGTACCTTTGTGAGCCCTGACTTCAACGGGAGTTGAGGATGCTCAGCACCTCCCTGGGACAGGCTGTTGTTCTGGTGGAAGCAAGTCACTCTGTGAGGAAGCTTATTTGGTCTCCAAAGAAATCAAGAATGCTAGTGGTTTTCTAATTAAAGAGATCCTCAGCTGGCTGACTCATCAAGTAGTAATGGCGTAGACTTCAGAGGAAGCCAATTACTTTTCTTCAGGGACAAGAGAAACTGATGCCAATTGGCAAGTGAGAGGAGGAGATTAATTGGAAGAGGGAAAAGGTAGAAAATAGTGACCCAAAAGGTTAGGACAGGGAAACGCGATTTTCTTGGATTGTATTAGAAAGCAAGTGAAGTGTTCATATCCTACTTGGGACCCCAGGTTAGGAAAGCACTGACATACTTCCCTGAATTGGGGTGTGGGTGTCCATGAACATTAAGAGGTCACTAACTAAAGTAGAATTCCTGGCATGAGTCTCCTGTCAGATAATAGTATGGCATTAATAATAGTTGTTTTGCTTATATTTTTAAAAAATTATTTTAGAACCCCTGAAAGGTGCCAGATTGGCAGCCCATGAGACTGAGCCTTTTGGTTATCCTCAGAACAAGTACAGCCCTGAGCAGCAAAGCAAGCTTCCCGACCCTGCCCCACCAATGTGCATCCCCCAGCCCTCTTCAGGAGAGACCACTTGTCACGCTGCTGAGAGAGTAGTGCAGCATCTCTACCCATTCAAGCCTTGTCCTCTCTGCTTAGACTGCCAACAAGGGTGCCAATTAGTGCCAAGTGTGAGCCTGTTGAGTTTCTCAGAAGAGCGGCTATTGTGCAATTACTGGGAAATGAAAGCTGTTGTTCCTGCACTATTTTGCATTGTACAGTAACTACAATTAAATGTGTTTTCCCCCCGGCATTTGAGTTAAAAGCTTCTTCTCTGTATGAATGCTCTGTACTCAGGCGTTGGATTGTTTGATGTTTCATTGCACAAAAGACTCCATTTTGTAGAAATCATGTCCTGTTGAGAGATATCAAGTACTGAATTACAGGTATTTTGCAGGGGGGAAATCTGGCCAGAGACAGTGTCATGGGTCGGATCCTCTTGTCAGTCTGTGGGATTGCACAGGTAACTCGAAAGCTTAATATATTTTTTAAAAAAGTGATAGGATCCCACAGTCTATATCTTCAAAAAGGGTCCTAAGAGGCAAAAAGAAAGCTGAGTATGCTGGCTGTACAATGGGCCCTCAGGGAAAGGGCAGGTTGGTGTACGAGATTAAGGCAAATGCGATTGTAGGATGATGTCTCAGGCAAGGCAATTCCAGTAGAGATACAGAAATACGAATGTCACTGTACAAGGCACTGGTAAGATCTCATTTGGAATACTGTGTACAGTTCTGGACACCAAGATTCAAGAAAGACAAATTTAAACAGGAACGAAGCAGAGAAAGCTACTGGGATGATCAGGGAAATGGAGGGCCTATTTTATAAGAGGCAGTGGGCTTGTTTAGTTTACCTTGGCTTGTTTAGCCTAGCAAAAAGAAAGTTGGGAGCAGATATGAGTAAGTTTATGGAACAGCTTTCTTATGAAGAGAGATTAATAAGACTGGGACTTTTCATCTTAGAAAAGAGAGGACTAACGGAGGATATGATAGAGGCCTACAAAATCATGATTAGTATGGAGAAAGTGAATAAGGAAATGTTATTTACTCCTTCACATAACACAAGAACCATGGGTCACCCAATGAAATTAATAGACAACAGACGTAAAACAAACAAAAATAAGTATTTCTGCCACACAATGCATGGTCAACCTGTGGAACTCCTTGCTAGAGGATGTTGTGAAGGCCAAGACTATAACAGGGTTCAAAAAAGAACTACATAAATTTATGGAGGATAGGTCCATCAATGGCTCTTAGCCAGGATGGGCAGGGATGGTTTCCCTAACCTCTGTTTGCCAGAAGCTGGGAATGGGCAACAAGGTATGGATCACTTAATGATTACGTGTTCTGTTCATTTCCTCTGAAGCACCTTGCATTGGCCACTTTTGGAAGACAGGATACTGGGCTAGATGGACCTTTGGTCTGACCCAGTATGGCTGTTCTTATGTTCTTACACTCTTATCATTGGTTTTGTGGTGCATTTGTCCAGAAATTCTTCCTCAAGATGGCCCATGAAGACGTAGGCATATAAATGAAAATTAGGAATGCAAGATGGCTATTCCTTGTCATTGCTGATGGAATACTTTTTAACCCCTTCAGCACATCACAATATGAAAGGGGCTGCTTTCTCCAGATTAGTACTTGTCATTTTTGTATTTCTGGAGTCCATTTGTTATACCATGATAGCCGTTTGATCATTTATATGCACAAATACATCCAAGAGTGATTCATTGACTTGAGAAATATGAGCAATCAAAGTTCATGAAATTCTGAAACCTACTAGGAAATCTTAGGATGCAGAATTATAGTAGTTCTTCTATAAGCTCTCAGTGACACAAAATGCCTCAGCATCCACGTACTTTCAGTGGAGAAACTGACTCGGAATGGTGGCAGAATTCAAGGGTGCAGTGCGTCTGGCATTCTAGGTGTCAGATTGAAGTGTCTGCTCCGCATTTATAATAGCGTGCACCTTGTGACAACTGACAAGTCACTTTTGTAGAAAAGTGCAATAAAAAAACCCCAAACGTGGTTGTATTCATACCATTGAGAACTGTATGTAATATAAAATGTTAAGCATATTTCATGCAGAGGAAAGCAAAGAGATGATTGGAAAGAAATGTTGCAAAATTAGACTGCAGTTACATCCCACTGCAAATCTGTGATTTTTTTGGGGCAATGGGTATACCTCAACATTTTTTCTTTATAAGCATCAAAAGTTAACATATTTACTAAGCCAGGGATGGGCAAACTATGGCTTGTGGATCACATCCAGCCCACAGGACCGTCCTGCCCGGCCCCTGAGCTCCTGAGTCCCTGGCTGAGTCCCTGGCCTCTTCCCCAGTGTCCCTCTTCCCTGCAGCCACACCGTCACATGGGCTGTGCTCTGCAGGGTGGGGCTGCGCGCTCCAGTGGGGCCATGTGTCTAGCTCCGGCCGGCCCCAGGGCAGCCAGACACGCTGCTCTGAGTGGTATGATAAGGGGTTGGGAGGGTTGGATAAGGGACAGGGAGTCCCAGGGCAGTCAGGGGACAAGAGCATGAGGTGGTTGGATGGGACGGAGGTTGTGAGGGGATGGTCAAGGCTGGGGAATGGGGGGTTGGATAGGCGTGGGAGTCCTGAGGCTCTGTTCGGGGGCAGAGCTATAAATAGGGGTCAGGGAACAGGCTCATTATTTTTCACAGTAAACACTTTGTGATTACATTTGTGTATCTTTTGGGCAAAATAATAAAACCCATGAGCGTAATTTTAATCTTTTCCATATTCCCATATCTCCAAGCAGAAGCAGATGAACATTAGGAGGAAAAAACCTAATATATTTGTTTTTTGCTAAATTCTTCAAATCAACAACTAAGCCAAACCTGAAATAAATCTCCCACATCAAGTGGTTCCTCCTTAACAAGGGCACAATAAGCTCCTGACAGATTTGGTGTGAGAATCAGATGTCTTTTACAATCTACTTGCAAATGAAGATGAGATTCCAAGCAGAAGGCTCTGCCCAGAGGAGATGTAGTGATACCTGAATGGGAATGAATGACAAAGCTATTCAGATTCATCTCATTCATCACACCTGTACGAGAATCTCCTGTAAGAAAAACACCAAAGAGTGCAAGACTTTTTCACTAAAATTGTGAGAGTTAGCTGTGCCTCCAGCAGCCTCAAGGGAGCACACACAGCAGTCTGTGCTTGTGGTAGAGTGCGAGCTGTAGAACCCTGGTCACTGAGGTTCCTACAGCACAAATAAGTCGGCAGGCTTATCGGGAAGCAATTCATTAGCTACTGATACCTGGATGGTAATTGCTGGGCTGATGAGAACTGGCTTAGTAACTGGCTATATAACCAGGAGGAACAGGAAGCACTTGGGGGTGGAGGGGAAAGCAGAGAAGGTCAGGTCAGGTCAGGTGTGGTGTAAGCATTTGCCTGCTGTTTATCTGTGCAATGTTCTATTTTGCTTGGGAACTGAAGAACAACAAGTCATGAAAGGGAAACAGCCTGTGTGTGTTTACAACTGAGAGACCATTTTTGAAGACAGGCTAGGCAGTGCTTCCCACTGGGTAGCTGAAGCTGTATGTGAACTTTGCTGAGCCATTTCCGCTGGATCATGCCCAGGAAGTAATGGGGTCATGATGCTACCATTACCCCATCCTTGTGAGGTTTCTAACACTAGTGATGATGTTTGTTGTGCTCTAAGGCTGGTCAACAAACAAGCTTAAGAAGGCTAGGAGGGCTCTTTGTGCTGTCTCTCTCTACCCCTTTCCTTTGTGCACCCACACAGTCCAATCTAGCCCCTTAAAATGTTTGTTTCTTATTGTAGTCTTGTCGCGTCTCACCTCATCTGTCTTATATCTGACACCCTCTCTTTCTGCTTGTGTAAGGAAATAATTTGTATCATCAACACTTCTGCTTACTTTCAGTAAAGATTAATAACTAAATCACAGCCATGCTGAGTTCACGTACACCTACAATGAGTTCTTCTTTAGCAGGGCTTAGAAACCATTTACGGTATAGTCCTGATTTGTGTTAAGCCCTTACTTAATGGTGTGTTTCTTCTATTTGTAGGAAGCCATGCGCTTCTCTCCTGAGGACAGCTAGCAAGATTGCCTCAGGGAATCCATGACAATTAATAAGCAAGCCACTACTCAATACTTTTTGAAAACTTCACTTAGCAGCAAAGGTTCAATTGTTTTATTGCTGCTCAACCTTTCTGCTCCATTTAGTTTGTCAGTTTTCAGTGTGTCAAAGCAGGTAGGAGATTCTTCCCTGGTGGGGCTGTGCCCAGTGAGCTGTGTACTGGAACAAATGGCATCACTGCATGAATGCCTGGCGCTATCGATCATGCAGTGATTTTACAGAGTAGTATAAGGGCTTGTCTTCACTATCCGCCGGATTGGTGAGTACTGATCGATCTGTCGGGGATTGATTTATTGTGTCTCATCTAGATGTGATAAATCGATCCCCAAAGGCGTGTCCCGTCCACTCCGGTACTCCAGCTCGCCAAGAAACGCAAGCAGAGCCAACGGTGGAGCCCGCTGCTGTCATGAGGATGCAAGGTAAGTCACTACATTATTCACGTAGCTGAAATTGCATATTTTAGGTCAACACCCCCTCCCCACTAGTGTAGACCTGGCCGAAGAGATGATCCTGTACTAGTACGGAGGATGGGCTTTATTTAGGTCCTTTCAATGCTAGTACTATCTATGACTGTATAGCTTTGCTACTATACAGGTTTCCTGAAGAGAAAGTGTAGCTGATACATTTGAGGGTCAGGATAGATATCTAAGGGCAGTTTGGGGACCAGCCAGTTCACTGGGGGAATTATGTCCTTTTGCACAAAGATTACTTACATCACCAAATGATGCCCTACTCAGGTTACCAAGAACTATGAGCCACTGTGTTACTGCTCTTCCTCAGCAAGAGTGAGATTTGCTGCTGCCAAGCTGAGAGTCAGCTCCCTGACCCACCAGCTTGTCTTCCTTCCTAGTAAACTTCTCAGAGCTTTGCCAGTCCTGACCTTGGTAACCATCCTTGATCGTCAATTTCCAAGTTGCCCAAAGATGTCTTTGTGCAAGGTCCAATCCCTCTCACAGAAGTTATCAAGTTCACTGCCTCCAAAGAGACAGCACATGTGCCAGCCTGTTAATTAAACACATATCATTCAGAAGGCTTTGTAATAAAACATAAGTAAGTTTAGTAACAAAACACATATTTAAGTGATAATAAATAAAAACAGAAGACACCATTATGGTTGCAAGTAAAACAAAGCATGCTTTATAGTGAATAACGCTTAATTTCAGCAAGTTATGATCTTGGTCTAAGCAGAGTTTCTCATCTATAGTCAGTTCCCAGACTTCAACCCCTTTGGTTGAGAGATCCAACTTTCTCAGATTACAAGAGCTCTATTCCCTGGGATCTGTCCAGTCATGGCTAGCAAAATTGCTTTTTTTGTTTTTCCTTATATCTTCCCATATTTCACTGGATCTGTTTCAAGAGGCAGGAAGGCTTCCTGTGGGGGCACAGCTTCCATCCCCCATTGAGATTGTTAAGTGATCACCTTTCCCCACTTGCTCGCCTCAATTTTATTTACCCTACATGTAAATGTCCTTTTCATTGTCCTTGGGCTGACTTTGCTTAATGTACGTTGGAAACAAAGTCAAGCCTGCAAAACATTCCTTGATCAAGAACAGCTGGGATTAGGCACTGCCTGCCAAACACATATTAGGAACATATTTCCATCACACATCTATAATTATTTATACACTGCCATTATGTACATCACACAATCATATTAATGACCAGCGTGTTACCAGTTTGCATATGATGTCTTAAATGACACGTTTTAGATAAAGATTATGACCACAACAAGTTGAGGCAATGAATGTGTCAGGTCTGATGAGAGTTATGGTATGGCACTCCCTCTGCCAGTTGGCATTGAGGAGCTCAGTGGGTCACAGTCCCAGACCTGACACACATTTTCACTGCTCTGCCCTGCCAGGACCATATGTTACACAATCTGAGCTTCCAAGCAGAACTCAAATGTTAAATATTTAAGGACCTTTCAGCAAAGGCTTAAGGTCTTCATTGAACCAGGGCCTAAAAGGACAACTCTCTTCACATGCTGTCCTTTCCTATATTTTATCAATACAGATGTGACTAAGTCACATTTCTAGGAACTGTCGTGTCCCAGATGCCAGCCGTCATGTCCAATGCTGATCTGAATTTGATAAAAGGATGACCTTGTAGTTTAAGCACAGTGCACTGTCAGGAGATGCACAGAGAGTAGAGGGGCTTTGAAATTAGCTATAAGAATGGGAGGGAGATACAGTAGTGAGGAGAGAGGAACAGGCATTGGGCATTTGGAGAGGTCTGTGGAAAGGGGAAACAATGGCTAGGAAGTGGAGGGAAGGAATGTTTGAAGGGATCTGGAGGGAGCCAGGCTCTATTTAAAATGGTTAATTGCAGAAGCTATATTGAGAGTAAAAAGTGCTGTGAATCCCAGAAATAGACACGCCACGAGAGAGCATGAACTATTGATTAATTTATATAGCAGCTAATGAATTCATTTTGCCCTCTACTCCAAATAACTTCTGTATTCAAATTGATACAAAATGTCTGGTTCTGTGGAAGAATTGGTTCTAATTGTGGGATTCTTCACTGCGAGGATTTTCTTCGTCAGAACGCTGCCAGGTGCCCATAATGCAATGCTCCGGAGTTGGCTGATTACCCTTTCCAAAAGAATGAAAAAAACAAGGAATGAGACCGTCAGGCAGCAGGTTCATAACAATAATGGAGTCTGAATGAAAATAATGAATCCAGCTAATTAAATGGCAGGAAAATATCTCTTTGAACCAATTAAGATAATTGATAAATCCAAACGTTTAAAGGGCCTCCTGTACAAGCAACACAAATGACGGAGGGCAAAATGAATTAATTAGTTGATATGTAAGTTAATCAATATTTCATATGATCTGGTGCCTTACGTGTTTTCATTTTATATCCATGTTCCAGTGCTCTGTCTCTGCATTTGGGAGCCAGCCAGTTTGCTCATTATAATAATGTGGTGTGAATTATTAAGAAGGAGTTTATGGTGGACTTTGGTGAGATCGGGAGCTAGATTGCTGAAGGAGGAGGAATAGATTTTGTGGGGTGAGGAGGACAGTGAGAAGGAGAAGCAGTGGTTGGGAATGGGAAGAATGGGATCCCTGAGGAGAGCTTACTATGAATGGCAGTTCAGCGAGAGACGGAGGGCTTGTTGTCACTACTGGGGTAAGTCGACTTAAGTTACACTATCCAAACTATGTGAATAACGTAGCTGGAGTTGAAGTAGCTTAGGCTGATTTACCCCAGTGTCTTCACTGCACTGCGTTGATGGGAGACACTCTCCAGTTGACTTCCCTTAATCTTCCTGGAGAGATGGAGTACTGGGATTGACCAGAGAGTGCTCTGCCATTAATTTAGTGGGTCTTCACTATACCCGCTTGTAGTGGGGTTGCTGCCCCTGAAGAATTAGGGTTAAAAGCAGCCCGGCTGAGGCTGTGAAAGGCTAGTTGGGGAACCAGCCACAGCTGGGGCCACACCCCAATCAGGACACAGCTGGCCCTTATAAGAGGGCTGTGGGCCAGGAGCTAGGAGGAATCTCTCTCCAGCCCTGGAGGGAGAAGGGCCAGCTGTCTGTGAGCAAGGTACCTGAAGCAGAGCAGAGCAGGACTGGGGAAAAGGGCAAGAGGAGCAGGGGAACTCCAGCCTAGCAATTCCCCAGGCTGCAGGCCTTGATGAAGATCTATGGAAGTACTGGGGCTGCAGAGGGGCAACCCAGGAAAAGGCACAGGCAGCTGGGCCTAAACCCTTGCCAATGATGAGAGGCCATTACAGACTGCAGTCTTCCACAGTGAGCGGGGGCTAGATGATGACTGGAAGTAGCCACTGAGGCAAGGTGGGTTTAGAGGGTTAGGGGTTCGCCTGGGAGGGGAAACCCAGAGTAAGGGGGTATTGCGGGGGCAGCACCCCAAGATAAAGGGATGTGGATACCAGCGGCAGATGAGACATCAGCCAGCAGAGGGCGATTCAAGCTGGAATCAAGTTAAGTCCCAGACAACCAGCAGGAAGGCCAAATCACACTTGGAGTTGCAGCTAGCAAGGGATGTTAAGTGTAACAAGAAGGGTTTCCTCAGATATGTTAGCAACAATAAGAAAGTGAAGGAAAGTGTGGGCCCCTTGCTGAGTGAGGGAGGCAACCTAGTGATAGAGGATGTGGAAAAAGCAAATGTACTCAATGCTTATTTTGCTTCTGTCTTCACGAACAAGGTCAGCTCCTAGACTACTGCACTGGGCAGCACAGCATGGGGAAGAGGTGACCAGCCCTCTGTGGGGAAAGAAGTGGTTCAGGACTATTTAGAAAAGCTGGACGAGCACAAGTCCATGGAGCCGGATGCGCTGCATCTGAGGGTGCTAAAGGAGTTGGCGGATGTGATTGCAGAGCCATTGGCCATTATCTTTGAAAACTCATGGCAATCGGGGGAGGTCCTGGATGACTGGAAAAAGGCTAATGTAGTGCCCATCTTTAAAAAAGGGAAAGAGGAGGATCCAGGGAACTACAGGCCAGTCAGCCTCACCTCAGTCCCTGGAAAAATCATGGAGCAGGTCCTCAAGGAATCAGTTCTGAAGCACTTAGAGGAGAGGAAAGTGATCAGGAATAGTCAGCATGGATTCACCAAGGGCAAGTCATGCCTGACTAACCTAATTGCCTTCTATGATGAGATAACTGGCTTTGTGGGTGAGGGGAAAGCAGTGGACATGTTGTTATTCCTTGACTTTAGCAAAGCTTTTGACATGTTCTCCCACAGTATTCTTTCCAGCACGCTAAAAAATTATGGGCTGGAAGAATGGAGCATAAGAAAGCTGGCTTGATCATTGGGCTCATTGTGTAGTAATCAATGGCTCCATGTCTAGTTGGCAGCCGGTATCAAGGGGAGTGCCCCAAGGGTCAGTCCTGCGCCAGTTTTGTTCAATATCTTTATCAGTGATCTGGAGGATGGCGTGGACTGCACCCTCAGCAAGTTTGCAGATGACACTAAACTGGGAGGAATGGTAGATACGCTGGAGGGTAGGGATAGGACACAGAGGGACCTAGACAAATTAGTGGAATGGGCTAAAGGAAATTTGATGAGGTTCAGCAAGGACAAGTGCAAAGTCCTGCACTTAGGATGGAAGAATCCCATACACTGCTACAGACTAGGGACCAAATGGCTAGGCAGCAGTTCTGCAGAAAAGGACCTTACAGTGGACGAGAAGCTGGACATGAGTCAACAGTGTGCCCTTGTTGCCAAGAAGGCTAATGGCATTTTGGGCTGTATAAGTAACGGCATTGCCAGCAGATTGAGGGACATGATCGTTCCCCTCTATTCGACATTGGTTTATGCCACAACTGGAGCACTGTGTCCAGTTTTGGGGCCCACACTACAGGAAAGATGTGGAAAAACTGGAAAGAGTCCAGAGGAGGGCAACAAAAATGATTAGGGGGCTGGAGCACATGACACATAAGGAGAGGCTGAGAGAACTGGGATTGTTTAGTCTACAGAAGAGAAGAATGAGGGGGATTTGATCGCTGCTTTCAACTACCTGAAAGAGGGTTCCAAAGAGGATGGATCTAGACTGTTCTCAGTGGTACCAGTTGACAGAACAAGGAGTAATGGTCTCAAGTTGCAGTGGGGGAGGTTTAGGTTGGATATCAGGAAAAACGTTTTCACTAGGGGGGTGATGAAGCACTGGAATGGGTTACCTAGGGAGGTGGTGGAATTGCCTTCCTTAGAGGTTTTTAAGGTCAGGCTTGACAAAGCCCTGGCTGGGATGATTTAGTTGGGGATTGGTCCTGCTTTGAGCAGGGGGTTGGACTAGATGACCTCCTGAGGTCCCTTCCAACCCTGATATTCTATGATTTTATGAGGCACCTCACCGGTGAGTCATCATTTCGTTACACCACTAAATCGACCCCTGCTGCATCAATTACAATAGTGTTGATCTCCCTGTAGTGAAGACCAGCCAGTAGATGTTCCAATTGTTTTCTGGGCGATATTTGTCTGAGCTGACAGAAAAGAACGTATTATTCAGTGTAACAGGACCAATTGTCTCCAAAAAACAGACAACACAAAACTAGAATGTGTGGTCTTTGGATGTCCTGTTCATATGCTTTAATTACATTAGTAGCAAACCCAAACAATCTAGGGTCCTGAGTTCCATAGAGTCCCCTGAGGGCACCTTTACTTTGACCACTGGAGTAATACACTGATTTCCCCTGAGATACAAAACATAGACGACGATCAAGTTCCAGGGCCAGTGCATTCCTGACATTTACAGTTACTAGGCTTCTCTGAGTCTGTACAACTCTGCAGAACAAGTGAGCGGAACATATTGAAGAGTGTGCTGACAGCAGTTAAGGAAGTTATGTGGATGGGAATGAATGCAATACACAGTTCAGCGATAGTACAAAGGTACAACCACATAAATTCACTTTTTGATACAGTAGGTACTGTAGAGCTAGCAGCTCCCTGAACAAATTATTGTCCTAAACAATGTTCATAAAACTTAAAATAGTGCTTTAGGTGTTCAAAGCAGTGTACAAATTTTAACTGATTACGTGCTCTGATTATATGAATTCACAACCCCCCTACTTTGAGTTTCAAGTGTTGGGTTTTTTTGTGGAGGTAGTTGGAGCAGTTGTTCAGACACCCTGTTGTTCCATCTTAATAGTATGCCAAGTTAAAAGTTGCATATCTCCTCATATGCATGGTAAAATCCTTCATATTCCACTCTGTTTCCACAATGCTAACGTTGGACCTAATCCAGTGCCCTTTGGAGTCAATGGAAAGACACCCATTGATTTGAACCAAGCTCATTTTGAGCAGCAATGCTAACCACATGGTTTTTCCTGTTGCTAAATTTTGGCATGTCATTTTTCACTGCCACCTATGTGATTTAAAATCCATGTACTTTGCCAGTAATATGTTTGACATTGAAATGACATGCCTTATCTACATTAATTCTGCAGGCCAGGGATACATTGCTTCAGTGGGTGTAATTTTGCACAGTGTTCTGCAAAGCATAGGTCTAATATCTAGGTGGGAATTTGTTTAGAATACATTTTGCTGTTTTTGATATTTCAAAGCGATTCAGCAGGAAACCAACTTTTCACCTTTTATAATTCAGTCACAAAGCCAGATGTATAATCAAAGGGCAGTGATAACATTCCCCAAAGGTGCTGTTCCTAAAGAGAAGTCAGTCTGCATGTGGTAGAATTTGTTCAATATTTTTTGTACATCTTCTGGAAGTCGGATGACAGAATATTGATCTCAGCTACGTTGGATGAAAAATGTACAACATGAACAATTTTGTTTTAAAATTGCTTGAGAATTCAAGAATCGTAGCACATAAATGATGGCAGGAGAGTGTTGGCAGAACCTTCCAAGTGCAGAGCAAAATGGTTAGAGAATCTGTTCAAAAGAACGAGTGACAGATTTTTTTAATGAATTTTTAATGTAATTCGTTATTTAAAAGAGATACATCTAAGAGATGAAAATATTATTCAGAATACTTCCTTTGACCATGCAGGAAATCATATTCATTACAAAAAGATTGATTCACTTAAGAAGCTGCTTACATGCATGCTTACTTAGATGAGACGATAATAGGATGCATTACACTTTGTTACATAGTCCTGAGAAAATTCTTTTCATCAGGCTTTTCGTGGAAACAGTATTGACTTCTAAAGGTGATGTTGGTTTAAATGCAATGTCATAGACATAGGTGGCAGCAGGAATGCGGTATGGGGGGTGTGACGGAGTCAGACCAGAAGGATATAGGAGAGTGCTGGAAGGCAGGTATATTAGTCTCAGGATGTGCAGGTCCCTGTTCCCTGGATAGCCAAACAAAGGCTACTCCAGGCCAATCAAGACACCTGGGGCCAATTAAGAACCTTCTAGAAAGGAGTAGAAACAGCTAGCCTAATTGGGACACCTGAAGCCAATCAGGGACTGGCTGAAACCAGATAAAAACCTCCCAGTTAGTCAGGTGGGCTGTGGGTGTCAGGAGCTGTGGAAGGAAGTGATGTTGTTGGTGAGACTGAGTGGTGGACAACTCATCATACAGAAGGAAGGAGGCCCTGAGGTAAGGGTGAAGTGGAGTTTGAAGAAGCGGGGACTGCTGTGGAGAAGTAGCCCAGGGAATTGTATTGTGTTTTGTGGATAAAAGGTCAGCCATCTTAGCTGATACTATTAGGGTCCCTGGGCTGGAGTCCGGAGTAGAGGGAGGGCCCGGGCTCCCCTCTTTTCTGCCTCCCTTAATTAGTTACTGAGAAAGGGAGGTCACTCTGGGCCTAGATGAGTTTCTGAGGCCCCTAAATCTGCCAGGAAGTGCATGACCCACCAATACAGACTCGGAACTTTGTGACAGGGGCCATGACATAGCTACCACTGTCAGAGCTAATTAGGCTTTCTGTTCAGGGTAATAAAGTTAAGCAACTATCAAAAAATTATATATGCTACCTATATGCACTATTTTGATGTCTGTGCCAGTGATAAATTACTTGTACACTTCTAAAAATGACAAAGGCAATTTTCCCTTTCCATTATTTGTATGTACTAACACGCGCACACACTTAAACCCAGCACACCTTGTGTTATGACTGATACCAGTACATCTCAGGTATATTGTGAAGTGCAAGATGATGTCAAGTGACTATGTACTTTTTCCCCCAAGAACATTTTGGAGTGGAGAATGTCAATCTTCAACTTGCCCTCTGGAAAAACACTATAGTATTCTACAGTAAATGTGTCAGACTCTGTCATTATTATTGCCTGTTGTTTCTGGACCAATTTTTTAGAATATTGATTTTTTTAAAAAGCTCATTGTTTAAAATTGTAAGGTAAGGTTTGGGGGTGGAGCAGAGCACAGGCAAGGGCATGGCTAGTGGATGCACCATTATGCAGATTCAGGAGTCAGGACCTACTGCACAGGGGTGTATGTATGACGTTAAGCTGATACAATTCAAGATCCTCTGGAAAGGAGGAGGACATGAGACCAGCAAAATAAGGGCACTGAACTTCAGAAAGGAAGATTTCAACCATCTCAGAGAAATAGTAGGCAAGGTCCCATGGAAAGACCAATTAGAAAAAAAGGAGTTGAAGGGTTCTGAAAAGATGTAACACTATAGGCTTAACATCAAACTATTCTGACGCAGAGGAAAGGTAAGAAGAGCCATAGGAGGCCAATGTGCCTGCACAAGGAACTGTTCAGCTATGTAAAATCCCAAAGGGATACATACTGGAAATGGAAGGAAGGGCATGTCACCCAGGAAGTATACATGAGAATAGTGTGAGTACTGTAGGGACAAAATCAGGAAAGCCAAGGTGAAAAATGAGTTACAGCTGGCAAGAAATGTTAGAGACAACAGGATGGGGTTCTTCAAACATGTCAGACAAAAAAGAAAGATCGAGGACAGCATGGCTCCACTGCTCAATGGAAAAGGTGAGCTGGTAATGGAAGACGAGAGGAAGGCAGAGCTGCTCAATGTCTGCTTTGCTTTGCTTTCCTTCAGTCTGCCCACAAAATATAACGTGACCGGACGACTAGCAAAGTTACCATAGAAAATATAGGGGAAGGGATGGAGATCAGGATAAGTAAAGAATACATCAGAGATGTTCTGACCAATTTGAATTCAAATCAGTGTGGCCTGATGCTATTCACCCCTGAGTACAGAAGGAATTAGCTGAAGAATTTGTGGCACCACTGGCAAGAATATTTACAAATTCATGGATGACAGGAAAGGTCCCAGAAGACTGGAGAAGGGCTAACATAGTGTCCATCTTTAAAAAAAAGCAGGGGGGAAGGAGGAGCTGGGAACTATAGACCAGTGAGCCTGACTTCAATACCTGGGAAGCTACTAAAGCAATGTATAAAATAGTCAATTTGCAAATACCTGGAGGATGAAGTGGTGAGCATAAGAAGCCAGCATGGATTTACCAAGAATAAATCATACCAAGCCAGCTTGATTTCCAGGGTAGATGATTTCATGGATGGGGGAATGCAGTGGACATAATATACTTCAGCAGGCTTTTGACACAGTCCCATATGACATTCTGAGAAGTAAGCTGGAGAAATGCAGGGTTGGTGGAACTACCATTAAGTGGATCCATAATTGGTTAAAAAACCACAAACAAACAGTAGCTATTCATGGAATGATGTCAGATTGGAGGGAAATCTCAGTGGTGTTCCAGGGATTTGTTCTGGGCCTAGTGTTGTTTAACATCTTTATTAATTACCTGGATGTAGGAATAGAGAGCATACTGATCAAATTTGCAGATGACACAAAGCTGGGGGTGAGAGTTTGCCAGCACTTTGGTGGATACAGCTAAGATTCAGAGCATCTTGATAAACTGGAGAACTGGGCTATAAACAATACAATGAAATTCAACAAAGACAAATGTAAGGGGCTACACTTAGGGAAGAAAAACCAAATGCACAAATACAGAATGGGAGATAACTGGCTTGGTAGCAGCACTGCGGAAAAGGATCTGGGAATTGTGGTAGATCACAACCTCAACATAAGTCAGCACTGTGATGGTGCTGCAAAAAAAGCAAATGCAATTTTAGGTTGCATTAACAGAGGCATTGCATGTGTGTCATGGGAGGTGATAGTGCCACTCACTCAGTGCTGTTTAGACCTCAGCTGGAGTCCTGTGTCCAAATTTGGGCACCAATGTATAGAAAATATGTGGAGAAAATGTAAAGGATCCAGAGGAGAACAATGAAGTTGATCAAAGGGATGAAAATGCAAGTTATATGAACAAAGGCTGAAGGAACGGGTATGTTTAGTTGGGGGAAAAACTGAGATTAAAGAGGGACATGATAGCAATCTTTAAAAACGTGAAAGATTTCCATAAAAAAGATGGAGAAAAGTGTTCTCTTGCCACAGAGGGCAGGACAAGAGGCAATGGATTCAAACTATAGTATAGCAGAGTTAGACTGAGTCTCATGGCTGGTCTACGGTAGGGGGGGTTGTTGACCTAAGATACGCAACTTCAGCTACGTGAATAATGTAGCTGAAGTTGGCGCATCTTAGGCCGACTTACCTGCCGTCCTCATGGTGGCAGCGGTTGGCAGTGGGCTCTCCTGTTGACTCCAGCTTGAGCCTCTCCGCAAGCTGGAATTCCGGTGTTGACGGGAGTGCCTTGGGTGATCAGTTTATCATGTCTTGACAAGACGCAATAAATTGATCACCAATAGATCGAAGACATACCCTCAGGATAAATTTCCTAACTGTAAGAACAATAGGACAATGGAACAGACTGCCTAGGGAGGTTGTGGAAGCTTCTTTGCTGGGGGTTTGCAAATGGAGGCCGGATAGTCATCTGTCTTGGATAGTTTAGACACAACAAATCCTGCATTTTGGCAGGGGATTAGACTAGATGATCCTTGTAGTCCCTTTTAACTCTATGATTTTATATGACTTGTGAATCTTATCCCAGCGTGGGTCTCTAGTAGGTGATACTGAGAGGCTGCTCTGCTCTTTGCCTCTAGGGTGGGATAGATTCCGTCTCTCCAAACCACACATTTCCCCATTTGCTTGCTTGGTGCAGAGCAGTGGGGTGAATTTCAGCCTATGACCTAATACTGAACTCTTTGCTAAAGTAAAACGTCCAAATTCTTCAACCAAAATTCTGCCCGAGTAAGGAATTCAGGGTTGGGTCCTAAATATAATCTTCATTTTATTTCCAAAGTATCCTACCCAACACTGTGCTGTGCAACAGTGATTAAAACATAATCAAATGCAATGACCCTGATTCCCACAGTGTTTCTCTGGTGTTATGATTAATTTCAAGGGAGTGACAAGGTGTGAACGTGATGAAACACAGTGAACAAGGCTCAAGAAAACCAACAACATTCAGAACTACAGTCTTAACTTTTTAAAAGAACAAAACAAAGAGAAAAGAGAGTGTTCTAAGTATAAGGAGAGACCTGGAAGGAAGCATGAAGGGCAGAGCTAGAGGAGAGCTTCCAAGGCAAAACCAAAGCAGCAAGAAGAGGCAGAGGAGGAGGAGTTGAGAACAGAGATGCTGTTACCCAGAATTTTCAGAACCCAAAGCAGTGGTAACTTAATTGTTTCTCTCCAAATGGTATCAGGAATAAATCAATGGGGACACAGCTTCTCCATCTGATAAATAATTGTCACAAATGAGTTTTTTTATTAGGTGCCAAAAGCACGTGTGCGCACGCGCATGCGCGTGCACACACACACACATGTTGTAGCAGCAGAATATCCTAAATCTTTACAAATTTACTAAAGTTTAAGATGGTTTCCAGGAATCAACAACCAGTCTTCCGGGGGCCTTCTTTCTATCTAAGTGCTGCGGAGTTTTGGTGCCAGACTCTTGCCAATGAAAAGCTTCCTCAGACTGCTTCAAAGCACAGTTGCTAACTGAACTTTTTATAGGTTTTTATCCAAACAAATGACATAACTCATAAGAGCCCCTGCTAGGCTAACAATTTCCCTAGCAACAGCCAATAACAATTCATTATTCTCTGCATCAGTAAAGCAACTTGGACAAAAAATCTTACAAATACAGACAATCAAAATCAAGGTCATTTTTCTAACCCCCCCACATCCCTTGAATGCATCCTTTCACTTTTTCCAGTCAGTAAAACTGCAGCTCATATTTGTTCTGTCTGCCTCAGCAAGGCTAAGTTATTCCTATATGGTGTGTCCTTGCTTCCAGCATGGGGTAGGGTGTGGGGTTAAGTGCACAAGACGGCTGTGGGCTATGTCAAATCCAGTTTTCTTACAACAATGCAAGAATGAGTAGAACTGTGCAGAACTTTAATGGTGTGTACAAAAAACTTGAACTTGATACAGAAGTCACTGGGAAAGTGAAGGGTTTCGTGGTCAGCACAGTTTGAAAGGGCGATGACTTTGACATCAAAATTTGAACTGGTTTGGCAGAGAGGAAGATGAGAAGCAGGGAGGGTTGCAGCTGTCTGGGTGGGTAGGTGATGACTAAGACAATGAACAGGGGGGTTGATATTAGGCTTTGAAAGGAAAGGCTAGGTTTTGGAGAAGACACTCAGGCTAATATTATTGGCTCTGAAAGCCAGGAGATAAGTAATGAACACATTACTGGGGATGCAGTTCTTTCTGCATGGAACAGATGAACTCCTGAATAAGGGATAGGCCTGGGAAGATTTTGGAATTCCCTTTGGTATAGAAGGAGAAGTGCTCTTTGTGGATAAGAATTGTGATGGCTGGAAACCACTGTACTCATTTCTTGATATCAGAGTTGGCCTGAAAGCTTCCAGGTAAGCATAAAAAGGATAAGCAACACAGGGAAGTAAGTTACTCTGTCGAGAGGCTCTGATGAAACATAAACGATGAAGGCATAATAATCCATGAGAACAACATGGCTTCTTGAGTGAGTCATAGCTGGTGTGCGTGGTCATTATTTTGTGTTTAACACTGTTTTTTTTAAAAATCCATATTATTAAAAAATGAAACAAGCTCCTCTCCTGTTGGTATTTCTATACTCACCGTTAGTAGTCAGCCTCCTCCCCCTGGTTTTTAACATCAAAATCACTGGTTGCCTCTTCCAGTAACATTTACCTGTGTCCTAGGCAGGTTTCAACTTAGAAACCTAAACTGAGACTTCAGCATGCTCCATATGTAGCTATTTAAACCAAACAAACAGATACTACAGAAAGGTCTTCTCAAACCCTATTGATACCTAGGTTCCCATTGACTTGATGGGGCCCCAACAGATGACGTATAAGAGAGTTGAGTGGATGTAACCTGGCTTGCACTATCAGTTCTAAACTTCTGCTAGAACTGATAGTGATAGAATGAATAAGTAACTACATAAGGGGCAGAAATTTGATAAGAGAGGGCTCTTCGATCTGTCAAACAAAAGTATAACGAGATCCAATGGCTGGACATTTAAACCAGGGAGGTTTAGACTGAAAATGTGGCATAAACTGCTAACAGTGAGGGTAATTAACCATTGGAACAATTTACCAAAGCTTGTGGTGGATTTTCCACCGTCAGTGAAAATGGAAATAGGACTTTGGACTGACAGCTGCAGGCTGACGGCATTCTATCTCCGCATGTTATAGAAAAAGCGTAGTTGTTCGAGAGCTGATGGGTCACAAATCATCATAAAGTTTCCAATGCCCAGATTAGGATTATTTGGTATGTAGGCGAAGACTAATTGCTTTTATTTTGCATGGATGCTTTTATTGTTACTTAGAGTTGCCATCTGTTAGTTTTGGAGGGGAGAGGCTCATCAGATTTGAATCTGCAGTACTGTATATCACAGTACCCAGTTATTGGACAAGACTGTCTGTCTTATTTTCAGCTTTGTAGTGGGCAGAAGTTTCTTCACCATAATACAGTGGTTTTGAAGGAGCGTCCCATCCATTCACAGCTAACACTCCAGCTTACCACAGCCCTGGCTCTCCAGAGAGGGCATTTCCCACCTTTGTTCATTTCTATAAAGGAGGCCTAATTTTTTTTGCTCATTTCTCCTTTTTTTTTTCTGGGATAGTAATTAAAAGCAGCCTTCATTTGATTGCTTTGTGGCTTAGATGCAGTTGCTGGAGACACTCATTTTATGGAGTATTGAGACAAGGCTTAGTGCTTTCAGGGGCAGTAGACTCAGGTTTAAAAGAGTGCAGCATGTGTCCACCCTAACACCAGCCCCAGAGTGCTAGGAGTTACCCAAAGAGACTGGGGCTCCAGCCTCACTCCCATAGCGCCCAGCACACCCTCTCTGGTGTGTACAGTGCCTCAGTCCATGTTAGCTCACCCCCTTCCCATTTTGGCATGCTGGCTGCATTCTGTGTTACGGTAGAGAAAGAGGCTCCTTGTGCCTTTGCCCGCGTTTTGCACACCCTTGTCAGGGCAGCTCTTTGTATCTTAAATTCATTCGTAAAATATCACTTACTTATAGTCTAAGGCTGTCACGCGGGGTAGCTCAAACTGTCTGCAGCCCACCAGTTTATTGCACTTTTAACAGAGAAGACAACCTACTCGGGTGATCAGCATCCGTAACAGGATACAGAAACAAGAAGGGAAACTCTTACCAAACAAGCAAGGTCCAGTTTAAAAACAAAACCAGAGGGGGACTGCATGACTCAGGGGACTGGTGTTGGGCCTTCCACCTGTAGGTCTCTGGCCCAGTGTGGCAGAAACCAAAAGCCTTCACTATCTGACAGCTGTCACTGCATTATGTGAAAGGAATTAGTCCTATCAGCGAGTGGTTGCTAGTGAACAGGTATCCACATGACAAATCCACCACAGATGGCATTCATTGTTGACAGCAGAGGATAAGATTATAAAGCCAGAAGAGGCCAATGTGATCATCTAATCTGACTACTTGCATTACACAGGCCACAGGATTTCCCTGAATTAATTCATGTCTGAAATAGAGCATAAGTTTTAGCCAACCATCCGATCTTGATGTAAAAATGACCAGTGATGGAAAATCCACCACAAGCTTTGGTAAATTGTTCCAATGGTTAATTACCCTCACTGTTAGCAGTTTATGCCACATTTTCAATCTAAACCTCCCTGGTTTAAATGTCCAGCCATTGGATCTTGTTATACTTTTGTCTGACAGATCGAAGAGCCCTCTCTTATCAAATTTCTGCCCCTTATGTAGTTACTTATAGATTGTGATCATCACCCCTCAACCTTTTCTTAGTTAAGATAAACAGATATAGCTCCTTGAGGGTCTCAAAATCAGGGTATTTTTTCAATCTTTTCATCATTCTCATGACTCTTTTCTGAACTCTGTCCAATTTTTCAACCTCCCTCTTGAATTCTGGACACCAGAACTGGACATAGTACTTGATAGCAATCCCACCAGTGCTAAAGCCAAAGGCAATAGAACTGCCCTGCTCCCACCCAGTATAAGAATTGAATGGGCCTGGGTACTACTCTGTCACCTCTTCTGGTGTGCTTTTCAAAAAGGATTGAATCACATTGGCATGGCTGTGTGTAAAGAAACATGCACAGGCCAGTCCATTTTATACCTGTCTGTAAAGAGAATTTCAGTTTTGCCTCTCTCAAAAGCACTAACTTCACATAAAGAATGTTAAAAACAAATCAAATGAAAAACCCAAACCAAACAGCTGAGAGAGAGTCAGGACCACAGTGTGAACTGCGTAACACATACCTCATTACAAATGAAATATTATTACATACATGTTTTGCCTTTAAAAAGACATTGTTACCCTCTATAACATTGTAAAGAAGCATATGACCTAATTTCTGTGAATACAGCACATATCAGTGCAGGATTTCAAAGATTTGCGACCTGAAAAGGAAATGCAGATTTGCTGTATTCACTGAGAAATCTCAGGAGTCACAAATTTGATAGAAGCTAGACGATTGGCAAAATTCTGTGCTGACTTACACCCAACACAACTGAACTGAAGTCTTCAGCTGACTTCATTGATTTTCTTCAGTGAGGTTGCCTGGGGGTGAGTCAGTGCTGAATTTGGCTCTATGAATATGACATATCAGAAGCTAAAGACCCAGAACAACAAAGCAGCAGGTTCTGTCTGTACTGCAGCTATCTAGCTCTAGTACTAAACTAGAGCAGTAGGCCCAGACTCTCTCCTCCTATGGCCGCTTTCATGTCAGTTTAATGGTATAAAGTGGCCATGAAGCCAGAATATTCCTCAGTCCCCAAATTCCTCCAAGGTAGGGATAGTCCAGATAGTGATGGGCTGGCATAGAACCTAGGTGTAGAAAGTATAGAGGACACAACCGAGGAAAGGGAGAGTGGTCCAAGCACCTCTGTATTCCAGTAATCACTGGATGTCGAATGGCCCCCTTGGGGGCCACGGGCAGCTGGCTCAATTTAAAGGGGGCCTCTTGCTGCTTTAACTTATACCCAGTGGCTCCAAGATCAGAGCGTTCATTTAGAGTGACCCTTGGACACATCCCTCTCACTAAACTGCACTGAGAGCAGCAACGACCAAAAGCTCTGGCTCTTAGTGACATATGGTAATTGGAACAGGTAGCTGGGAATAAGATTCCTGGCTTTGTTCTGCCACAGTTTGTGAATTTAGCCGAGTCACTTAACTTCTTTGTGCTTCAGTTTATTCATCAGTAAAGTAGGTATAAGATATTTCCCTGCATCCTACAGCGATGGTGATTTTTATTGCAGAGTGCCTTGAGAATCCTCAGCCTCAAAAATATTGTTACTTATTCCTTGCATGGGATGGCAGCCATTCAAGATCTATTTATGCACTCCCTTGGCTGTTAGGAGAGTTTGTGGCAATTTAATATTACCCTAGATACCTGACAACCCAAATTTTCATTTTCAGGGATGATATTACAATTTGTAGGATCCCAGCAAAGCGCTCCAAGCAGCCATAAGGGAGAGAATTCAATCAGGCTCTGGTGCTGCTGCTAGAGGGAAAGATCCAGTTCAGAACTGTGAGGTACCAGATCAGTGCAGGACTGCAAGTGCCTTCCAAAGCACGACCCCCGAAGTAACCGCTTCCATTGCTTACACCGAACACCACTGTTTTACAACCTGTTTGAAAGCACGCACTCAGTTTAGATTACTATCACTAAAATGAGGTGGTTTAAATTAACTGAATGCCATGGCTTCAACCTTAGCAGCGTGGATGGTAGTGTAGTATTCTTTGTGCTGTATGTAATATTCTTATTACTGAGTCATTCAGTCTGTTTCTTGACAGAGAAAACATGATCAAATTTTAATCCATGATACTCAGTAAATGTGACAGTGCTAAATAGAAAGAATTTCAGTCAAAATTAAAGCTAGCTTCAGGCATGGCACAGAGAGAAAGAGAATGAAAGGGACAGACCAAGAGACCAAGTATGTTACTGAGCTGATCACATATCTTCTCCCAGGGGAGATGATCTGAAAGACAGACGAAATATCATTTGCAGTAATTAGAAGAACAATGTCACCCTCCTGTATAAATATTTTAGATTTCAGCACATGTCCCATGTAGGTCATGAACAGAAGGACTGAAAAGGAGGAGGCAGGGCTGGCATCAGCTGTTGACATTGTAGTACTCCAGCAGAGAATGTAAATGGCATTGACATAGAGCCCTTCAATGAAACCTTTTGAAAATGATATAAAGGGCAAAACCAACATCTATGCAAAGAATTTCAAGATCAGCAAGTGAGATTAGAGAGGTAAATTTAGTGTTACATAGGAACATCCAAACGCCAGGAGAGGACCTATGGGTTCACTTGTCCTTTAAGCAATATGCTTCAAACAATGTAAAATCAAGCAATGTAAAATCAACCTCAGCATCTTTTCCCTAAATTCTACAGGTGGCTCTGTACTCTCTGGTTTGGCACTTCTCTAAAGTTCATCTGTCTTGTGCTGATTTGGACCCTGAATTTTTTATACACATAGGTGCTAGAACTAGGGGTGTTGGGGGTGCTGCTGCCCCCCTGGCTTGACATGGTTTCCATCATACACAGGATTTACGGTTTCGTCCAATGGCTCACAGCACCCACCCTGTACAAATTGTTCCAGCACCCTTGGGTCTACATTTTCAATTTCCCTCCTGAAAAGAAATTCTATCTGAATTGCTTATCACCAATCTTCACTTAAGCACCCGTCATTAAACCTCTTTTTGATCAGCTGTTTTATAATTAACAGGATAATATATTTGAGATTACTTTCTTCCTGCAAATGGAAGTGTCTGACTAATTTAAGAAAAGTGAAGTGTAAAAACTGTCCTCCTCCCCCTAATGGAAATTCCAGTAGATCCTTCAGCTGGTCTATGGCTTACTACTGATTTCTGTTGCTTTCTACTGGAAGACTAGTATCTCCAGGATGAGCAGAGATCAGTAATAAACCCGATGGTCTGTTCGAAAACTGGCTTTCCAACTGGAACTAGTAGGAACCAGTTGCAAGTTTTCATTTGGAACTTCCTTTACGGCTCTCAACCACATTTCCACTAGGAATCATTCCTCCATTCTTTGAAGTGGGCTTTACCTTACAAAGGCTAGCCCTATTAAGAATAAGGAATAGGGCATAGGTGCAAAAGGTCAACATTGTGCCATGCCCAGCTGTGTGTTAGAGGAGAATTAGCATCAACCCCACATATCGCTATATTTCAAACAACACACTGAGCTTAAAAAGCAAAGTAATGTACAGTGAAAAAGATGTTTCAGTCAAAAACAAACTGTCAGCCTAATCATTATAAATGTCTTGGCTATATCTCTTTGAAAGGCCTATTGCTCATTAGCTTTCTCTGCTTGTGACAACATGGTCCATTAAAGAAATAGTTTCAAGCTCAAAGTACATGGTAACAGGATATATAGGCTTCATCAGGGATTGGCAAGGAGACAGTCTATGTCTCAGCAGAAGAGAGACTGTTTCATTAGCAATACATGATGTAGGAGGCAGGCAGAGCTGTAGGACTGATATTTGTTGACCATGCGTAGAGGCCATTATTATAAGCTGAGGGTATGCTTATAGCACCATGTAAGCCCAGGGCTTGAACTCAGGCTCAGGAGTAAGCTCTCCTCAATATACACACAAGTCTCACTAACCCAGAGCTCGGATCCAGGATTACAGGATCATATGAAGATGGAGGGTCCAAGCCTGAGTCAAGCCAGGATTCAAGCTCTGTAGTTTTGTAGTGTAGATTCAACCCCACTGGACTCATGCTCAGGGAGTTTGCCAAAAGTATTCCACAGGCCGACTGTCTTTGTCTTCTGGATGGTCAGCTTGACTGTCCACCAAACTTTTCCCATACTGCACCATGAACAAAGGGCTAGAGCAGCCACATTTTGGGAAGGTGCTAGGAAATCTGGGATATGGATGTTTGGACTTGGGCCCTCCTAATGCAGTGTAGACATTGGAGCCCTCAGCTGGAACTCAGGGCTCAACAATTCCTAACCTGGCATTAGAAATTAGAGTAGATGTTCAAGCCCTAGGTTAACAAACCCAGGGCCTGCTAACTCGAGTTCTAATCCTGGGCTTATATTGCAGTGTAGAAATAGCCTGGGGGTACAACCTTTCAGCACTGGGGCTGAAAATTGCTGTGTAGAAGTTTGGGCTGAGCTTGGAGCCCAAGCTCTGGTTCTCTCTGAAGGTTGAGGATCCCATAGCTCAGGCTACAGTCCAAGCCAGAACGTCTACACAGCAATTTATAGTCAGCTGATCTTCACCAGCCATGGCCATGCTGTGGGTCTTCTATCCCTGTGTAGACATTTCCTGAGAGGCTAGTGCTTGTCTGCAAGGAGCCTAACCACCATCTTCCATTCCTGAGCACCAGGTGTCCTGCCAAATGAGGTCCGTCCTGAAGCTTGTCCCTCTTTCTCCAGTCCCACTCATCATAATAAAAAGACCACAGCAATATGTCCTCCGTGAAGGGATGGTTGGGATAGCATGGGTCTCCTAGCTGTCACAAATTCAATAATTACCCCTATATACTGAAGGGAAGAAAATGGAAAGCTCTGGGAGTTGACCTGTTTGGCACTAGGAGTCAGATCCTCCTTGAGGAGTGGAAGCATGAAAAGATTAGCTGGGAAAACCTTCTTTCTATTAGTGTCACACCTGGGCTGCACTATGCCTTTTCAGACACTCACATTAAGCTTTGTCTATGGGTGGTTTTGTTTGTTTCATCAGTTCTGAAGACAGCCATTTTGACTTCTTAATTTCAGTTCTATTTTAGAGTAATTCTAAAGCATCTAGCACAGTGGGGTCTAATCCAAAGGGCAGGAAAGAGCATTATGGTTTTTTTTTATGGTTACTGGGTCCTGAAAAAATATCCCCTGTCCTTCCCTTGAGAGTTAGGGAAAGGCAGGACCTGAGATTGCCTCATTTATAAGGGGTGTGTGTGTGTGTGTGTGAGAGAGAGAGAGAAAAAAAATCCAAAATATTTCCAAGAAACCACACAGAGCAATCTTAGCATCTGGACAATGAGATCAAAAAGATTGCATCAGCCGTTTGTATCTGAAGCAGTCTGTCAGAATCCAACACTACGTATACCCAGCTTTTCATCTTTAGTCCCCAATTCTATAAGCATCATCAACAATTCCTTTTCTCCTCATTCTCATTCTATGTATATTCTTTGACTCTCTCTTCTGACCTTCCCCATGGCAACAACATCCTGCAGGCAATGTGCAGTGTTTCCCTGTCTGCTGTACAGGAAATGTCTCAGTATTCCTATAGTCTCATTCCCAGACAGGATCATCTGTGTCCTTGATCCCTGTGCTCTCTCTGCCATACAAACTCCTAAAGGATGTAGCTACCCATGAAAAGACCAGTGCCATCTTAGAGATCTCAGGGAGCTCTCTGTGTCCTTTTAAACTCTTTCTTCTTCTGTTGGTAACCTGAGCTTCAATAATAAAGTGGGTTTATTCTCTATGCCAGAGGTGACCAAAGTGTAGCTCAAAGACCACTGCTGGCTTTCTCCAATACAGTGATTATTATTATTATTAGTAGTAGTATTTATTTAATACTGATTTATATGTATTGTGGAGCCTTAGTAAGGCTGATGGCCCCATTGTTCTGGGTACTGAACAAATATAGTCCTGGTCCCAAAGAACCTATATTCTGATTTGACACAGATGCCATAAGAGAATGTAATGAGCAATAGGAGGAAAGTGAGGAAGGAGGACAAGGGTAATGGTAGCAAAGGACACAAGAGTTAGCTACATGCACACTTTGATGGTTCTAAACAATCCCCGACTGCCATTAGCTGATTTCCTGAAGGTGGCACATCAGAGGTTGGTCTAGAAGGAGAAGGTAGTAGACTTAAGTGACAAAGAGTCCTGTGGCACCTTATAGACTGACAGATGTATTAGAGCATAAGCTTTTGTGGGTGAATACCCACTTCATCGGAGAAGAAGGAGAATGGGCATTCAAGGGTGACACCACTGTTGAAACAGAGGGCAGGAGAGAAGGAATAACAGGCACGAGCAGATAAATACAGCGGGGCAGAATCGTGACTGGCTGAGGACTGAAATGTAAGTATTCATATGGATAGCTCTGTCTAATAAATGTACCAGGTTAGGACTCAGGTACACAATTGCCTGCTCCTATTTGCTTCTCTTGTAGCTCCATGTTAATAGGGGGCTGAATTTGGGACCAAACTCAAAGCAAAAATAATACAGTAGGTCACTCCAAAAGGGAGTGGGGGAATTTACCACCTTGGAGTGGTTGAATTAAGATGAATGGGGTAGTTTACACTTCTTGGAGCTGGTGACTCATGCTGTATGCAGACTCAACCATACAAGTTACACATGGCTTACCTTGGCAAGCTTTTGATTGTATCCATGAGGGCAGGAAACATATTGTTAATGGAAAATTAGATTCTGATTTCTTCATGGGGCTCCAATCCCTTAACACATCCCTGGTAAAACCTAGTCTGCCTTTGGATTTTAGCCACTGGTGTAAACCCCTATCATATACATAGTTTATATCAGTGTAAACTATTTATACACTAGGGGTTTGCATCGGTGAACCTACATTGGGGGCTGACGTCCCAGTGCAGGCAAGACCTTAAGCCAGGTCTACGCTACCCACCAGAACGGGGAGTAGTGATTGATCTATCGGAGATCAATCTATCGTGTCTTGTCTAGATGTGATAAGTCGATTCCTGAGCGCTCTCCCATTGACTCTGGAACTCCACCGAGAGGCGCAGACGGAGTTGATGGGGGAGTGATGGCAGTCAACTCAGTGCTGTGAACACACCGCAGTAAGTAGACTTAAATACGTTGACTTCAGCTATGCTATTCCAAAGAATAAGGCCACATCTATACTATAGGCACTACTGCGGCATAACTATGGTTCTGTAGTTGTACTGCTGTAACCCTATAGTGTAGATGCAGACCACAGCAACGAAAGGGGCTTTTTCTATCACTGTAGGAACTCCCTCTCTCCCAGTGATGGTAGCTAAATCAATAAAAGAATTCTTTTCTTGACCCATGTCTACACGGGGACAGGGGGTATTAGATTGGCATAACTTCACATCCCTGAATGCCGTAGCTATATTGACCTAAGCTTTAAGTGTAGACCAGGCCTAACATATTGCTCAGCCCCTGCAAAAGTTGGAGAGAGGCACAATCAATTTCCCTGCCCCTACAGTGTGCAAGGATTTTGCACACTAGTAATCTGTATGCTCTCTTGATCCTGCTGTGTTATTTCTCTTCTTGTTTTTTGTGTAAGCAGTGTCAGGAATGAGATATATTCTGACATCTGGTGGCGAACTATGGGAATTGCAGTGAGCCGTGCAAAATAAGTCTGGGGCTGATCAATTTGCATGGACACACCCACTGCGCCTAGCCTGAGCCCACAGCAGCCCACATGGCCACTTCGGCTGATGAGGGAGCCCCAGTTTCTATGTTATTGGGGCAGGAATGATAAAGTGATGTTACTGTGATTATGTGAATGAGGGACTATGGACATGTACTTGGCCCTTGTTATGATGGAGGGACTCGCCATCATCTAGGTAGCACTCACTGGGCAAGGGCCATGCGTTTTCAGAACATTGTGAGATTGAGAGAGGTGGCGGACAAGCACCTATACTTTTTGGTGAGGGCTCTGTTGGAGGGCCTCCCAGGCCTATTGCACCATGCCTCTCTCCACTGTGGAATGTCAGAATTGAATTTTGCTTCTATTAGGAGCCTGGTTTCAGGCTGCTGAGCTGAAAATTGCTTTGGGCTCGCTGGTGCACCTGCACTAAGGCTCCCCTACTGTGAGCTGAAATCACTTAAGAGCTGAAATCACCTAAGAGCTAAAGAAATCACTGAGCACTGTCTTAAGTAGGGGGGCCGGAAAAAAGTGCAGCGTGGCTGGTGCAGCAGAGCAGTCTGCGTGTCGGCTAGCAGGACGGCTAGCGGAGTTGTTGGTGCTGCGGAGTGGCTGGTGCGGCAGAGCTGTCCGTATGTCAACTAGCAGAGCCGTTGGTGCTGCGGGCAGAGTGACCGGTGCAGCAGAGCTGTCTGTCGACTAGCGGAGGCGTTGGTGCTGCAGGCAGAGTGACCGGTGCGGCAGAGCTGTCTGTGTGTCGACTAGCAGAGGCGTTGGTGCTGCGGGCAGAGTGACCGGCGCGGCACAGCTGTCTGTGTGTCGGTTAGCAGAGCAGCTAGCGGATCAACGGGCAGAGCGGTTCGTGGGACAGCCAGCGGAGCGGAGCAGAGCCGATTGCGGGGAGAGCTGCAGCGGAACCTCGCAGAGAGGCGGCGCAGTCGGCTTCGGACCACGTAAGGTGCCCCTTGCCCTACCCTCCATTTCCACCCAGGCTGGGAGGTAAGACTCTGCAGAGTAACTCCGGAACTCTGCACTGACCAGGAACAGAGACTCTTGGGCTGAGGGACTTTTGGGTGATTTTTGGATTGCTGGGCTCCAGAGACTTTTGGGCTGTGGGACATTTCGGGACTATTGGGTGAATTTTGGATTGCTGGGCTCCAGAGACTTTTGGGCTGTGGGACATTTTGGGGACTTTGGGTGATTTTTGGGCTACTGGAATCACAAACCTAAAGAAGGGGACACAGCCCAATCGGCTGGGGTGGCGGTTTGCTCAGGGGTTGGTGTATGACCCTAGTTGTGGTGTTTTTTCCCAATTTCATGATGTCATTTATCTCCTGTTAATAAAAATTTCTGATACACCAATCTGTGCTTGCGAGAGGGGAAGTATTGCCTCTTTGAGGCACCCGGGGGGGGGTGTTAGGATTTTTCCCAGGTCACTGGGTGGGGGCTCGAGCCAGTTTTGTCTTGTGTGGTTAAGAGGGGACCCCTAGGTACTGAACCCGGCCCTTGCTGCTTTAACCCGGCCTGGCAGAAGGGTTACATTTGAAATATGTGATTGGTTGCCAGAACACTATCAAGACACTAACGAACAAACAAACAAAAATTGGAAATCGTTCCCGAAGAAACCTGGACAATTAAGGATAAATGAGGGCTGCTGCCAGTGTTCCAGTTGTGACCCTGTCCAGAACTGAATTGAAATGCAATGATGCGGAAATGACCTGAGCAGAATGCCTTTATGTGGCAGAGAGCAAGGTGTTGTTTATGGCCGCACTAAGTAGCGTGAGAATGCTGGGGTGGAGTCCCTCACTGCGTTATTAGAGCTGGAAGAGAAAGCACTTGTGGCCTGAGGCAAGGTGACAAGCTTGTGAGCAGCCTGAAGGATAAAGCCACTGAGAAACACCCAGTCTCCAGCATTAATAGCAATATTCATCTGCCTCTCTCTGTTCCCACAGCAGAGCACTGTCTGCAACAAATTACAGCTTATATGCAATGGCACAGTTTCAAAGCTGCACTTAACACACTTGGGATACATTTGACTGGACTTTGTCTACTTGGGAGTAAATGTTTTTAAAATGCCAGGCACCCAGGAAGACAGAGGTGTTATTTGTGCTTGAGGTTTGAATTATTAGATACATTTATTATTAAACTATTGATATTACCCTAGCGCCGGAGGCTGGAGCACCTTTATGCCAGCCAATGCGCATACACCTATGAAGATACAGTGCAAACCCTACAGACCTTACATGCTGAGAAGACGTGACATGCAAAGTCTGAGAGGAGAAGGATACAATCAGTTATATAAAAAGAACCTGGAGAACTACAGACTGGTGAGCCTCGTTTCAGTCCCTGGCAATATCATGTAGCAGATCCTTAAGGAATCCATTTTGAAGCACTTGGAGGAGTGGAAGGTGATCAGGAACAGTCAGCATGGATTCACCAAGGGCGAAGCATTCCCGACCAACCTAATTGGCTCTGTGGATATGGGGAAAGTGATTTACCTTGACTTTAGCAAAGCTTTTGATACAGTCTCCCACAGTTTTCTTGCCAGCAAGCTAAAGAAGTGTGGATTAGATGAATGGACTATAAGGTGGATAGAAAGCTGGCTAGATTGTCGGGCTCAACAGGTAGTGATCATTGGCTCGATGTCTAGCTGGCAGCCGGTATCAAGCGGGGTGCCCCAGGGGTTGGTCCTGGGGCCAGTTTTGTTCAAGATATTCATTAATGATCTGGATGATGGGATGAATTGCACCCTCAGCAAATTTGCAATGACACTCAGCTGTGGGGGCGGAAGAGGTAGATACGCTGGAGGGTAGGTATAGGGTCCAGAGTGACCTAGACAAATTAGAGGATTGGGCCAAAAGAAATCTGATGAGATTCAACAAGGACAAGTGCAGACTCCTGCTTAGGAACAAAAAATCCCATGCAATGCTACAGGCTGGGGACCGACTGGCTAAGCAGCAGTTCTGCAGAAGAAGACCTGGGGATTACAGTGGACAAGAAATAGGATATGAGTCAGTAGTTTGCCCTTCTTGCCAAGAAGGCCAACGGCATGGCTGTATTAGTAGGAACATTGCTAGCAGATCAAGGGAAGTGATTATTCCTCTCTATTTGGCACTGGTGAGACCACACCTGGAGTATTGTGTACAGTTTTGGTCCCTCCACTACAGAAGGGATGTGGGCAAATTGGAAAGAGTCCAGCGGAGGGCAACGAAAATTATTAGGCAGCTGGGGCACATGACTTACGAGGAGAAGCTGAGGAAACTGGGGTTAGTCTGCAGAAGAGAAGAGTGAGGGGGGATTTGATAGCTGCCTTCAACTACCTGAAGGGAGGTTCCAAAGAAGATGGAGATAGGCTGTTCTCAGTGGTGGCAGGTGACAGAACAAGAATCAATGGTTTCAAGATGCAATGGAGGAGGTCTAGGTTGGCTATTAGGAAACACTATTTCACTAGGAGGGTGGTGAAACACTGGAATGGGTTACCTAGGGAGGTGGCAGAATCTCTATCCTTAGAGATTTTTAAGGCCCGGTTTGATACAGCTCTGGCTGGGATGATTTAGTTCAGGGATCTCAAACTCAAATCTCCACGAGATCAACATGAGGACTAGTGCATTGGCCTGAGGACCACGTCACTGACACCTTTTCTTACAAAGATACAAAAACTCCCCGCATGCCCTTGGCCCTGGCCCCACACCACCCCTTCCAGGAGGCTCTGCCCAGGCCCTGCCTTTTCCCACTCCTTCTCCACCCCCATTCCAATGCCTTCCCTAAATCCCTGCCCCAGCCCTGCTTTTTCTCTGCCTCCTCCCCTGAGAGCACCATATCCCTGCTCCTTCCCCTCCCTCCTGGAAAGTCCTAAGCACTGCCAAACAGCTGTTTGGTGGCAGGAAGTGCTGGGAGGTAGGCAGAGGAGCAGGGATGTGGCACACTTTGGGGGGGAGAGGCAGTGGATGGGGGCACAGAGGCGCGGGGGTGAGAGGAGCTATGGTGGACTACAGGAAATAACTCCGTGGGCCACATGTGGCCTGTGGGCCGTGTGTTTGAGACCCCTGATTTAGTTGGTGTGGGTTCTACTTTGAGCAGGGGATTGGACTAAATGACCTCCTGAGGTATCTTCCAACCCTAATATTCTATGATGTACAATTTTTACACACTGTGATGTTATACCCCGTATTCTTTATGGAAGTATGCATATGATATGGATATGGTATAACTGAGATAAATTTCATGCGAGGCGGGTCTTGTAAGATATCAACAGAAAGGTTATTTTTACTGAACGTGATTATTCAATTTGTGTGCATGTATCATTTCTGTATATAACAATAGGAATATTGACTATGTAACAATTACAGCTGTGTGTATTTAGGAGACACAGGGCATCAGCCTTGATGGGTCATTAGGAAGAAAGAATAAGACTTTGAAGGTATAATCTCTCTCCTTTCTGAGAGGCCTCCTAGGATGCAGCTGTGATACTACTAGGTCCAGTGCTCCTGTCACCTGGTACTAAACACCATCTTGGACTTCTAGTAATTTTCCACTAAAAGATGGGGGAAGTCAAGACTGGGAAACAAAAGATTCCCTCCTTATGTAAAGCTTATTTAAGCCTGGGGAGTAAGGCAAATAGGAGTCTTCTCCTGCCCAAGAAGAAAGATGCTGAAAGTACCTGAAGAAACAAAGGAACTGAGTCACGGGCTCAGTCAAGACTAAGACAGGAGTTTAGTCTGTAAAAAGAAATAACTGGAACTCTAAGCTACAGATACTCTGCAACTTGCCCGAAGCAACATTTAGGGTGAGAAATTACTTCTTGAAACCAGTCTCCTTAAGATCTTAAGCTTAATATGCGTGTTTTGTTTTATTTGTTTAGTAATCTGTTTTGTTCTGTTTGCTATCCCTTATAATCACTGAAAATCTACCCTTTATAGTTAATAAAATTATTTTTGTTTGTTATAAAACCCAGTTTGTGCAATTTATAGCTGAGGGGGAGAGGGTTGCAAGAAGTTGTGTACATCTTCCTCCACATTGAGGGAGGGTCAAATTTCCGAGCTTACGTTGTATAGATTTATCTACAGCACAAGACAATGTTATTTTGGTTGTACTTTCCAGAGTGGAGCTGCACTTGAATGCTGCACAATTTCCTAGCTGACTCTTCCCATCAAGAGCTGCTTGCAAACTCAGTGCAATTCTACAACTGGTGAGTCCCTAGCTGCACGAGGCCAGCAAGCCTGATTCAGCAAGACACAGGGAAAGCAAGCCCAGGCTAGTGGAGCAGGCAGGCTCAGTGAAACCCCAGTACATCAGGTGGCATCCCAGATGGGGTTTTTCTCCTTATAGAGATATAAGTGCCAACTCTGTGCCCCTTGAGTCATCACTGATTTGTTGATTCCTGGTAGGCATTATGGCAAAGGTGGCTTTTGGGAGACTTAAAGGACAAGAGGGCTTATAGATCAACGTGGGGAGATCATTCCATGGGGGAGCACAGAAGAAAGCACAGAGATGTTTGTATGAGAAGCTGACAGACAGGTGAATGGGGCTGGACCTGTAGCTGGAGAGTGGGGGGCCCGGGTGATGAGATAAGAGATGAAAAGGGATAAATAAGAAGGGGCAGAGTTGTGAAGGGCTTTGAACATGAAGTTGAGATGCTTTAAACCAATGTAATGAAAGGGGGGAGCCAGCCGCGGGACTCAGAGAAGGGCGATGAGGGCAGTATGATTGGCAAGGAAGACCATCTTAGCAGCTGTATTTTGTATGAACCCAATGAGAGTATTGGGTATTATAGGAGAGAGGGGAAGAGGTCACAATAACCAAGGCAAGAAGAGATGAGGGCCTGGACTGAAGTTTTCACACTCTGGTTAGTTGGACAGGCAACAAGTCTTGTCAGTCTTATTTGAAAAGTCAATACAATTTTGTGCAGAGAAATGAGTAAGTGGGAGCAGGAAGAATTTTTAAGAGGGAGTTAAGGAGGCTGTACTTGGGGGAGGCAATGGCCTGCAACAGCGAGGCTTCTAATCCAGGTTGACAGACTTGAGCCAGTGGGCCTTGCATTAGTGCTCTAAAAATAACTGTGTAGACAGCACTTGGAAGTTGTGGCTCACATGGAGTTTAGGCTCTAAAGCCCACCCCACCCCTCACTAGGCTTCAGAGCCCAAGGTGTAAATTCAAAACACTGTCTACGCAGCAACTTTTAGAGTGCTAGCATGAGTCCTGTTAGCCCAAGTCTGTCAATCTGAGTGGGGAGGCTCACTGCTGGGGGCTGTGTATAGCTACCCAAAGAAGCTGGAAAAATAGTGCTGTTTGGCAAGGGCTATGACAAAACTGAAGGAGGAGAAAAGAAACTAGTAATGGATGAAGTCCATGTGGTCATGGATTTTTCTCTAGAGCAGAAGTGGGCAAACTATGGCCTGCGGGCCATATGTGGCCCGCTGGCCATTTTTATCCGGCCTGCAAGCTTGGGCTGGGGGCGCAATGCCAGTGGCCCCATACTCCAGGGCTGGGCCACCGGGTCAAGCATGGGGTGCTGCGGGGCCTCATGCTCCCGGGCCAGGCCGAGTGCAGTGAGCTGCAGGGTCCCGTCCGGGCTGAGCTGCGGGGCCCTTCGCTTGGCTTGGAGCGCCCGGATGAGCACGGTGAGCGGGGGAAGGGGAGGCTTAGGGGGGGGGGGGTCGTGGGGGGCAGTTAGAGTGGGGGGGTCTCCGGATGGGGAGATCAAGGGATGGGGGCGGGGGGTTGGATGGATCGGAGATTCTGAGGGGGCAGTCAGGCGGTGGGAAGTAGGTGGGGGTCAGATAGGGGGCGGAGTCAGGCTGTTTGGGGAGGCACAGCCTTCTCTACTCGGCCCTCCGCACAATTTTGAACCCCAATGTGGCGCTTGGGCCAAAAAGTTTGCCCACTCCTGCTCTAGAGGCATTCAGTAGTAGAGATGCAGAGCAGAGGTGGCAGATGTTGGGGGTTAAGGGACAGACTTTGTGGTGAAGTGACACTCAGTATAAATACTACATATGCTGATAGGAGGAGTTCTCCTGTTGGCACATGTAATCCACCTCCTTGAGAAGTGGTAGCTAGATCACTGAAATAATTCTTCCATCAACCTAGCCCTATCTAAATGGCTACTTAGATCATCTTAACTATGTCACTCAGGGGTGTGGCCTTTTCACACCCCTGGGCAATGTAGCTGGGTCGACCTAATATTCTAGTGTAGAGCAGCCCTAGTGAGAGGAGAACCAAGCCCTACATCTCTGATAGGGTGGTTGCAATCAGTGTCAACATGTCCCTTACATAAGTGCTGTGAATGCCCTGCTAGCACAGTGTGATGACATGGTTGTCAAGAAGCTGCAAAACTTCGCTTTACTAGGGGACAAATATCTCAGCACTGTAGATGTGACAAAAGTAGAACGACATTGCTTGCACTCATGCAGTATTGGCCTCTGTGACGCAGTAACACGTTTGGTAATGGATGCAATGTGCAGAACTGATGAATTTGTACAGCAGTGAGTGATTGGAGCACGTTAAAAATTGATTACACACTACCCTGCTGAGAGTGTCACAAGGCTATTGTGAAATGGAGATTATAAAAAGGGGAAATGGCTAATGATATCACTGGTCTACAATTTTTTAGAAGTCGTCTGCTTCAGAGATAAAATGTGATATTTATTATGTATTTTGATGTGCTGAATTCAAATATGACAATTAAAACAACTGATTGGCTACTGTTTCTAAGATATGTAAGTTTTTACATTTTATGTCTATGTATATTGTGTAGATAGTAGAGTTTTAATCATAAATTGTAAACCTAGGTCTTTTCAAGTGTTTATGGTTGCTTTACATGATAATATTCACCTGTCCTGTTTATGTAACACTTTAAAAATCAGCAAAAGGGTTATATAAATAAAATGTATTATGAAACAAAAGGCAAAAAACTATTATGTACATAGTTTAGTCCTATTCAGTGTCTACTCGGCGCTTCTTGGCTTGTCTCTTGTATTCATTAAATGGAGCATCTCTTGTCACTGTCCAGCAATAGTCTGCAAGCATTGATGGGCTTCATTTGCCCTGATAGCGTTTCTCCATTGTTGCAATGTCCTGGTGAAATCGCTCGCCGTGCTCGTTGCTCACTGCTCCGCAGTTCGGTGGAAAAAAATCTAGACGAGAGTGCAAAAAATGTATCTTTAGTGACATGTTGCAACCAAGGGTTTTGTATGCCTGGAGGAGGTTTTCCACCAACAACCTGTAGTTGTCTGCCTTGTTGTTTCCGAGAAAATGTGTTGCCACTGACTGGAAGGCTTTCCATGCCATCTTTGCCTTGCCACACAGTGCATGGTCAAATGCATCATCTCGAAGAAGTTCACGAATCTGAGGACCAACAAAGACACCTTCCTTTATCTTGGCTTCACTTAACCTTGGAAATTTTCTACAGAGGTACTTGAAAGCTGTTTGTGTTTTGTCAGTGGCCTTGACAAAGGTCTTCATCAGACCCAGCTTGATGTGTAAGGGCGATAACAAAATCTTCCTTGATTCAACAAGTGGTGGATGCTGAACACTTTTCCTCCCAGGCTCCAGTGACTGTCGGAGTGGCCAATCTTTCTTGATGTAGTGGGAATCTCTTGCACGACTATCCCATTCGCAGAGAAAACAGCAGTACTTTGTGTATCCAGTCTGCAGACCAAGCAAGAGAGCAACAACCTTCAAATCGCCACAAAGCTGCCACTGATGTTGGTCATAGTTTATGCACCTCAAAAGTTGTTTCATGTTGTCATAGGTTTCCTTAATATGGACTGCATGACCAACTGGAATTGATGGCAAAACATTGCCATTATGCAGCAAAACAGCTTTAAGACTCGTCTTCAATGAATCAATGAAGAGTCTCCACTCATCTGGATCATGAACGATGTTGAGGGCTGCCATCACACCATCGATGTTGTTGCAGGCTACAAGATCACCTTCCATGAAGAAGAATGGGACAAGATCCTTTTGATGGTCACGGAACATGGAAACCCTAATATCACCTGCCAGGAGATTCCACTGCTGTAGTCTGGAGCCCAACAGCTCTGCCTTACTCTTGGGTAGTTCCAAATCCCTGACAAGGTCATTCGGTTCAGCTTGTGTTATGAGGTGTGGTTCAGAGGAGGAGGATGGGAGAAAATGTGGGTCCTGTGACACTGATGGTTCAGGACCAGAAGTTTCATCCTCTTCCTCTTCCTCGTCTGACTCAAGTGAGAATAATTCTGGTGCATCAGGAACCGGCAGTCCTTCTCCGTGGGGTATTGGACGTATAGCTGATGGAATGTTTGGATAATGCACAGTCCACTTTTTCTTCTTTGACACACCTTTCCCAACTGGAGGCACCATGCAGAAGTAACAATTGCTGGTATGATCTGTTGGCTCTCTCCAAATCATTGGCACTGCAAAAGGCATAGATTTCCTTTTCCTGTTCAACCACTGGTGAAGATTTGTTGCACAAGTGTTGCAGCATATGTGTGGGGCCCACCTCTTGTCCTGATCTCCAATTTTGCAGCCAAAATAAAGGTGATAGGCTTTCTTAACCATAGTGGTTATACTGCGCTTTTGTGATGCAAAAGTCACTTCACCACAAACATAGCAGAAGTTATCTGCACTGTTCACACAAGTACGAGGCATCTCTGCTCACTTTGGCTAAACAGAAATGTGTCCCTTTGCAAAATCAAACACTGACAAATAAGAGAGCACGACACTGTATGATTTCTAGAGCTGATATAGGGCAATTTACTCAGCAGAGTGATGTAAGTTTCGTTATGATTGCATTATCCATGACTTCTAGGAATTACATGATGCAATTCATATCATGTATGATGCAATACCAGCTTCAGATTGCATCATTCATTGTTTTGCCTAAAAAGCAAGTACTGTCCAAACCCAGTCATAGATTTATTCATAGATCCAGTCAAAGATGTATTTTAGTCATTTCTGGTTTAAATTGAGATCCCTTCCCTTTATAACTCACTTATCCTCCACCATTCCCATGTCAAGGGTCGTCTATACTGACCCAATAGCATATCTTGAAAACTAGAGCCAATCAACAATTTTAAGCATCATTTTCATTCTCAGTGACCCAGAATTAGTAAAGTTTGACTACATTTATTTCAGAAGCATTTTGGCTGTAAAGCAGTGTATTATACCTATGCATGTATCACTGCTATTATTTATCATTAATCATTTACATGACACCTTACAAAACAGAGAATGAGAACATAAGGAATAGGTGGAAGTGAGATCATCTGTCCTGTGGGTCCAATCCCAACAAACCATGCTCAAACTCGAACTGCAAAATGAACAGCCTGAAAAAATGCCAAAATAAAAGCAAACAATTTTCAAAAAGCTTGGGTGGAGTATTTGCAGGCCTAAAGGAAAGTTCTAACAAAGCATTATTGGTTTGGGAATGCAATGCTAGTGCAAAGCGTGGCTGATTCTTATCATATTGGCTATTGCAGTGAAAGAATTCACACGCAGCTCTGCATACATGATAATAGCACCCACAGGCACCAGCTTCTAATTTTTCCTGGAGCTGCTCAGCCCCAGACCCTGCCCCCACTTCACTCCTTCCCCCAGCCCCTGCCCCACCTCTTCCTGTCCCCACTCTACCCCTTCTCCCAAGTCCTTGCCCTCACCCTTACCCTGCTTCTTCCTGCCCCAATGCCACCCCTCTCCTGCCTCTTTCCTCCCCCTCTCCCAAGTAGACCCCATTCCTGCTCCTCTCCCTCTCTCCCAGTACCTCCTGCATGCCACAGAACAGCTGATCCATGGCGGGTGGGAGAAAGGGGGAGGAATTGATTGGCAGGGCCGCTTGCAGGCGGGTGTGTTGGGGGGAAGAAGAGAAGCTTGGTTGATGGTGGATGCTAAGCACCCACTCATTTTTTTCCGGGGGTGCTCCAGCCCTGGGGCACATATGGAGTTGACATCTATGATATCACATATCCAGGCTTCACTAAAGAAGACATTCCTTGATATTGAGCTTTAATGAAGTACAACTTTGCCAAGCCATTACACCTGAAAATTAATCCTCAAACTCTGTTTCTCCCCATAAAGAAAAGAGGAGATTGCCAATTTGTCTGAATATTTGTTATTTAATTTGGTTAAGAACTGTTAACTTTTCAAAAGAGACACATTCTATTATGTTATTTTTCTAAGAACAGAATGGCCATAGAGGGTCAACCCAATGGTCTATCTAGCCCAGTATCCTGTCTCCCACCAATGTGCAGTGCCAGATACTTCAGAGGGATTGAACAGAACATAACAATTTATTGTGTAATCCACCCCGTTGTCCTGTCCCAGCTTCAGGCAGTCAGAGGTTTAGGGACACCCAGTGAGGTTAATCCCTGACCATCTTGGCTAATAGCCATGATAGACCTATTCTTCATGAACTTATCTAATTCTTTTGTGAACCTAATCATACTTTTGGCCTTCACAACCTCCTCTGGCAACAAGTTCCATAGGTTGACTGTGTGTTGTGTGAAGAAGTACTTCCTTACATTTATTTTAAACTGCCTGGGTATTAATTTCATGGGTGACCCCAGATTCGTGCATTATGTGAAGAGGTAAATAACAGTTCCTTATTCACTTTTTCCCAACCATTCATGATTTTATAGACCACTAGCATATCGCGCCCCGCCGTCATCACTTTTCCAACCTGATCAGTCCCAGTGTTTTTAATACCTCCTTAAACAGAAGCTGTTCCATACTGTTAATAATTTTTGCCACTCTTGTCTCTACTTTTTCCAGTTCTAAAGTATCTTTTCTTTTGGGGATAGAGGGGAGGGAGATGAGGCAACCAGCACTGTCTGCAGTATTCAAAATATGGGCATACCATGGATCAGGGGTGGCCAATCTGAGCCTGAGAAGGAGCCAGAATTTACCAATGTACATTGCCAAGGAGCCACAGTAATATGTCAGCAGCCCCCCATCAGCTCCTCCATCCCCGCTCCCAGAACCTCCCACCCACTGGCAGCCCCGCCAATCAGCACCTTCTGATCAGTTGTTTCGTGGTGTGCAGAAGGCTGTGGGGGGAGGAGTGAGGGCAGGGTAGGCTCAGGGGAGGGCGTGGGAAGAGGTGGAGTGGGGGCAGGGCCTGTGATAGAGCCAGGGATTGAGCAGTCAGCACTACCTGGCACATTGGAAAGTTGGTGCCTGTAGTTTCAGCCCCGGAGTTGGTACCTATACAGGGACGCACATATTAACTTCTGAAGAGCCGCATGTGGCTCCAGAGCCACAGGTTGGCCACCCCTGCCATGGATTAACATAGTGGCATTTTGATATTTTCTGTCTTATTATCTACCCCTTTCCTAATGGTTCCTAACATTCTGTTCGCTTTCTGTACTGCCGTTGCACACTGAGCAGATGTTTTCAGAGAACTATCCACAGTGATTCCAAGATCTCTTTTTTTTCAGTGTTAACAGCTAATTTAGATCCCCAACATTTTCTATGGACAGCTGGGAGTATGTTTCCCAATAGACATTACTTTGAATTTATTAACCTTGAATGTCATCTGCCATTTTGTTGCCTAGTCACCTACTTTTGTGAGAGCTTTTTGTAACTAACTTTGCCACCTCACTGTTTACCCCCTTTTTCAGATCACGTATGAATATGTTGACTAGCACTGGTCCCAGTACAACTCCTTAGGGACCCCACTATTTAACTTTTGCCACTGTGAAAACTGACCATTATTCCTACCCCTTTTTTTCTGTCTTGTTCATTAGAATTAGGGGGCCAAACAGGGTTGCCAGGTGTCCAGTTTTTGACTAAAATGCCTGGTCAAAAAGGGAGCCTGATGGCTCCATTCAGCACCACTGAAAAGTTAAAAGTCTGTTAAAAGTTAAAAAGCTGTTAAAAGTCTGGTTGGTGGTGCCGTAGAGCTAAGGCAGGCTCCTTACTTGCCTTGGTTCCGCGCAGCTCCTGGAAGCAGCGGCATGTCTCTCATCCGGCTCCTACACATAGGAGCAGACAGGGAGCTCTGCACGCTGCCCCACCCCCAGCACTGGTTCTGCAGCTCCCATTGGCCAAGAACCTTGGCCAATGGGAGTTATGGGGGCGGTGCCTGTGGACAGGGAAGCGTGCCAAACTTCCTGGCCATGCTTCCAAGTAGGAGCTGGGGTGGGGACATGCTGGTGCTTCTGGGAGCTTCCTGAGGTAAACAATGTCTGGAGCCTGCACACCTCACCCCTCCTGCGCCCCAACCTCCTGCCTCAGCCCTGATCCCCCTCCCATCCTCTGAACCCCTGAATCCCAGCCCAGAGTGACCTCCTTTACCCCAAACCCCTCATCCCCCCCAGAACCCTCACTCCCAACCAGAGCCCTTGCCCCTCCCATGCCCCCAAACCCTCTGCCTCAGCTCTTATCCTGCCCTGCCCTCCAAATCCCTTTGTCCCAGCCCAGAGCACCCTCCTGCACCCCAAGCCCTTCACCCCCAGCCAGAACCCTCAACCCACCCTTCCCCCAACCCCCTGACCTAGATCAGAGCCCCTTCCTGCACTCCAACTCCCTCATCCCTGGCCCCACACCATAGCCCACTCCCCACCCAACACCTCAACTCCCTGCTGCAGCCCAGAGCCCATCCTGCACCCTAAACCACTCATTTCTGGCCTCACCCCAGAGCCACACCCTTAGCCCAGAGCCTGTACCCCCTCCCACCTCCTGCCTCAAATTGGAGCCCCTTCCCATACTTTGAACTCCTCAGCTCCACCCCGCTGCCTGGATCCCTCTCCTGCACCCCAAACCCATCATCCCCAACCTCACCCCAGAGCCTGGACCCCCAGCTGAAGCCCTCACCCCCTTCTGCACCCCAATCCCCAGAGCCAGCCTGGTGAAAATGAGCGAGAGAGTGAGGGTGCAGAGAGTGAGTGACAGAGGAAGGGAGATGGAATGAGCAGGGGGCAGGACAGGGGTAGGGCAAGATTGTTCAATTTTGTGTGAATAGAAAGTTGGCAGCCCTAGGACCAAACCCTTAGTTGGTGTAAATCAGCGTAGTTCCATTGACTTTAGTGGAGCTCTACCAATTTTCACCAGTTGAGGATCCACCCCAGTGGAGTTATACCAGGGTAAATACTGGTATAAGTGAGAGGAGAATGAGGAGTCTGGTGATTAAAGTTCTTATTCTCCATGAGGGAGGCTGTAGTCCATGTTCCAGAATGCTGTGCAATAACCCAGAACCAAGGAACATAAAATTAGTTCCCAAAGAGGAATCCAAAGGTGCATTTGAATGAAATACATTGGTCCAGTTCCTCAGATGGTGTAAGTTGGTGCTGCTCCATCACAACGGAACTATCCCAGTTTACACCTGCTGAGGATCTAGCCATTGGAACTGTGACTGTGGCTAGAAAGAACCATGGTAGGGATACAAGGCTGAATTCTTTCATTGCTGAATGGCTTTTAACACCATAGTGTAAATGAGAATCAGACCCACTAATGTGTGTTTATATATTTTCATTTCCTAAGAATGAAGCTTTGTATTTTTCCCCTCTTCTATTTTTCACAAATAAATGCCTCTGGAAAGGCAAAAGATTAAATATTTGCTTGTTGTTGTTCTTCATTTGAATTGTTTAATTCAATAAAGCTATAGAACTGGTAGATACTGTGTTAACGTGTTTCTTCTGGTAATATTTTTCAGTATTTATATTTGTCAAAGATGTACTTTCAAAAATCCCTAAAGGGATTTCCCTTTTTAGATTTATATACAGTTTTCTCTGAGAGATGAAAACAGCAGACATTCCACTCTGCTGATATACTTTCTAATTTCAGTTTCATGGGTGGGTCCTATGAATTTTGGCAGTATTTGCTCAATGAACTCTCTCTCTCTGGGGTTTCTTGAAGATATATCATCTAGGCCATATATTCCTAAAGTTCGAATGCATTTCTCCCAAAGGATCCGAAACTCATGGTCCAGTTCTATCAACATTTGTTACCTGAGTAATCACACTGGGTCTGGGTCTGCACTATCTTGCCCTTTGTGTAGCCATTTCTGACTGTGGATTGTAGATATAAAACACCATGCTTCTGATTTAGTAGCATTTTATGCTCACTAAAAAGGCATGAAACCAAGTTGAGTGAGTTAATTGGGATCACTAGATGTAACAGCATCCAGCCCTAAGTATGTGAAGCACAGAATGGAATCCAGTTGAACTCTGGGGTGGAGTGCAGAATCTAATATAAATCTAAAATATTATTACTGCATATGTTGTGATTATATGACAAAAAAGGGTTTCCTGCTAAAAGATACTGAATGTCAAGGCTAGAGAGATCAGAGGTAATTGCAGGATGAAGCTGGTTGCTTTTTTGTAAAATTCTTTTGAAAGGAGATCTTGGGCTTTACCTAAATCAAGGTAAGAGTGGAAGGATAATTGTTATACTCTGAAATTAACTTTACAAGTTCAATTTAGTTGATCTAGCAGTGGAAGGAATTAGAATGAATTGCTCCTTTTTGATTTACTGTATTTATCCTCTTTTACAGGTGATGAAATGCAATGGAGTCTTCAGATATTTTTTATGAGTCTTGTCTCAGGTTTGTCATTTTTCCCCCTACATCATCAAAATAATGCACCATCTATTCAAAGCGTTCTGCAATTCAATGGCATTCAGTGTGAGCCACAGGATAGTAGTAACTTAAGCAAAGTTTGACAAAGTGAACTCCAGTATCTGATAAATAGTGGATAAAGCAAATTGTGTTCCTGTTATTTTTATAGAATATTTCATAAATTTATCTTGAATTATTTATATGTATTGACTATTATACAATTTATTTCAGATTTGCTGAGGAAAAACTATCATGTGCAAGTGATAGGTGCATGCAAAGCTACACACATGTAGAGCCTGAATTGAAGCTGTTTGAAAATTTGGCCTCAAAAGTTTGGTTGTCCAATCAACACAGTGGCAGCTGTGGATTAGTTTTAACTTTGATCCTGAAAGCTTTCAGATTTGGAACTGCAGCTGTAGTAATCCTCTTGTTGTACTTGTGGAATCATCTCCATTTTCCATAATAGATGAACTTTCTTACATCTCTTTCTCTTGCCTGAAGTTGGGATCCTATTGAACAAAGAGAACTTTGAAGAGAGAGACTAGATTTGGAGGCTGTCCTTCATTTATCTAACAAGAAAAATGCATGCAGGCTGAAAATGGAATGATTAATCTAGATCCACTTGATAGATTGGATACACTGATAATATCTCATTTGACTTCAAATACTGAACTAGGAAAAGACTCTGATAAAAAGGATATTTTTTAGAAAAGCCTGGAGGAAAGAAATGGTAACAGATATTGTGGGTTACAACCATGTAGTGCACATTTCCTTGCTCTTGTTTACAGCAGCTACTGTGGCTCCGTCAACATCTGCTAGTTGTCTAGAGGTTTTTGCTTAGTTACTTTCTGATTGATAGGTTTGAAAGACAAAACCCATAGGAAGTTCACATTACAAAGCGGAACTGTCACCACCACAGGATTTCCCTTTGATCCAAATTACTCCTTTCCTTCATGCCCAAAGCAAGAATGAGCCCTGAAGTCCCATTTGCACAGTTTACAGTATTTGTGATGCTCTTCAGTTCTTAGGCAATACGGGTTTGCATTTCTTTTTGTCACTTTCATTGAGCTTCTGTGCCTGTGTAGTTCCTTCATGTTACCTATGTTGTGCAAAGAGCAGAAGATGCAAGAGTTGTGTTGAGAATTACTGTAAAAGCAAAGATCCCTGTGCAGTATTGAAATCCCTTGGAGGTGTACTTTGGGACCAACAATTCCTAACTTTGGGTGCTTGAGTTTTTGGGTGTCCAACTGGAAAGACCCTAAAGGAGCCTGATTTTCAGAAAGCACTGAGCATCTACTCTCTGAAAAACCTTTAAAGTGTCTCTACTTGGGCACCCCAAATCACTCATTGCTTTTGAAAATCTTGGCCTGGGTTTCTAACTGAAGGCTTGTTGGTACATGCTCCTTACAAATGACTAGAGACTGCTGGAATAACAGGTCAGCGATGACCTTAGACCTAGCATGCTATCTATTCAGCCATAAAGAGACCTCCTATCCCATGGGTCCGTCTTCACAGGCACATAGACATTTATCTCTCCAGTCCCTCGTTCCCCATCCAGGCTTTGCTCTCACTCTGACACTGGGAGGCTCATCACATCCATCTCCTTGCCTCATCCTTCTCCTACTCATTCCAGTTCCTGATGTACTTATGTGAGCACCAAAGGCTGCAGAGTCTCATAAAAATGGAAGGTTGGGTTGCCACAGACTGACGGAGCAGGATCACAGGCGGAAGAGGGTTGGAGGGCAGGATGCTGAGGTGAGGGAGTGAGCTGGATGGAGCCTTGCAGTGCTCAGATGATCTTGCCTAGGGTGCTACAGAACTTCATGTCAGTCGTGTAAGAAGCATACAACTCCGAAAAGAATAATGCTATATTTTTTACAACCGAGGAAGTCCATACTATGAACTGTTGACTAAAGAGTGGGCATCATGTCCTAGGATTGAAACATATTTTAAAACTGCAGATTCAAAGGCTACTCTGTTGCTCTTAGTGCCAACAGAAATACAAAAGAGAGATGAAATACCACTGGGGATAGCTCTATTTAATGTAATTCCCAGTCAAGGGTTGGATGGAGGGCACATTTGTACAAAGTTCTGGTGACTCTTGAAGACTAGTAGTTATTTAACCCATGATTGGAAAAACATTTACAGTGTCTTTTTCTTTGCTTTTCTCTTTACATTTTCTCTATATATTGTTAAGAGCATAAGAACGATCATACTGGGCCAGACCAAAGGTCCATCTAGCCCAGTATCCTGTTTTCCGACAGTGGCCAACACCAGGTGCCCAGAGGGAATGAACAGAAGAGGTAATCATCAAGTGATCCATCCCCTGTCACCCATTCCCAGCTTCTGGCAAACAAAGTCTAGGACACCATCTCTGCCCAAACTGGCTATAGCCATTGATGGGCCTACCCTCCATGAACTTATCTAGTTCTTTTCCGAACCCTGTTATAGTCTTGGCCTTCACAACATCCTCTGGCAAGGAGTTCCACAGGTTCTGCATTATATGAAAAAAATACTTCCTTTTGTTTGTTTAAACGTGCTGCCTAATTTCATATGGTGACTCTTTGTCCTTGTGTTATGAGAAGGAGAAAATAACACTTCCTTATTTACTTTCTCCACACCAGTCATGATTTAATAGACTTCTATCATATCCCTCCTTAGTCATCTCTTTTTCAAGCTGAAAATCCAAGTCTTATTAATCTCTCCTCAGATGGCAGCTGTTCCACACCCCTAATAATTGTTATTGCCCCTTCTGAGCCTTTTCCAATTCCAGTATATCTTTTTCTAGATGGGATGACCACATCTGCATGCAGTATTCAAGATGTGGGCATACCATGGATTTATATAAAGGCAATATGATATTTTTCATCTTATTATCTATCCCTTTCTAAATGATTCCCAACATTCTGTTCGCTTTTTTGACTGCTGCTGCACATTGAGTGGATGTTTTCAGAGAACTATCCACAATGGCTCCATCATTTTATATGTATAGTTGGGATTATGTTTTCCAATGTGCATTACTTAGCATTTATCAATACTGAATTTCAACTGCCATTTTGTGGCCAGTTTTGAGAGAGCCTTTTGTACCTCTTTGCAGTCTGCCTGGGATTTAACCATCTTGAGTAGTTTTGTATCATCTGCAAATTTTGCAACCTCACTGTTTACCCCTTTTTCCAGATCATTTATGAATATATTGAATAGAACAGGTCCCAGTAGAGACCCCTTGGGGACGCCATTATTTACCCCGCTCCATTCTGAAAATTGACCATTTATTCCTACCCTTTGTTTTCTATCTTTTAACCAGTTACCAGTCCATGAGAGCACCTTCCCTCTTATTTTTTTGAGTAAATTAATGTTGTTAAATGCATTGTATTGACAGCCCTGGGGAGAAAAGTCCTTTGTTTCACCAGGGAATAGATACGTCAGAAGCAGTGCTAGCATAACTTTCCCCACACTCCCACTCCAACGTGTCTCTATCCTAACCTGGAAGGACTGCTGCAATGAGGTCTGAGCGTACTCAAGTTTCCACAGGTTGAGTCCAAAACCCACCGAAGTCAATGGAAAGATTCCCATTGACTTCAATGGGCTTTGGATCAGGTCCCATGCCCTGCCCTCTCTGCTGATGCTGCCATCAAATGGGTGGCAATACATGATGGAGGATTTTGTGATGTGTAGCAGTATGGGTGTGACATTCCCCTCTGGTGTTATCTGGACCTGTGATCTTCTAGGTCACTCCAATCTTTGATTCTGGGAGCCAGCCTTACCCTGCTCTGCTGTGAGAGCCCCCCACTCCTGGGCTGTTCATTCACAGCCTCTGGCATGTAAGCTGCTCCCAGCTACTTGCAAGTGAATGACACTAGCCAATATCTCCGATCCCAGACACAACCCTAGGAACCTCTGTCTTGCAGTGTCCAGTTATGCCCACTGGACGCTGCAAGCTTATATAAGTTTGTCAATTTAACAAAGAATTTGATATGTACCAGGCTTGTTATCCCAAGGGGAGCCTCTGACACATTTCAAACCAAACACACTGCTTCAGAGAGAATAAACAGATTTATTAACTATAAAGATAGATTCTAAGTAATTATAAGTCAAAGCACAACGCGTCAGATTTGGTCACATGAAATAAAAGCAAAATGCATTCTAAACTGATCTTAACACTTTCAATGTCCTTAAAACTTAGATGCTTCTCACTACAGGCTGGCTGGTTACTTTTCAGTCAGGCTCTCCCCTTTGATCAGCGTTTCAGTCACTTGGTGGTGGTGGTGGTGTCTGTCGATGTAGGTGGAAGAGAGAGAGCATGGCAAAATGTCTCTTCCTTTTATCATGTCCTTTCTTTCCTCTTGGCTTTGCCCCCATTCCCCTTCTGAGTCAGGAGAGGATTACCTCATCGCAGTCCCAAACTACCCAAAGGCAGGGGGTGACTTCCTCAAGGGTCTAAAAGATTCTTTTGTTGCTGCCTACGCCAGTTTCCATTGTTCCTGCGAGGCTGGGCTGGGTCTGTCCCATCCATGCCCTGATGAGGTGTGAACTGCCACTCTGTTCTTGGAGAGTTTTTGCATGGACTTGTTTTAAGCCATGAGATACATTTTCAGCCTCATACTTATAAACATGAAATTATAACTGACGGGTTGGAATCACAGAAACCCCTTTAGAAGCTGCCAACTGATATGACAAGGCTACTCCTGCCCCTATTTTCCTGCCCTGGCATCTTGGGACTTCACAAATCCGGTCTGGTTTGAGCCAGACTCGCTAGCCTGCTGCAAACCCAAACTCAGGTCTGAGCCACGTCTCCCTGCCTTTAGCACTCAGATGCTCAACTTCCAATGGGGTCCAAACCCTAAATAAATCCTTTTTACACTGTCTAAAGCATATATAGGGCAAACTCATAGAATGTTCACCTTCTATAACACTGATAGAGACATATGCACAGGTGTTCCCTCTCCCCCCGGTACTAACACAAACTTCAGGTTAATTAATAAATAAAAAGTGATTTTAATAAAGACAGAAAGTAGGATTTAAGTGGTTCCAGGTAGTAACAGACAGAAAAAGTGAATTACCAAGTAAAATAAAACAAAACATGCAATTCTAAGCCTAATAAGTCAAAACACTGAATAGAGGTAAAATCTCACCCTCAGAAATGTTTCAATAAGTTTCTATCACAGACTGGACGCCTTTCTAGTCTGGGCACCATCTTTTCCCTGGTACAGTCCTTGTTCCAGCTCAGGTGATAGCTAGAGGATTTCTCATGATAGCAGCATCCTTTGTTCTGTTCCACCCCCTTATATATCTTTTGCATAAGGCAGGAATCCTTTGTCCCTCTCTGGATTCTCACCCCTCTTTCTAAATGGAAAAGCACCAGGTTAAAGATGGATTCCAGTTCAGGTGACATGATCACATATCACTATAAGACTCCATTACCCACTTGCCAGCACACAAGTATACAGAAAGATTTAGGAGTAAAACAGAGGCATCTACAGTCAATTGTCCTGGTTAATGGAAGCCATCAAGATTCCAGACCACCATTAATGGTCCACACTTTGCATAATTACAATAGGCCCTCAGAGTTATATTTTATACTTCCAGTTTCAGTTACAAGCATGATACATGTATACAAATAGGATAAACACATTCAGTAGATTATAAGCTTTGTAATGAAACCTTACAAGAGACCTTTTGCACGAAGCATACCCTAGTTATGTTATATGCACACTCATTAGTATATTTTATATAATTATATAAAGTGCAATGTCACAATAACCTATAACCTTACTATAACATTACTGTAACGATTACTATAATATCACTATAACAACCCTGGTCTGTGCATTATGAACATTCTGAAGACACCCAACATGACAAACTTTGCATTGGACACCACACAATCATTTTATAAAGATGAACATGGAAACATAGGGTGTTCTCAGTGGGACTGATGCTACTACTCATCTCATGTTTGCCAGCAAACAACTCTTCATATGTCAGTCACCCTGAAACCTGGCTTAGATGAAATTCACTGTTTCTTAAATGATATCTAACATATTCTGTATTTTTTCAGCGTTGCTTCTTTAGCTTTTGAGAACTGTGCTAAGAATTGTGTGTTTGGTATTTGCTCTGATGGCTCATATTTGTTAATCAGTCTCAGAGGTCTTGCTTCTCTTCTTATTGAGGTCATAGCAAGATGCCCATTTACTTCACTGGGATCAATATCAGGTACAGAAATCTTTTTAGGAGGAGAAAGTGGTGAAACTGACAATTTACAAGCCCTAAGGAAAAGACACAGAGCAAAATATTTCTGAGTTTCCTTTTCCCCTTAAGCAAAAACAAGAGTGTTCTGGTTGTTTTTCACGTGTAGGTAAAAACCCGACAACCTTGCATGACATTCCTGGGCTAAGTTGACAAGCATACTGCATGGGTGATTTTTACAGAGAGCAAGGCCCAGAGGTGTCCAAAGCAATCTAGTCGCAAAAGTAAAAGTTGTCATGTTTCTGAATAGGCTCTTAAAGAAAAGCGAACCTCTGTTTTGCTTGATAAAAATACAACAGAGAAAACCAAAACCCTGAGAACGTATGTATGCGTGCTTAGTGTACGTGGATAAATTGCTACAACAATCTTAATGTAAGAAGTGAATCATGCAAGCTTCCGTATGCAAGTGATTGATGTCTTTGAATATGTAACTGGTAACTGTGCTGTTCACAAGTTGCTGGTTGTGCATGATGCAAAAATGAGAATAATCACCTGCGTCTTGGTTTTTTCCATGTGATTCTCATGGCAGACCTGCGGCATTGGGTGCTGCCCTGTAAATCCAGTCTCTTCTTCACAGCTCACACAACTGCATGCCCCAGGCCACGATCGCTCTGGCTAAGCCCTTGTACCAGTTCTGTACTATTCTGCAATTACTGTCACTTCAAGGACTTCACATCACAGTGCACAAGGGAGACAGGAGATGAAAAGGCCTCCTCATGAGAGATTAGATTGCTTGAGGTTAGATTTTTTCCTTAAACAACTGTACACTCTTGACTGGATGTCTGTTCAAAGATTGTCATATTTCATGGGCTGAGGTGTTCTGTCTGCCCTTGCAGATGTTGATCTTGATCCACTCACGTAGATGTTGGGGAACGTTTTTTCACAGTGGTAAAGAAGGTGCTTACCACGGATGACATGTGGGGTGAAGCATGTGGGGAAGGCCCTCTCGTATCCTCACAATAGTTCCTCTAAATAACTTTTAATGATCTTTCTCTGTAGAAAATAGCCAGTATTCATACCCCAAAAAAGGACTGATCATTCTTTCCTAGAGCTTGTTGTCATGGGTGTTTGTAAGTAGGCAAGGTCTGTCGTGTTCACCTATCGTTCTTATACCATGCCTCTTGTCGTGATACATGAATGTCTCCTCCCCCGTGTCTTCCCAAACGATCAATGTGACCTGATAATTCACATCTCCATTTTTAAAGAACAAAATATATGGAGAAAAATCATGTTTCTCCTTAGGAGTTGGTCTCCCTGGATCCAGTTCAGATCCACTGCTAATGGGAGTGCATCCATGTGTCTGAGGGGACTGTTTATAGGGACACTTTGTTTCCACATCCTTGCATTCAGGTTTCTGCACTACAGAAATCATGCATTTTTTTAACAGGATGCCATTTTTGTAAACCACCCCAGAAGAGTTCCATTCTCAGAGGATTTGGAAAAGTATGGAGAAGAAAAGTGCATCCTTTTCACTTTAAAGCATAGGTTTCTGGGGAAAGAAATTTAAACTCTCTCTAAACTCTAAAGAGTTTAAACTCTCTCTAGAGGAAGTTTACTCCATTCTTCATTAAACGCCACCTGCCGTGAAGCTGCCATTTCACTGGTAGTGACCTGCATAGCCAAAATGAAAATTGAGTTAATCACAGATTTATATGCTGAATGATTCCTCTAACCAGGCTCTGAGGGATATTCAGCACAGAAAAAAAAAAGGTTTAACTAACCTTTTTAAAAAATAGATTTCCTTTCTGTTAAATTCACTGGCACTTTCTACTTTGCTCAGGACCTCCCAGAATGCACTGTGCTATGAAATCACAACACTGATAACATGAGTTGCCCTGAGACGACTTGGAATTGGTGCCATTCAGCACACACAGCTAAGACTGTGATGAACTCCATTTTTATTTTAGCAGCATAGTGATGTTTTTTCCACTTGAATGCACTTAAAATGGCCAGCAGCAGCACAGTGGTTATGAAAATAACTGTTTTGATTACACTTTAGGTGCCATCTCAGTCAAATACTCAGAGGTTTGTGTTCATGTGAGATAAAGCACTTCCCCAGCAATGAAGGCATGTGGAGAATGCCAGGTGATATGTTACCTCACAGTGACATGAGCCTTATGTGTCTAATTGAAATTTAAACATAAGGATGAAAAGCTTATCAAGAAAGCTAATTGGTGATGATGTCATCATATCCAAGAGCACATCAATGTCATTTTACACGCATGTCTTCATCCAAAGTTCTACTGATGTATTTTTTATGAATTACCTGATATAGTTTGTAGGAGAACAATTTGCTGTCTGGTCACCCTAGTTTGAGTACTTTATTTCAACTTAGTTTCAATCTGTTTTCAGCCAACTTAGGCCTGGTGTAGACTATAAAATTAGGCTGATGTAAGTTGCCTTGCATTGACCTATTTGTGCATATGTCTACATTCAAATTTGTCTGCGGCTGACATAAGCACCCTATCATGGCAACGCAGTAATTTCACCTTCCCGAATGGAATTGAGCCACGCTCGACCTACTGAAAGTGACACACTGTGCATGTAAAATGAACGAGGAGTACTTGTGGTACCTTAGAGACTAACACATTTATTTGGACATCAGCTTTTATGGGCTGAAACCCACTTCATCAGATATATAGAGTGGAACATACAGTAGAAATATATATATATACATACAGAGAACATGAAAAGGTGGCGGTTGCCATACCAACTCTAAGAGTCTAATTAATTAAGGTGAGCTATTATCAGCAGGAGAGAAAATATTTTTTGTAATGATAATCAGAATAGCCCATTTCAAACAGTTGACAAGAAAGTGTGGAAAATTAATATGGGGAAATATATTTCAGTGTGTGTAATGACCCAGTCACTCCCAGTCTTTATTCAAGCCTAATTTAATGGTATCCAGTTTTCAAATTAATTTCAGTTCACCAGTTTCTCATTGGAGTCTATTTTTGAAGGTTTTTTTTTTGAAGAATTGCCACTTTTAGGTCGGTTACTGAGTGGCCAGAGAGATTGAAGTGTTCTGCTACTGTTTTTTGAATGTTATGATTCCTGATGTCAGATTTGTGTCCATTTGTTCTTTTGCATAGAGATTGTCCAGTTTAGCCAACGTGCATGGCAGAGGGCCATTGCTGCCATATGATGGCATATATCACATTGGTCGATGTGCAGGTGAATGAGCCTCTGATGGTGTGGCAGATGTGATTAGGTCCTATGATGGTGTCACTTGAATAGATATGTGGACAGAGTTGGCACTGGGTTTTGTTGCAAGGATAGGTTCCTGGGTTGGTGTTTCTGTTGTGTGACGTGTGGTTGCTGGTGAGTATTTGCTTCAGGTTAGGGGCCTGTCTCCCAAAAGCTGTGAGAGTGAGGGATCGTCCTTCAGGATAGGATGTAAATCTTTAATGATGCGCTGGAGAGGTTTTAGTTGAGGGCTGAAGGTGACGGCTAGTGATGTTCTGTTACTTTGTTGTTGGGCCTGTCCTGTAGTAGGTGACTTCTGGGTACTCTTCTAGGCTCTGTCAATCTATTTCATCATTCCAGCAGGTGGGTATTTGAGTTTTAAGAACGCTTGATAGAGATCTTGCAATGTGGATGTAAGCAGTTGAGTGTGCACGCACATAAGCGACATGCTGTCTGTGGTGGTTTTATGCCAACGTTACTTGCATCAACCAGATATGGCCACAAACTAAACCTAAATAAGTGTGGTTGAAACTGAAGTAAGAGTGCCCCTGCAGCATTTTGCACTGGTTTAACTAAATCTGTTTATAATTGCCTTTTAATTGAAACCTGTGCAACTCTGCACATATTCGAGCCCTGAGATGTGACTCCACTTATCTCTGTACTCTGTACAACGTACTATATACAATGTAAGCTCTGATCTATTGGTGCCTGACATTTTCATAGAAACAAAGAATCATAGAATATCAGGGTTGGATGGGACCTCAGGAGGTCATCTAGTCCAACCTCCTGCTCAAAGCAGGACCAATCCCCAACTAAATCATCCCAGCCAGGGCTTTGTCAAGCCTCTTGACCTTAAAAACCTCTAAGGAAGGAGATTCCACCACCTCCCTAGGTAACCCAATCCAGTGCTTTACCACCCTCCTAGTTAAAAAGTTTTTCCTAATATCCAACTTAAACCTCCCTCTCTGCAGCTTGAGACCATTACTCCTTGTTTGGTCATCTGCCACCACTGAGAACAGTCTAGATCCATCCTCTCTGAAATCCCTGTGACAGTGCTGTTCCTGGCGTGACCCACTGAGAGTGTCAGATCAGGACAAATCGCTTCCAAAAGGGCAACTAGAGCCCAAGGCTGGGGTTTCTCTGCCCTAAAGGCAAACCAATCCAGCCGAAGAGAAAAGACTTTGGTTTTACCCCACTGGCTAGCCACAAGTCACACAAGCAATTCCCTTAGATACTCCAGCTTCCCAGTATCACCACCAGCAGCCACCTGTCCTGGGGACAAATGGTTATGAAAACCAATACCCCAATAAAAGAAAACAGTTCTTCCCAATTCCAAAGAATCAGGCCCCAGACCCAGGTCAATATACAAATCAGATCTTACCCACAAATCACGCTGTTGCCAATCCTTTATAATCTAAAATCTAAAGGTTTATTATACAAGGAAAAAGATATAGGTGAGGGTTAGGAATGGTTAAAGGAAATCAAATACATGCAGTCATGGCAAATCCCTTGCATCAGTTGTAGAATAAACTGCAGGTTCAAATCAAAGTCTCTGGAATACAGCCCCTCCAGGGCTGGGTCAGCAATCCTTTGGCCAAACTTCCTCCAGGATAAAAGTGGCAGACTGAAGACAAAATGGAGGTCCCTGTCCCAGGTTTATATAGACTTCCTCTTGTGGGTGGAGACTGCCTCCTTCTTGCTGGTCAGAGTCCAGCTGTCAATGGAGCTTCAGAGTCATGTGGTTTCAGATCCATGTGGTCCAGTTACCTGACCAGCCAGGCCACATTCTTGGGGAAGCTCAGGTGTGGACGGGCTTCTACAAAGTTCATTGTGTAGCTGATAGTCCTTAATGGGCCATCAGGCATGGTAAGCTCAGCTAACACCAAGGCTTCTGAAAATGTCCCCAACAGTCTAGCACAGTATTTGGAAAGACAGACAGTACAGAGCCAATATTCATAACTTCAACTACAGAATTGATACACACATACAGCTAGCATAATCATAGTCAGCAGATCATAACCTGGTCGTAGACACCTTATATGACCCCTTTTACCTAATATTTGATGCCCCTACAGGACCTTGATTGCACCAATGATCTATATGGTCCCAGATAATTTCAGTAACTTGACAATCCCCTTTCAGGTAGTTGAAAGCAGCTATCAAATCCCCCCTCATTCGTCTCTTCTGCACACTAAACAATCCTAGTTCTCTCAGCCTCTCCTCATAAATCACATGCTCCAGCCCCCTAATAATTTTTATTGCCTTCTGCTGGACTCTTTCCAATTTTCCCACATCCTTCTTGTAGTGTGGGGTGCAAAACTGGACACAGTACTCCAGATGAGGCCTCACCAATGTCGAATAGAGGGAAATGATAACATCCCTCGATCTGCTGGCAATGCCTCTACTTATACAACCCAAATGCCGTTAGCCTTGTTGGCAACAAGGACACACTGTTGACTCATATCTAGCTTCTCATCCACTGTAACCCCTTGTGTTTTTCTGCAGAACTGCTGTCTAGCCATTTGGTCCCAGTGCATGGGATTCGTCCATCCTAAGTGCAGGACTCTGCATTTGTCTTTGTTGAACCTCATCAGATTTCTTTTGGCCCAATCCTCTAATTTGTCCAGGTCCCTCTAGCCGATCCCTAATCTCCAGCATATCTACCACTCCTCCCAGTTTAGTGTCATCTGCAAACTTGCTGAGGGTGTAATCCATACCATCCTCCAGATCATTAATGAAGATATTGAACAAAATAGGCCCCAGGACCTACCCTTTAGGGGTGAGTTAAACAGAATTCCAGCTCTCATTACAGCAAGTACAGAGCCGGATCCTCCACTACAGTACACTGGATTTATGTTGTTGAAGCTCCTCTGATGGAATTGCACCAGAACAGAAGCTCTGTACAATTGTGTGGAATCAGGCCAAAGGAGAATAAATACATTAGGTTTTTAAAAATGCATGTTATACCTGCAGCAAAAATAATCTAAAACTAATAGGGCTGGTCTACATGCAGTTTTTGTATTGCATTAACTATATGTTTGTTTGTTTATTCATTTGTGGCTTTTTGTTTTGTTTTTCCTTTTCTTTTCTCCTTTATTGCTTCTTACCACTGAATGCAACAGAATGAATGATGTCTGGATTTGGTTTTGTGCTCCTCCCCTGTCTCGCTCCCCCTCCCCGCAACTAACTTTTCAAAACTCAACTTTGGAAGAGTTTCAGGTTGGCAAAGGAAGCATGAAACATCATAGAGCCGAAGCTCTAACTTAGCAACAGTTGGGGAAATTGGAGAGCAAAAGAAAAATTGAAAGAAAGAAAGAAAGAAAAAAGAGAAAGAAAGAGGGAAAGATAGAAATAAAGAAAATGAATAAGTGGGGGAAAGGGAGAAATCTTGGAAATTTGACAGTTCAAAACTCTTCAGAAATGTTTCATGAAAAATATTAAGAAATCTAAAAATTGCTCCATTTCAAACCTGCAAAATGGAAATAAACTTAACATTTTCACAGAATTGTCCTCCCTCCCCTTCCCCGTTCTTTTTTTTTTTTTAACCAGTGCAGCCTTACTTTGATTTGGAGTATGGTACTTTGTCCTGTCTGTGTTACATAAATGTAAATGGGTGATGCTACTGGGCTGCATATTTTAGATTTTTTTGAATGTGAGGTTTAAAACATATAAGATTTCACGTTCAGCAGTATCATGTTAATCCTTGTGAATAGCTCTTATATTCTCTATAGGTTCTTACAGCATGCTCATCACTAGAATCCAAAGGCAGAGAAAGAAAAGTGAAGTGGCTTAGGCAAGGTCATATCAGTAGCAGAGACAGGCCCAGAATTCAAGTTCCTGACTGCGATGCCATTCCTTATCCACTAGACCACACTGTCTTCCTTTTTCTTTCTCCTGTAAAAGTGGTTTAAAGAGCCAACAGGGGATTCCCATTGTGGTATAATGCCAGCATAGGGGCCTTACAGTGAGAGCAACTTAGGCCATGTCTCTACTACCGCTTTTGTCAGCATAACCTATGTTGCTCAGGAGTGTGAAAAAAACACCCACCCCCACCCCAGAGTGACATAAGTAACACTGACAGAAGTGCTGGTGTGGCCAGTACCATGTTGGGGGGAGGGTTTCTCTTACTGGCATAGCTATTGATGCTCTTGGAGGTAGTTTTATTATGTTGATGGGTGAGTGCTCTCCCACTGGCATAGAGCAGCTACATGAGCAATCTTACAGGGGCGCAGATCATCGGTACCTCTGTGCTGCTTTAAGCTCACTAGTGCAGACTTGGCCTTAGAGTTGGTCTAATTTTTGCTGTTGTCAAGTACTGCCTGGCCAGCCCTGGAACTGGGAGGCAAGAGCAGGTGTGTAAAAGCAACATAAAGGTGCCTCTAATCAGGACCGCTCAGATCCTGCCCTGAGCACAGCTGTGGTGAAGCCAACAATCAGGGCCTTGTTCCTATGTCACAACATGTAGCATTAGTTGCCTACGATCCAGGCATGTGTGTGAGCCACTCAGATGCTACCGTGATAAGCACTTCAGAGGGCTCTATAAATAAGTTATAATATATCATTACAATATGTAAAAATGTACAAAATGTACAGGCCATATCTTTCTACGATACAGTATCAGCTAGCTCTACTGTAAGTTCCAAAACAAAGAGTTAATAACATGGGCTGCAGACTCTTAGCTACCATGCCATTACCAAGCACTACAATAACAAATGCTGCTTCTTTGAACTTCAGAGTTGTTTCCTTTGTTTATCATTGACATTCACGTGGAAAGCCAAGAATCCGCACAGAAGCCGTGGCAGGGTTTTCACCATCTTTGTTGAAGTGAAGATACAAATTTCAGAATCAAGGGGAATTTGTATGGGATTGGTTTTATTTTTGTACTTCGGTAGGGTTTTTAGAGATGGGTGTGCGGGAAGCAGGAGGAGTCTAGGTGAAACAGATACTTTCTCCTAATCTCCCCATCTGTTACCCCAACTTACTCTCCCAGACATGTGATGTACACCCCCCTCACAGATCATCTCTGAATTTAGCTCAGTTAGTGCAGCAGAGATTATGTGGGTGTAATGCCAGGACACCAGCAAAAAGAATACAGCAAGAAAAGCAGCTAATGGGAGGGTATGAGGCTCTATGAGATAAATCAAGCCAGCCCCTTCTTTACCGTATACATTCTCATAACTCTTTCCTTTTCCTCAGGATGTACATTTCACCAGTGTAGGTTCCTTTACACTCACTCACACATTGGTAAATGGGTCAAACTGAATAGAAGGAAGTCTAATGTACATCACCTCACCCCTCACCCTTGAATTTGGCTCCGCACAGTAGGTATTTGTTTTGATTGATACACACTAAAAAGAGCTTTAGGTGCCCGTGAATACATATAAAAAAGTGACTCCATTATAAATGATTCAGTTCTGGCCCATAGACTCCTAACCAATGAGCCATGCAAATTCAAAGTTAAAAACACTCTTCCTCTTCAGCAATTATAATTTCCTGACATCATCAAATGTTGAGGTGAAGCAACGTTGTTTGCAGCATGCCCTGAAGCCCACTGGTTTGCTGAGTGACCTTGTGTAAATCACATCCCTACACCATGCCTCAGTTTCCTCATCTGTAGAATGGGGATAATGATACTGACTTCCTTTGTAAACACTTTGAGCTTTACTGATGAAAAGTGCTGAATAAGAGTTATTATTATTATCTGATTCATTTCTGACCAGGCAGGAAAATGATTTGCAAAGCTATGAGGTTCCCCTCAGACAGTTCCCTATTAGCAGCCCCTCTTCAAAGACAAAGATAATATTTCAGACGTCACCCAGAAACGCAGAGGCAGCCAGTTCAGATTATGGAGCACTGGTATCATATGCACACGGCAGGGTAGGCCCGATTATGTCACTCTCAACAGTAAAACTGTAAAAATCAGTCAGCATTCCACTGTACTGTATGCGAACCACATGGAGAGACTGATTCATATACAACATGTCCACTCTGTGGTGCAGTTCTCTACACATCTCTGCTTCCTGCATCTCTCTTCTTTGATGCTTCATTCCCTGGGAAGTAGCTGCAAAGTGAAATTTACCAGAATACTGATCGCTGCAGAACCAACATACGCAGACTGATTCCAGCAAATAGAGTGGGGCAGCCAGGGTAGGCAAAGCAGAAATTGGAGGGGAGACTGGGATAGAGGACTTGGGAGAGGCACTCAACACCAAAAGAAGAGAACTGCAGCTGAAAAGGACAATCCAATAAGAAATTAGTTGTTACCAGTAACGTCTCAGGTTTTGAATCAAAACTTTCTGAAGTTCCATTTAAAAACCCCGCATTTGTGTTTTAGACCTGTCTGCTCAGTGTTTACATTGTTACCTACATTTTGTTATGCCCAGGGCTGGCCTTAGGAATGAGTGAACAGAGCAGTCGCCCTGGGCACTAAACTCTGGGAAGGGCACTAAATCAACATGCAGAGCGGTGACAGCCAATTTCTTTTGTTTTGTTTTCACAGTCACCGCTTCAGGTAGGAGTGAGGGGGGCACAGTTTTCAGCCCTGGATGGCAGAAAACCTAGGGCCAGCCCTGATTATGCCATACAATGCCCCAAGCATCTTGTCAGGGAAGCTCTTTTATATTATCCTACATAATGTATAAATTATTCTCATCAGAACCCTGAATACACTTGGAATCCAGAATGGGTTTGAATGCTAGTCCTACCCTCTATGAACATTTGGTGGAGCTGCACTTATGATATTTGCACAGTACAGCACCTTCCCACCCACCTGAGGCCCTGCTTCGGCCCTCATTCCAAACCACTGTTTTGTTATCTTCAAGGCACTACTGTCTTGATTACTCTGCTCATTCCTAAGCCCCCTCTCCTGAATCTTCAGAAGGCATCAGGTCGCTGCTTCCTCTAGATTTACTGGCGGTTGTCTAATATGGTCCACTGCTCCCCCAAATCCAGAGACTCTTCTGGGGTGTTAGAAATCAGACTGACCCTCCTCCAGTAGTGAGCAAGAGAGAACGGTAACACTCCTCCAGCTGCTGTTACTCCCTAAAGGAACTGGAGGTGCAAGTAGCACTACCTACGAGATCTTCCCTTAGAGTTGTCTGCTCAGCCTCACATGGTGCTATGTTGCTCTTGCAGTTAGTTTAGGAGCTGGCTGCTTCAGGATAGGGAGTGCTTCCTCTTTTTGAGTCTCTGTGCAGGGAACGCAGGCTGCTTCCTGATGGCTCTAAAGGCTGTGTGGTTTCTGAAGGAAAGTGACTAATGGCAGAAGGTCCCCAAAGCTAGAAAACAGAGAAATCAGTCACCTGATACATCACGGAGTGCCCAGACATAAGGCATGGTGGGCTAGGAACAGCCCATCAAGAGATGGAGGGGATCAGGCCATTGGCCTCACCAGAAGACAGCTGAGCTCTCCTCTCATCCCTGTGGGATGCAGTTTCCTGGAGATTCAGGCCCTCTAGAACACATATCTTCAAGTGAACTAGTGTAACCCAACACCTCCTGGGTGCAGTGTTCTGTCTCATCTAGTGGCACTGAGACCACTTAGAGAGAGTTAAATGAGTCTTCTCTACAGCCCTAGTTAGCAGGCAGCTGGCTTTTAGTTCATGCTATAGAGCAGGGGTGGGCAAACTTTTTGGCCTGAGGTTCCATACTGAATTGTGCAGAGGGCCGGGTAGGGAAGACCCTGCCCCCTGTCCAACCCCCATCCACTTCCTGCCCCATGACTGCCCCCTTCAGAATCCCCGACCTATCCAACCTCCCCTTCCTTGTTCCCTGATCATCCCCCTGGAGACCCCTCCACTCAAACTGCCCCCCAGGACCCTACCCCTTATATAGCCCCCCATCTCTCTGTTTCCTGACTGCCCCCTCCTGAGACACCTCCCTCCAACCACCTATGGGACCCCACCACCTAAGCCCCCCGCAACTTGATTACCTGCTCAGCCGGGCGCGAGACCCCGCAGCTCCCCGCATTTGGCCTGGCCCCCGGCTTGGGAGCGCGGGACCATGCGGCTTGCTGTGGTTGGCCCAGCACTCCGGGCCGGGAGCATGTGGCCCTGCGGCTTGCTGTGCTCAGCCAGCACACTGAGCCGAGAGTGTGGGGCCACTGGCTCCGCCCCCACCCCGGCCCAAGCTTGCGGATCACATAAAAATGGCCGGCAGGCCACACGTGGCCTGCAGGCCGGAGTTTGCCCACCCCTGCTATAGAGGCTCATGCACTTAGCTCCAGAAGTCCCCAGTCTGTTGGCGTTACACAAGGCAGGCTCAAGAAAAACATCCAAACATCTCAGCATATTATTAGCAGCTAATCCATGCCAGGAAACCTCTATGTTCCAGTTCATGAACCCGTGTTAACCAGACCCTGCAAGGTTCACTGAATCCTTGTTATCTTCCTTTTATTGCTGTAAGTTACTGATATGGGGAATGCTGTGTCATAAAACAAAAAGTACAGAAGATATTCTTTGTGCATTCTATTAATCTCCCACATTGTTGTGTGGGCACTGAGCGATATGCAGACAAAGGAAGGACTGAAAAGGGCCAAGAGACAAGGCAAAGAGAGAAAATAGAGAATCGGAAGCACCGGGAGAGAGAGAGACAACAAATTAACACAAAACAGGAGAAGACAGGTAGAGATAATATCAACTGAAGGGAGAAAGAAAGAGACAGAGATCACAGGTAAAAGGAAAGCTCATGCCAGCAAATAAAAGGTGACTATCTTTTTACTCCTTAGCTTCTCCTTCTTCCCCCATCTCTCTACCTGGCTCTCTATAATTTCCTTTTTCTTAGCATTCCTACTGCCTATTTTGGGCCTTTCCTGTGTCTAAGCTATTTACCACCTAGTTCTCACTGTGCTTTCTAATCAGAGAGATAGATAAAGGATCATTAACCTCCATGTACTGAAGTTAAATTATATATCAATATAGTTATCACATTCCAACACCTTTGACTGATGGAGACATTGCGCACTGCTTGCGTGAGGCAGGATTCTTAATACAGTTCCATACAAGGGGAAGAAAGGACAAGAATTCACGGGCTGTACACCACATGACAGACCATTTCAAACAAAAAGAAACAATAAATATAATGCTCTTATTATGCCTTTCATCTTAGGGTCTCAAAGTATTCTAAAGACATGTATTAATAAGCCTTGCAGTATCCCTGGCGAATAGGTAGATAGTATTTTTATACTTATTTTGGAGCTGGGTAAACTGAGGTGCAGCCAGGTTATTGGCCTGATTTCCAAAGGCGCTACGTATTCACAACTCTCATGGACTTCAGCACCTCTGAAAATTGGGCCATAAGTGCCTAAGCTGACACAGCAAGTCAATGGCAGAATGGCAGATAGAACCTATTTCCTTCTGATATCGTCTGAAGTTAGTAGATTCCGATCACTAGCCAACGCTTCCTCCTTTCTACAGTTTAGAAAGCAAAGTTAAAATTAGAGCTGAGCAAATAATTTGTTCAACGAATCAAGGTCCAGATCCTGTAAATTTTTAATCATAGGTGTAACTTTAAGCATGTGCTTAGTTCTGTTGAAATCAATGGGATTGTACAGTTGCACACACATGCTTAAGTGTTTCTTGGATGAGAACCTTATTCTCTTTTTCTGTTTGCAGACTGTCCGTGAGAAGAATCCCCTTGCATTAATTTATTATTCAGTGATTTTTAAAGTTCATGTATTTATTTTTGCAATGTTTCCTCCTCTATGGATTGATTGCAAACAGTTTGTTTGAACATGTAGGTGTAACCATCATCTTAGGAAAATGAGTACAAATTATAGTGAACTAAAACCTTCTACTTTAATTTTCACTCTGTCACAAAAAATTTGTACCTGCAGTTTAACACACCGACACATGCACACACACACACACACACACACACACACACACACACACCTTTCTTCTCCAAATCTCAGTGTGACACTCTTCACTTAAAACAATGGGCTAATTTATGGCCCTTACAATCCTGAGCTGCACTGAAGAGGGTAAAATGGCATATTGCCAAATAGAGATTTTATGCCTCTGAATGGCATAATACTTTCAGAGTTCTGGAGGAACATGGGTAAGGGATCCCCTTGCTACACCCATACAACAGGTTTAGCCAGCATTTCCTACAGCATGACTACACGGGGGTGGAGCCAGGACCGTGTTCTTGCTTCACTGAGAAAGTGATTCTGAGTCAGTCACACTAGCAGTGCTTAGAGCCATTCCAATTATGCATTGCACCCTGGCAAGTGCACACAGTAGAGGTTTGAAGAGTTCCCAATACTCTTTCTCCCCTTCAGATATACTAGAGGGAAGCATAATTTAGCCCAGTATATCAGGATGATTCCTTTCTTGTTGCCCTAACATGAGCCTGAATATATTTTAATGAAAAAGGTGTTTCCTAGCATGAACCCTTAAATTTGATTTTCAGCGTTTAGGTCACAGCTTAACTCAGAAGCCTGTGTGTAAATCCTGGCAGCAGATCGCATCAGTGAATGATAGCGGGCCTTGGGGACACACAGTTCATCCCTGAGTTGTAATGAATCATTTTCCTTTTATGATTAATAAATTCTGCTCAGAGACATCCTGTCTGAGGAAAGAATCTGGCTGGAGTCAGTTCCTTTTGGATACTGAGGGTCTCTGACACGATTTAATTATGTCTCATTTTGGTTCTTTTGTAGCATGATCGTTTAAATGAGGCTCATCATAAGTGGCCTAGATTTGTAATTTCACACCTTTAGTGCATCCTGTGAGGTGATGAGTTCTCTCCGCTTCCAGGGACTTCAAAGGGAGCTGAGGGAACTTCTGCAGCACCAGACAGAAATAAGCCCCGATCTCTACAAAATATTACAGTGGAGGAGAGCTCCCTTGTCCTTCTCCTTCCCTGGGAAGGATTGTCAGACTTACACATAAGGTGGGAGGAGAAAAGATTGCAAGAGTTTCTTTTGCTGGGAGGAGCCCTACCTTTGTGTGAACAGCTGGTTTAGAAACAAAGCCCTAGAAACTGATTCGCCTACACATCAAGTGCAAGAGAGATTGCACAGAGTTTCTAAATTGGCTTTCAATGTGGCTGGAGAGAGAAAACTAGAGGAAAACAGGCTATAACTGGTGATTTTTCTCTGAAATCATCTGTTCTAAACTCTGACTATCCCATCTGATTATTGTCCTACTTAGGTTATTTCAGATTAAAGTTGTAGTAAAAGTCAATATGCTGGTGAGATTAAGAACTAGTCATTTTCAACCACACCGAAGAGCCAGAGCATACCCCTGAGCTCTGCCCTTGTCTACATGACTGGGAATGAAAGCGTGCCACATTTATAAAGCCATCTCTGTCCCTGAGCATGCAGAGGAAGTGTTGTGGATCCAGTTTCCATGCGTGGGAATAGGGCACGAGAAGAAGGGCCAGGATTTCGGGCATCATTCCCTTCAGTCCTGCAGTACATCTTCTCTGGAGTTCATGTAGATGAAGGCTGTATCAACTTTGGAGAAGAATTAACAGACTTTATGCTGTGGAACATTATTTTAAGATGAGGTAAAGAGGCAGCTGTGGCTAGAAGTCATTGTTTCAGCGTTGCTTCAGAGGAGCAGGGGGACAGCAATAGTGGCAGGAGACAGCCAGCATAGAAGCTGAGCTCTGTATGGATTTCCATGGCTTCCCTTGGACCCTGAAAGATCCCTGGAGTTTGTAATCCCTTATTGTGCAGGGAATCAACCCCCTTCTGCCCTTTCTGACAGAAGAATTTGGAGGAAGCTCTATAAGGAGAACTTTAGGGATTTTTCTCTTCATACAAATAAAAAAAATCTACAAGAAGGGATGATAGGATCTGCAGGGTGAGAAAATAAAATCTCTCCATCTCCTTTACCTGTTCCTTCTCTCCATTCCTTTTATCATCTCCTTAAAGCTTTATCTTTTTCACTCCCCTTTCTTTCCTCCATCGCTTCTTTCCCTTAATTTTCTCTTTGCCCCTTCATCTGCTTCTATTTACTATCCTTCACCTCCTTCTGCTCACTCTTCCATTCCTCTTCTCCACATTTGATCCAAAGAAGTTGCTTGTTCATGCATGTTAATATAAATCACATACAGATGGCACTAAGAAATCAAAACTCATGGTGGGGGAAAGGAAGATGGGAAAAGAATGAAGAAAAGCAACCAACTTGTTCCTATTCTGACTTCATGATTGACCAGGATTCTGTTGCATTTTTCATGATTGATGGGTTGAGAAAGGCAATGGACTGACCTTATATAACACATTAATTCATTATAAGAGTTAAAAAATATTTGGACCTAATTCCCTTCCGCTCTCACTTACGTTAGTTTTACACCAGTGATACTTCCTTGACTCCAGTGAAGTTGATCCTCATTTACAGGGGTATAATTGAGAAGGAAACAGGAGCCATTGTCTCCATATTACCATGCTGAGTTATTGAGTTATTACTCAATAACAGATGTTAAAAGGAAAAATCTAAAATTGTTTCAGACAACGACATGGGAAAAGAAATGACAAAGAACAAATGGAGGGAGATGTGGGGCAGAGCAGTTTCCTCAACAATCCCTATAAAACCAAATGAGAATGAACACAAGATATGTCTACACTGAGTCTGGGAGCAAACCTTCTAGCCTGCGTCCACAGACCTGTGCTAGCAGGGGTCATGCTAGTACGCTAAAAATAGCTGTGTAGATGGTGCTTTGACATTGGGACTCAGTCTGGAACTGGGACTCTGAAACCCCCTCCTTTTGTGCCTGCAGAGCCCAAAAACCAGTGTCTACAGAGCTCATTTTAGCATGCTAGTATGAGCCCTGCTAACACAAGTCTGTGGACATACACTGGGAGGCTTGCTCTTAGACTCAGTGTAGACATATCCTGTGAGACTGAACATTAACTCTGTAAGACTCCAGAAAAGATACAGCAAATCTGCAATACAGAAACTTAGAAATGTTGGAGTAACCTAGGGAGGAGGTAAAGCATTTCCAGTAATGGATGGTCAGCCTGTCCTAAAATGCAAGTATACTGGAAGCTTAATTGCTTCACAGCATAGCTTTAATAATATAAAGATGGGCCTGCAGTCTCATATAGTACCTCAGAGCATGCCTTTAGGGGTATATTCATAGACCAATAAAAAATCCCTTGTATCATAATGCTATAATAAAAGTGGCAGCTTATGTGTTCTTAGAGTGCAGGATGAAAACACCATAAACTGTGAGAATGTAGTGTAGCTGGAGTGGAGCGTAGCTGGCGTGGTTTATGAGTGCCAGCAGATATATGTACCTTGCAAATGACTTCAGCTTGGTACTATATTCCCACCGGGGCTTGCTAACGCACTTTCTACAGTTCTCGGGCAATGGCCCTCCAAATATACTACTTTCCTCTCTGATGCTGTATATTCCCCTCTACATCAACAAAAAACAACCCCATTTTTCAAAATTGTGTTGAAATATAATCTTAACCCTGGCTGCAAGGGGCGTTGTGTGGGGAAAATAATATGTTAGGAAGAAAGGTGGATGGGGCCATTACGGGTTTGAATGTACACAACTCAGAAAGGATGGGCCTGATTCTGCTGCCAGAAAAAATTCCCAGACATTTCAATGGCACCAGGCATGGGTCTTAAGGCAATTCAGACCTAGCGTTGAAATTCAGTCCAGGTTCTCTGTTCTCCCCAAGCTCTGCTTGGCGTGGGCAGAGAGGGCAGGGTTAGTAGTAAGGGTAACTTTGGGCCACCTTTGTACTTCTCCAATACTGGGCTCGGCCCCCAGTATAAATTAGAGTAGCCTTACTTTATCCTTGGCTGGCTATGGCCAGAGTGGGCTGCTATGACAGCTAAGAATAGCCAGAACACACCAATGCCCCTTCTCCCCACCCATGCAGCCTACACCAGGATGAGGGGGTATTGGGGGGAGGGGCAAAACACTATCACTCCAGATTTGGGCCACAGGCAGATTCTCTTTTTAGGAGGGAATTCCTCAATAGGCAAATCCACCACCTTTATAACCCTATAGAGCCACAGGAGAGGATCAAATGATCTATAATGTAACAGACAACCAGGCCCTGTGTCTCCCCTGCTGTACTGGGACACTGGTGGAGAATTCTATAATGGCATTTTGTATTTACCATCTAATCATCAATACCCACATACAAGAGGCTGACTTTCCTGATGGACTTTCCTGATTCTAGCTTATCTTGGTTTTGTGGTTTTAAGATAGAATTTTAGCTGTATTTTATTATTTAGTCATTTGTGATTTAGACTAATAGTGGCCAAGCATTTGGAGAGACTGTTTACCAGATTAAGACTTTAACTGTAACAGCCAGTGATCAATTTGCCCAACTTCCCAAGAAGCCAGCTACCTTTCTCCTCTACTTCTGCAGCCAGTGACCTTTTTGCCCCACTTCCCTTCCAGTCAGTGACCTCTGCTCCTATTTCTCTTAATAATGAATCTGGGGCCACCCCATGCGCTGCGTCCTTGTGCACAGATAGTGTCTGCCTCCCATTCAGCTGTCTGCATTCTCATCTACAGTGGAGCTTGAGCACTGTAAGTCCCAAAGCAGCAAGATCATCTGAGTCTGGGATCTTCATATATCTGTTTTAAAAACAAATACTTTAATGCTGTTTTTCCCTAAATAGCCTACTGCTCATGACCACACAATAACAGTGTACATGGGATGACAGGAACATTATTCTTTCATTATTAGAGCCATTGACTGTATGGGAACAGGAGACAGGGTTAAGAAAACTGATTAGTTTTTCCTTCTAATCTCTCAGTACTGTATCAGTCTCTTCCAGACGGGGTCAAGTATATTTTACTATGATGGGTGTTGAATTTGGCTGATCCTGTCCATGCTAGCATTTTCAACACTGATTTGGAAGGAACAGCAAATTTTTGCTGTACTGCAGAGTTCAGAGAACTCAATAGCAAAAGCAGCTGGCCAGCAGCTGAAGGGGGGAAATGTGGCTGGATGGGTATCCAAGTATCTGTATATAAGGAATGAAGAGAGGTCCTTGCTTTGCCTTTTAACTGTGACCCTCAGCACAGGGTTATGCTGTCCCATACTCTCTTGTGTGCTGTTCAGAAGCCTCAGCTGTATTGTGACATATGAGGATCCCTTGGCTCTTTTATTGACTTCCTTTATGCTTCCATATATGTGTGCCTTGTGGAGGTTGTTATTGAGCGTTGCCACTTACAGTGTCACTTGTAACAGTTTCATCCTCCTTCTCCCTCTCTATAGGCCAAACCCACAGAGATGCTCTCAGTTGCAGTTAATGCAAATTACAGGTGCTGAGCATCTCTCAAGAATTGTCTCTCTACCTGTCATTCCTAAAGTAACATCACTGTAGCCTAGCATGCAGCCGTCAAGTACACAGTTAAGAAACACAAAATTTCGTTCACAAAGAGCATTCTCCTGCTCTCCATGATCTCACTACCATTTTCTAAGGGGAATGTTCTTTTTTGTTTCTTTTCCTGGAAAAAACGGCATCAGCCATTCGTTAATTGCCATTGTAATAAGGCATATGTACAGGTGTCTGGCACTGTGTTCTGTGACAGGCTTGTCCTGATCTCCAGTTTCACTGTAGACTCCATCAGCCGGTGGCCCATTGATCTCAGCTGTCAAGCCGGGTTGCATAGAGAGTCTTTGAGATATCTAGGCCCAAACGCATTGAAATATTTGCAGATTAGCACTAAAACCTTGAAAGGGATATAGAATTGCATAGGGAGACAGATGAGAGGATGAAGCACCAATGTGATGTGCTCTTGTTGGTTGGACTTATCTAAATGGCTGTTCACTGCATGAGGAACCATCTGACTTTTCTATATAGCCTTCAGAGTAGTCCAACGTTGAACAAATTGCAGTAGGCAGGCCTTAAAGTGGCACTGGTATTGATCACCTAATAGCAAAGAGTGCAGGCTCCTAGCTTGCCAAAACTGGAAAAAGCCATATTGCTGCTCTTTGGGTGTTTTGGATATCCAATGAATCCAGAAGGAGCACAAAGCTGTACCTTATCATGGCTATCAGGGCAGACTTCTTCCATAAAGGTAAGATCAGAGCTCCTGCTAGTTCCTTGTTTTCCTCATATCAGCATAATGTCTTTCTTATCTGGATTGAATTTACACTAGCTACTTTTCCACCTCAGTATTTATCTTGCTCACACTTCTCTCTCTCCATATATAGTAATCCTGCACTTCTCTTGACCATTCCTTGAACTGCTGTGCTATCAGTGCACTTTATGGGAAATGATAATGTTCCCATGGTGACTGTCATCTTGGGTGCTGCTGATGTGCAGTTTCATTGCTTGTATAAATCTCTCCACTTTTTGGCAGCATTTATACAATTTTAGTTTTTTTAAATATAAGTGCCAAAGAAGCAGGACTCTGTTTCAGTTTACTTTTCCTCCAGATCCTTCTCCTTTGTCCTTCTAGTTTTGCTTCAGTGTTTTCTGAGGTCTCATAGTTAAGGCTAAGATTTTGTCATGATTTTTAGTAAAAGTCACTGACAGGTCACGGGCAACAAACAAAAATTCGTGGAAGCTATGACCTGTCTGTGACTTTTGCTGCTTCAGCTCCATGGTTCCCCCCCCCCCTGCACCCCACAGCAGCAGGAAGCTGCAGAGGGCCCCCCTCCACCCACACTGTTTGGGTGCTGCAGGGTGATTATATTTCCCAAACAGAAAATGGGATACCCCAGCCACTTGCCCCAGGCATCCCCCTCCCCATGTGGGGCTGTTGCACGTCTCTGGAACCAGGAGGAGGCCCCCTTAGGAGTCTGTCAGCTGGAACTTTGCATTGCTCCTGTCCCCTGTCGCTGGAACCCTACCAGGGCTCCACTGGCTGTCAGCTCCAGAGTCCCACAGCCCCTGGGGCTGAAGCAGAGACTGTCATGGAAGTCTCTGGAAGTCACGGATTCCCAGTTCCCTGACCTCCACGACCTCCGTGACATAAATGGAGCCTTAATCATGGTTGGTACCACTCTCATCCCAGCATTGTTTCCGCTCTTCCCAACTCCATCCACTTCTATTCCCCGTATCTGTCCTCTCCCCACTGGTGCCCTGGCCACCTTGACACTCTCAGGGTTTGAGCCCAGATGATGGGTTCTGCTCATCATCCAAATGCAAGTGACTGAGAATCTTGTTGGTTTTTTTTTGGGGGGGGGGAGTGAAATAGTTTGTAGCTGTCACCATTGAGTGTCACAGAATTGACTGCCCTCAGCCAGGCAAGTGGAGAAAGGGGGGAGGAAAGGATTTCTTTGGATCTGGGACCCCCCCTTCCTCCACTGCCAGAGAGAGCCGAGAAAGGGAGGGGGCCAGTCCTTCCCTTTCTTGCCTCGGGCAGCAAGTCTCTCTCTGGCACTGGGGAAACGGCTGCTAATTTGTGCCTGGCGAGCTGCAGCCGACAGCCTCTGGCATGCAGCTCCCTGACCCTGGAGCGGCGCACGGACAAGGAGGCAGGAGCCGGTCGCGGCGGCCGCCCTGCCCAGGCCCTTGGCGAGCAAGGGAAGGAGCGGCGGGCGGGATGGGGGGCGGGGAGCGGCGCCTCGTCGGGGGTTGCTGGGAATTTCGGGGCGTTGCCCGGGTGGCTCTTCGCTTGTGAAAGTGAAAGTGGCGGCGGCGGCGGTTCGGGGCCAGGCGGGGCGGGAAGGCGGCTGGGGGCGGAGATTGCCCCTCCGGCGCTGTTTGTTCCTAGGGCTCTGTGTGTGCAGGGGGAGGAGGGTCCTGGCCGGCCGCCTTCCCCTGCTCTCGCCGCGCTCTATGTGAAGGGATCGGGGAGCTGATGTGCCTGGGCAAGGGCGGCGGCGGCGGCGCTGCTGCCGGCGGAGGAGGGTAGCGGGGCTGCGGTCGGTCCGGCGGGCCCGGGGATGCAGCGGAGCGTGGCCCGGGGGGGAGCTGATCGGAGAGGGGAGGCAGCCGCCGCCGCCGCCGCCCGGAGAGGCCGAGGGGGAGCGGAGCGGAGCAGCCCTGACATGCCTCTCCCGCTGCCTCCTCGCCAGCGGCCATGTTAGCCCGGAAAGCCTCGGCGAGCGCGGCTGCGGGAGCCGCCTGCCCGGCGGGTAAGGAGAAGGCAGAGCCCGGGAGCGGCCCGCCGGGACACGCGGCCCTTGCTCGGGAGCCGGCCCGGGGGAAAGGGCTCAGCCCGCTGCGGAACAAGGATTTGCCCCGCGCCGGGGCACGGAGGGGAGCCCAGCGCTGGGCAGTGTCCGCTCCTCGCCCAGAGGCGCCCTTGACTCCCGGAGGGGCGCGGATCCGAGCCCGTCTCACCGCCCTCCTTCCCCCCGCGGCTCGGGGTCCCCGGGGCAGGGCGGGGGCCTGGGGGGAAAGGAAGCGGATCGGCCGGGGTGGGGGGTTTCTCGGCGCGGGCGGCGCCCAGCCAGGCTGCGCTGCCCCTTGACATGTGCCCGGCGGCGGGGTCCATCGCTTGGCGGACAAGCTCCGCGCAGACGCGGGGCCCGATCCCGGTGCTTCCTGCGCCCGCCGCCGTGCCACGTTTGCGGGCCGCTTCCCAGGGCTTTCGGCGCCTGCAAAGCGGAGTCTGGCGGCGGCAGGAGGCTCCCCCCGCCACTTCCCCCGCCTCCGTGCTGTCAGCCAGGTCCGCCCCACCGGGCTCCTCTCCTCGCTCACCGTCTGCTCTCCCTTCCTCCACAGGCAGGGGAGGGGAAAGTGGCCGCCAGCTGCAGCCTTCCCCGGGCATCAGAGCCGGGGGATCCCGGACGGGAGCTGGGACCGGCCCGCCATCACCCATCGCCTTGCCGCCGCTTAGGTCCAGCAACCCCGCCCACACGGTGAGAGCCGGGAATGGAGGGGGCGGGGGCGGGAGGGCAAAGGCCTGGCTTGATCTATTTGCAGCGACCCTGTGCGGGCCAGAGGACCCTCCTCGGGATGCCTGGGGCTCTCCAGCGCCGCAGCATGTTCCTTCTCCACATGCAATAACCTCCCACCAGCCGCCTCCCGCCTCCCATTAATAGACATGAATGTGCTAGGTGCAGTCAGGCTGCCAGCCAGCCCGTCTGCCGGGGAGCCGTGAATGAGGCTAGAAAGCACGGAAGCCTGTAGGATCCCTATTAATTACCCTGCCTGTCTCATCATGTCTGTTACCAGCCTGGGTTCAACAGGTATTCGAATGGGGCTGAGGGTACTTTTTGGAGTCACTTGAAGTTTGCATGGTTGGGATAGAACCCATGACCTCCAGGAGTCCTGTGTGAAGGGAGTAAGGCTGGGGGAAGTATGGTGTAGGAGGTTGTTAGCTGTACAATGAATAATGCGTGCACACTGCTCATTTCATTTTAAAGGGTCGGGTTATATGTTGCATGACTGGTTCTGAAGCTGGCACCTTGCATGGATTGGCATGGAAGCCCTGTGCTGGTACATGTATTCCCATGACATGACATGACATTGTTTTGAAAACTGTCATTAGAGGATGGCCTTTACTACAGTGGGGAATGAAAGCTGCTCTTTCCTCATGTGTCTGATGAGCTCAGGCTGATAGCTCTTTCCCAGGGTAACAACTAGCATTGTATTCAGGGGCAATAATTGAATGAAAGACTAACACTGGTGCAGCACAGTGTACGTAAAGAAGCATGTGCTGCCTTACCTGAAAGGGATTCTTATATTTCAGGTCTGTGATATCTCACCTTATCTTCCAGTTCTAGCTAATTCCAGTGGGAATGGAAATTCACAAGTGTGCCACTATTTATGGATGAGAGAGGGCATATCTCTCCTTAATGTGTGACTGACTGAGTGGATAGGCAGATCTATATGATTATATATTAGCACTAAATATCTCATGCTTTTATTGCATAGCTTTTAAATGGGTGAAAACGTATTATTTAAATAGCATTGCTAGAATATTTTCCTTTGAACGAATGATTACTTTATTGGATGCTCACATGCTATCTTGGTAAACATATGGCAGAGCTTTAAACTGTAATGTGATTATGGGCTGATGGAAGGTGAAACTCTGCATTTGGATATTACTGTTGCACTGACTTTCTATGCTTTTGTGTTGAAAGCATCAGCCATTTACTGTAATAACAGGCTTTTTTAATGAAATAATACATTTAGGGTGCACTGGAAAAGAAAGTGATAGTCGGCATATTGTGTCTGCACACACAAAATCAGCATCACTATATACGTAAAATACAGTATGTGTCCACAAATACAAATGCCAGATTTTGTTCTGAGTTAAACATATGTGAATGAGTTGAAGAACTGATTGAGTTAAAAAGAATTAGAGGCAGTTTTTAAAAAGTTCTTTTAAGAACAGAACATAAGACATGATAACAAAAAACATAAGTAATGATTGTGCAGGCTCATGTGTCCATTCTTGTGGAGTTCCCTAGACTTAATTGAGAGGCACTGCATGGATATGTAGTGATCCACTGGCATAGTTCTACTTACAGAACTGGGACATGCTCTTGACAGTACAGGCCCCCAGTCTGGTGGGTTGTTTTTGTTTTTTTTATTGCACAAGGGTAGCCAAGCACCAGCATTGTTAGCTTTCAGATCTTTATAATTTCTGATTGTTAGAATCTGTGCTTTTGGGATATGTGTTTTACCACATACAACATATTTAGCCTTGAATTCTGTTTTAGAAATATTGCACGATGTCTCTGAATTTTGTAGGTTGTTATTTTGTGGTTGGTAGAAGATGCTAACATAACTTTTTATAGTAAGAATCAAATGTGACATTAGAATAGTGGATTGTAACTTTAAAAACATTTGGATATGTCTGTTACGTGATCATTCTAGGAACTGTAGTCCAACTGACCTCAGTTAACACTGGCAGACTAAAATCCCTTTAATTTTATTAAAAAGAACGAGGAGTACTTATGGTACCTTACAGACTAACAAGTTTATTTGGGCATAAGCCTTTGTGGGCTAAAACCCTCTTTATCAGAAGCGCAGAGTGGAAAGTACAGTAGGAAGATATAGATTATATATATATATATATATATATATATATATACACACACACACACATATATATGTGTATATATGTGTGTATATATATATATTTATATAGTACATGAAAAGATAGGAGTTGCCTTACCAATTCTATTTAATTTACTTTTCATGTACTATGTATGTATATCTTCCTACTGTATTTCCCACTCCATGCATCTGATGAAATGGGTTTTAGCCCACGAAAGCTTATACCCGAATACATTTATTAGTCTCTAAGGTGCCACAAGTACTCCTTGTTGTTTTTGCTGATGCAGACTTACATGGCTACAATTCTGAAACCTTTAATTTTATGTCCCACTGATTCCTCAAATCAGTCATGTCTACAATGAAACTTCTCATTTTTCTGGCTGAACTGTCTTCCCTCCCTCTACCCATATACTTAAATGGCCCCCCTCACCACAGTGTCTGAATGCCTCCCAAGTAACTAAAAATAAAAATAACAGTCTCTCCCTTTTGCCTTCCCAGACTGTAGGAGAAATAGTTTGGCTAGTTTACTGGGTTTGAATGTGTTGTGTATTTGAAGAATTTTGCCAAGGGAAGAAGTAAGTTTTGCATTTAATTCTGAAAGTGAAGAGGTCCATTGTCATTCTTATCTCTTACAGGAGTGAGTTAAGTAGTCTAGGTCCAACATCTGTGAAAATTCTGTCTCCCACCTTATTAGTCAACAATTTAATTATTGCTGTAGTATCATAGCTTCCTGGAGGATCAAGGTCAGAGAGGTGGAGATGTGAAGATGAGGACAGAAGTTGTGTAATCATGGCAATCTGTGTTGCTAACCAGACAGGCTGCTGTGTATGCACCAGGTAGAAGTTTGTTTGTTTTTTGCTCTTTTTTTAAAGTGTGTGTGGCTTCCTCCGAATTCTTTCCTTCTCCCTTTCACTGATACTGCCACTGTCTTTCTGGTCGGTCAGGCTCAAAACATGGGAGCATCACTTATTCTTCTTTGTCCTTCTCTTCTCTAAAATCTGCCCTTTCCTCTCTATTCCTTGCTTTCAAAATCCTTCCTTTCTTGCCTAAACTACTGTAACTTTTTCTCTTCAGTCTCTCATCTCTCCACTGTTGTATCCAATCAACATGCTGCAACAAAGATAATCTTCCTTACCTGCTGCCCTGATCGTGTAAATCCCCATCCCTCTGTGAGTCTGTTGGAATTATTATTAATATAGAATACTGACACAATGCCAGTTTCACCATAAATTCCTTTATTAAATCTAATGGCTGAAAAGTAGTTCTATAATTCTCTAAACATGCCTAAAAAGCCTAAATTAAAGGCCATTTTAATACATCCATACAATAACACACATTTATAAGCATTTGATCATAATACTCCCAAAAGGGTTAACCCTAGGGATGCTTGGACTCATGCTGGTCAGCTCCAACTCGATCAGGCTGCTATTATCAATGAACCCTTAAAGAGTTCACCCTTTTATACCCTTTATCAAACAAGTGATGTTATTGTTTCTAACGTAGCTAAAAACCAGGTTTTGGAGTTATTGCTGGGTCGACACACACAATCCTTCCGTATTATTTACTGTGCCTCACAGAAGGAAGAAAAGGCCCCAATTATTTTATCAGTTACCTTTCAGGTCCAGTTTTTCCAATTAAGCCATATTCTTTCAAGGCCTTCCTATTACTGCCAACAGACTGGACCTTACATGACCTTATATATATATATTCATTTCAAATTAATTCAACCCTTTATGTCCTATAGGGTCCATTTAACAGCTTCTTATCTCTGCCCTCTGCTCCCATCTACGTCTGTGCTTTTATTGCCTGTTGCACCCACTGTTGTACACTCCACTCTGACAACTTCTCCAATATTACTGCAATTCTTAATCTCCTTTTCCCAGTGCCTAGGACTGGATTGACCTTCCTTCTACAGTGCATCAGGCATCTTTGTTCTTCTTCTTCATGACCCTAGTTTCTGGTTTGATTTCCGTTACTGACCATCTTCCATCTATGCTCTATTCTTTTGCCTCAACTCATAATCCTAACATTTAACTTAAATTACAGAGGTTCCCAAACTGTGGTCCATGAAGAGCTGATTGGTCACATGCTGCTAGTTCTCCTTGTTTTTAGTTGCTAAATCTTATTAAGGCAGCTGAAAATGCTTTGCTTTCCTACTATTACATTTCCATATAATCAGTTACTCTCATTGCCACAGTTGCTTATGTTATGTGAATTTGAGTGGAAATGTCTATACCAGCGGTGTCCAATATGTTCGCCACTAGCCACATGTGGCTAATAGGCTACTGAATTGTGGCTAATGCATGTGGCTTTTTTATAATGTGGCTAATGAGAAAAACTGGAAACCACAAGTGTGGATAGCAGTGTGGCTAGCATCGAATTTCTATTGGACACCGCTAGTCTGTGCAATCATGAATGTGAGAGAAGAGGCATTCGTAAGACAGTCTCTTTATTAAGATGTGGTCCATGCTATGAAAATTGTTGTGCTTTAAATATCTAATACTGAGTGGAAGCTCTTCAGGGCAGGGACTTTGTCTTAGATCTGTAAAACATGATACAATCATTTCAATAATGCTGCGACATTGGTCTAATATTGGCTAATAAGGAGATGTTTTTAGAAGTTATAAAGCACAGAAGCACTTGCCTCCATCCATCCAAAAAAAAAGAGGCATTCACATCTGTGCGCACTTGTGCTGCAAGCAGCTAAATAAGCAATGAAGTGTGCTACACCTGATACCCATATGTCTCTGGTGTGTTATGAGCAACAAGGCTGAAAGCCAAGTGCTTGACCTAGCCTAGAGGAAAGAGTATGTTGTGTAATAGTTTTTCTAGAAGTATTTTATTGCTTTTATAAAATGTTTCCCCCCACCACCTATTTTTGTAACATCAGATTGAGAAGTCCTGGTTCTACTTGGTATCTCTACGATCAGAGCCTTTGTCAGCCCATCATATTGCTTGTTTAATATGATTCACGTTATCATTTGGAATTAATTCATTGTAAATAATTGTAGCACAACTATTTCCTTTGGGTGGTTTTATAGGGTTCAGCGCCTGAGAAACAAGTGAGATTAACAACTGAAGATGAAAAATAATTCCCTCTGTGCTGACTACACAGAGCACCCTATTGCTACTGGGAAATGCAATTAACAAGTGAAAATGCCAGGAAGAATTGTGGACTACTAAGGATAAGGCTTATAGTTGATCCTACAGTGATGGGCTGTATAGAAAATCCTAAAATAGATTTATGTATTGACTGGGTATCGTCCACTCATGTACAACTGATTGCTAATCGGTCCCATTTGGTTTTAAAACACTGGACACAATTTTTACTATTAAAATATTTACAACTAGTATAGTTGTTGTTGTAGAACGGTTTCCCATGAAACCTCTTGTTCCGACACATGGACACATTCCTGAAACATATGTGTATTTTGAGCTGAATTTTTCCATGATGGATCTCTGTTTGAATGGGATATGTGGATGTTTTTACCCCATCCTACCCATTTCTATAAAATGAGCAAATAGAGGTTTGCAGCAGCCAGTTTAGAATTATGAAATGGTAAAGCAAGAAAACATTTTTACTTTTGTTTCTCTTTTGTAATTTATATTTCCAAATAACTCAAGCAGAGGAATTTTTCAACTTCAGACACGATATGTAGATAAGTTTTAGTGAATACTGTGTGCTTTGATAAGTTTGAGAAGAAATGACCTATAAAAAAAGTTATGACAGAAAATGTGGGCAGGAAAACATACCATTAAGATGTATACGCCGCACAGGTATATGCAGATGTTTAGTTTTGTAGCTGATTGGTTACAGGAATTTACTATAAACCTCTCAGGCTTACACTGTCAGATGAAAGGATTGTGAGTGCAACAAGCAGTCCACTGCTGGTCTATGAAGCGTATAGCCCCTTAGAGCTCCACAGGCCCATTAAGTGTGGTTCATGGAACTTACAAGCTTCAGTGAGTTCTGCAAGTCTGAGCTTGAAAAAAATGTCCAACACCGACTCTCCAGAGGACTATGCTGCTAGGCCAGGCGTTGGCAACTTTTCAAAGAAGAAGAGTCATTTTTTTGTTTTTGTCTTTGACCAAAATATTTTGAGAGCTGCAACCCACACAAGGCTACTTGTAGAGTGAGAATGTATCAACTAATAAGAATTGTATATATATTAAAGCTATTACTAGTCACCATCTTACTAGTTCTGTCCTTTACAGTCTTCGCAAATAATGGCATTTCTCTAATTTTCTTAACTATTTCATCATTGTTTTTAAAGCTGCCGGAGAGGTGCTTAGATGTTTTAATGAAACATTCTTTCACATTTTCTCCATCTGTGAATGGTTTCCCTCTTAAGCTGCCACGAAACTAGCAGTACTGGTTCCACTTGGCGCCGTCATCCATTTTGCAAATGTACGTCTTATTTGTTCTGCTTTGCGTCAGAGCTTTTCTATGGCATATTTCTTCACATCACCAACTGGATAGGTTTCAGCAAATGTCCAGAGTTTCTCTTCAAAATGTCTTTGTAGTTCTGATTTCTCATTGTTCGATAGTTTTTCATTGGAAATGGGACACAACAGCTGAACTCGCTAGTAAAGTGGAAGATTCAGTCCAATCATTTTGAAATTCTCGATGTTCGTCTTCTGTCGTTCTCTTTTTGGTTGTCATTCGTTTGATTGAAGGTCTTTATCTGATCTATTTTATTTTTGACTTTAGACTTTTTCAATCTGTTGCACATCCGGTTTCTTTTCTCAAGAAATTCCATGAGTTTTATTGGTAGACAGCAGTTGCTTTGGTAATGAGCCATTTGTATATAAACAGGAGGGGGCTCTGGGCTGGGGTGAGAGATTGGGGTGCAGGAGGCGGTGCAGGGTTTTGGAGAGAGCTTTGGTGCAGGAGGAGGCTCCGGGATGGGGCAGGAGGTTGGGGTACAGGAGAGAGTGTGGGGTCTGGGGTGAGAGATTGGGGTGCAGGAGGCGGTGCAGGGTCTTGGAGAGAGCTTCGGTTCAGGAGGGGGCTCCGGGATGGGGCAGGAGGTTTGGGGTGCAGGAGAGAGTGCGGGGTCTGGGAGGGACTACTGGTGCAGGAGGGGCTCTGACCTGGGGCAGGAGGTTGGAGTACACCAGGGGGTGCAAGGTGGAGGCTCTGACCAGGAGGAGCTTATGACAGGTGGTTCCCGGCTGGTGGTGCAGCAGGGCTCAGCAGGCTGCCCGCCTGCCCTGTCTCTATGCTGCTTCTGAAAGCGGCTGGCTGCTGGTGCATCTCTATGCCGGGCGGGGGGGTGGGGGAGAGGTGGCGCTGGCGGGGGCGGCGGGGGGAGAAGTGGCGCTGCGCACTGCCCTCACTTCCAGCACCATCCTCACAGCTCCCTTTGGCAAACTGCGGGGATGGTGTTTGTAGGCATGGGCAGCTCATGGAAGTCCACTGTCTCCCTCCCCTCAGGGAGTGCGCAGAGACATGACAGCAGCCAGCCGCTTTTGGGAGCAGCGTGGGGCCAGGGCAGGCAGGCAGCCTGCCTGAGCCCTGCTGTGCTGCCAGAGGAGAGCCACCTGTGGTAACCGCTTCCTGGCCAGAGCCTGCAACTTGCATCCCCTCAAAAAAATGGTTGCCCGCAATGGGGCAGCCAAAGAGCCGCGTGCAGCTCTGGAGCCACAAGTTGCCGACCCCTGTGCTAGGCAGAGGTTGATGCATAGAGCCAAAACCCCAGGTGAGTATTCAACCCCCATCCCTCCAAACTGTTTGGAAGAAGAAGAGGGTTGTGATTCCTATGAAATACTATCCCTGGATCCTATGTGGGAGAGGAAGGTGCCATCTTTCATACCTGCTTAGCAGGGGCTTGTTTAGGTTGTTGGTTGGGAGAAAGAGCTCTCTCCCACCCCAGAACTGGGTGGTGCTGTGGGAGTAGGGAAGTGGGGTGTCAGCTACTTCTGAGCCCTCTTCCCTTGTCAGTAGCTTTCTAGTACTTACCTCTGCTGCAGCACATGCAGTCTCAAGAAGCAGCTGAGTGAAACTGAATGACTGGTCAGCAGCAGCAGAAGTGCATCTAGAATCCAGTGAGAAGCAGGAAAAAAACCTGAGCAATCTTGTTAGGTTTTCTAAGCAGACAAATGAAACTATGTGCAGCAGGAAAAACACTGAAACTGTCTAAAGGCTCAGGAAGGTAGAACTAAATATGGAAACAATTCCTACTCACTTCTGGTGGTGAGTGGATAAATGGATTTGTTTTTTTAACTCCTGGTAAAGGCAAATAACTACAGTTCAAGGAATGTATATTCTCTAGTGAAACGTATAGTACTTGTAAAATGCAGAAGCCAAATAGTCCTTAAAACCAGGAGAATCAAATTAAAAAATTAAAATGAATTCAAGGTTTAGATTGTGGCATTGAGCACTTAAAGAAATTCCGAGAGAGATGGTTTCTTCCTCAACACCATCTCAGTCTCATTGCTCATAAGTAGTAGTTTCTCCTCCTCTCTTGAGTATGTTCTAGTTTTATTGTTAATATGCATCATAAAATGTGGTTGAATTAGTGTTGCAGAAGAAATCTTAACTTCTCTGATTTCTTGACTTTAGTGTTTGCAACCTGCACTTTGCACTAACGCCACATTATTATGTGATTCTTATTTACACAGTCTTGCAATTCTACATACACTTCCCTGCGGCCCTCTCCCAAAACCAAAAAACCCTCTAACTAATTTGGTGTTTGTGAAATTTGCCTTCCTGACAGCTCTGTCGACTGAAGTCCTCTCTTTACCCACCAGAGCAGTATAGCATGCGCAGGATAAAGCAATTTTCCAGACCCTGCCACACCAATATTCTTAAACTTGACCTGGAGGAATTGTCTGAAGGGGTCACAGGGCAGTTAAGTCTTCTTGGTAGTTTAATTCATGGTGTTTCTGAGAATTTAAGCAAGGGCGGCAGTTAGTTCAATATTCTGTCTCTCTCCACAATACTTGAATGATACAAGCTCCTTTGCCAGTGTGTTGTAAAACTTCATTTAAGATCAGTCGTTTTGATTGCCTCGGCCCAAATGGCTTTGCAAATAAACATATGCAATCAAGTTACAATCTTGAAATAAAATAGACCTGTTATTAGTTCTGAATCGAAATGTATGTAGAAAAACAATAAAGTCAGCAGAAAGAATCCCCAGGAACTCTAGAGGGTTTCCATATTATGAAAACTTAAGATGTGCAAACTGAAAGAATATGATCAAAACCTAAAGCTTGCATCCAGGTTGTCTGCTCTTTGGGAAACGAATGATTGTACAAAGAAATGTCTGTCATATTAGAGTAAAACCCTTAATCAAATAATGTAATATGCTAACAGTGCACTACGTGGGGGAGTGTCTCCAGGGGATACCTTTTTCTCCCCAGTTAAAACATTGCCAGAAATCAGGAAGTACTCTAGTGATCTCTGAATTTCTTTTTAATATGAGTGCACTTTTGGTTAGGGATTTGGCATACATTTTGAGGCTAAGTCAGGTGGCGAGATGACAGGAGAATTCTTCACACATTTGTGTAAGACTAAGCTAAAAGAATGATGAGTTATTTGGATTACAGTAAAATTTAGAGGCCTTAACTAAGAGTGGTGTTCCATTTTGTCCTTTGGTGCACCATATAAACATGTAGTAAGAGAGTCCATGCTCTGAATAGCTTACATTCTAAATAGACAAGCAGTTGAAGAGTGGAAGAAAAGAAGTGTTTCCTTCCTATTTTACAGATAGGGAAGTGAGGGGTCAAAGAGAGTAAAGGAAATCTGTGGTAGAGTGCTTTAACTGCAACTGAGTCCAGTGCTTTAACTGCAAAACCATCTTTCCTCTCTGTTCTACCGTTTCTTGTCTGTTACTGGTAAAAACTGAAAGTTTGTTATTGACAAGTTTTTATAAAGACATTCATCCATTAATCTTGTTCAGTATGTTAATGGAAAACTAACCAATGCCTTTATTTTGTTTATGTCCCACGTGAATAATATCACAGAGGTAGTTTGGCATTCTGGTTTGAATAATATTTTTTAAATGAACCAGTGAGTGTCATTCACAGCCCATGTCTTGATATTGGAGTTGTGAAATTGACTTCACAGATTGATATGGTTGTGTTAATGATTTAGAACCCGTATTTGTAAATGATTCTTAAACACTTAGGGTTGCATAGCATTAGCTTCATTAGTTTATCCTTGCAAGTTTTTCCAAGAAATTAGTATTGAAAAATCAGACGCCAAGTCATTATAACTGATCTATCCACATTTATTACAGGCAGGAATGAAGAAGATGCATTTCGATTCTTAAGGCCTGTTTGTCAGAAGTACTGAGTATCCATAACTTCACTTGAAATCATTGGGAGTTGTGGGCTCTGAGACCACTCAAAAATCAGGTCCTTAGAACCAATCTCATCCCACAAATAACTCCATTGACTGCATTTTTGTTACTATAATTTGAATTAATTAGTTACATTAAAACTTAGTTTTTTATCTTTTTACTCTAAGACTCAAATTTATTCTTCCATTGCCTTCAGTTGAGTTACACTAAAGATGAATTTGAGTTGTAAATTTACAGAAAGTTATTTTTTATTTTAACCATTTTAATTTGCAGCTTGAAATTAATATATTTACAGATTGTTTAAGGCCATTTTTACGAGAGAGAATATCCTCCACATGGAGCAAATGAGAAATTACAAAGATATCAGTGTTAGGAACAAGGGTTTGCTTATATATTTCTTGTTTCTCATTACAAATAGCTGTTACGCAAATAGTTGCTTTTCACAACTCTGATCACATATTTTATTGTTTGAAAATGCTTGAGATTCATGCTTAGTCCATCATACAAACTATAAAAAAACCAACATAATTTCTAAAACCAGTCCTAATGTTTTAATGACAGAGGGTGGAAAATAGATTTTGATTGTACACTCTTTGAGGCCTGGATTTTTATTTTATTTTTTTGTTACATGGTTTCGTGTTTATACAGTGTCCAGCACTCAATCCTGATAAGTGCTATGGTAATACAAATACAGTACTCAGTTCGGAAAAGTGCTTAAACATGTGCTTTAGGTCCTATTGATGTGAGTGCATTGCTGAATTGTGGCTATAGAGTCTATAAGTGTTAAACTCAGTCTCTTGCACTTTTGTAACACCCAGATTTTTTTCTTTTGAAATGTCAAAATTCATTCCCTTCATTTAAAATTGTATGTGACAGCTTTGTCCCACAGAAAATTTTGGAAGGAGTTAAAATCCTGATTTTTAAGAATGTATAGAGTTGGGAGAACTAAAGGTGCCTTATCAGTAGAAGTTCCTGCAGGTGATGTGAATCTCAAGCATAACCGAAACTGCTACTTTGTATTTTCTAGAGTAATGTTTAATTTCCCTCCAGCATATTTTTTGATATTACTTGGCTGTTGCTTTACAGATTCTCTGGAGAAATTATTAGCCCATGATAGTACCATGCCCTTGTTTGCCTTGTTGCAAACTTCTTATTTAAATGGTCGTGACAGTGAGGAAAGTCTAGAAGTATAATAGACGCTAAGATCTTTAAAATGGGACTGGTATTAAAAGATATCATGGGATATTGGTCTTATGTTTAACCTAGCTGTAAGCAGCTTTAGAAAAATGGTTAATTGAAGTAAATTGGGCCTGGTGGGGGATAGAAGAAGGAATTTTGAAACATTAAAAAACGTGTAGAACTGAATGTCCTAATTGGAAAAATATTGTTTTGAATTTTAGGTTGGAGGCAATAAGCACACAATGAATGAGCACCTGCACGTTGGGAGCCACGGACAGATTCAGGTTCAACAGCTGTTTGAAGATAATAGCAACAAGAGGACAGTTCTAACAACACAACCAAATGGGCTTGCAGCAGTAAGCAAATCTGGGTTGTCAGTGGTGTCAGACAGACAGATAGACAGTGCTCATAGACGACAGGGGAGCTCCAGTTCTTTGAAATCGACAGATGGAACAGGGAAGGTGAAAGCCTCTTTTATGACACCAGAGCAAGCAATGAAGCAATACATGCAAAAACTAACAACCTTTGAGCATCATGAAATTTTCAGTTACCCTGAAATATACTTTTTGGGTCCAAATGCAAAGAAACGGCCAGTTGTGTTTGGAGGGCCAAACAATTGCGGTTATGATGATGACCAGGGGTCTTACGTGCAAATACCCCATGATCATATTGCATACAGGTATGAGGTCCTGAAAGTAATAGGGAAAGGAAGTTTTGGGCAAGTTGTGAAGGCTTATGATCACAAGACTCATCAACATGTGGCGTTAAAAATGGTGAGAAATGAAAAACGGTTCCACCGCCAAGCTGCAGAAGAAATTAGAATTCTGGAGCACCTAAGGAAACAGGATAAGGATAACAACATGAACGTTATTCACATGCTGGAAAACTTTACATTCCGCAGCCATATCTGCATGACATTTGAGTTGCTGAGCATGAACCTTTATGAGCTAATAAAGAAAAACAAATTTCAGGGCTTCAGCCTGCCATTAGTCCGCAAGTTTGCCCACTCTATTTTACAGTGCTTAGATGCTTTGCACAAAAATAGAATCATTCACTGTGACCTTAAACCAGAGAACATTCTGTTGAAGCAACAGGGTAGAAGTGGTATTAAAGTTATTGATTTTGGCTCTAGTTGTTATGAGCATCAGCGTGTCTATACTTACATTCAGTCACGTTTCTACCGTGCTCCGGAAGTGATCCTGGGTGCTCGTTATGGGATGCCTATCGATATGTGGAGCTTGGGGTGCATTCTAGCAGAGCTTTTAACAGGTTACCCGCTCTTACCTGGCGAAGATGAAGGGGACCAACTGGCTTGTATGGTAGAGCTTCTGGGCATGCCCTCCCAAAAACTACTGGATTCATCCAAACGAGCCAAAAATTTTGTGAGCTCTAAAGGTTATCCCCGTTATTGTACCATTACCACATTGTCTGATGGTTCTATAATACTCAATGGTGGCCGCTCCCGAAGGGGAAAATTGCGTGGCCCGCCGGAGAGCCGAGAGTGGGGGAATGCATTAAAGGGATGTGATGATCCCCTCTTCCTTGATTTCTTAAAACAGTGTTTAGAATGGGATCCTGTTATACGCATGACACCCAGCCAGGCTTTACGGCATCCCTGGCTTAGGAGACGTTTGCCAAAGCCTCCAACTGGAGAGAAGGCATCGGCAAAACGAATAACAGAAAGCACTGGTGCTATAATGTCCATTTCCAAGTTACCTCCAACATCAAGCTCGGCGTCAAAACTTAGGACTAATTTGGCACAGATGACAGATGCCAATGGGAATATTCAGCAGAGAACAGTGTTGCCAAAACTCGTTAGCTGAGTTTGAATAACCCAATGCTGGTCATAAGAGAAATTTTACATTGCTGAGCCTTATTCGTCTGAAAAAGTAGCTCAGATTTTTATTTGCTCAATAACTTTATTCATTTGTATCTTTTCAGCACTCATTTTAAATGTAAGAAATGTTGATTTTGTTTTTATAAATATATGGGGACAATGCTTTAAGTTTTTATACTTATTTTTAAAAGTGTTTGTTTTCTAAAGTACAATTAGCCTTACTGTAATTAGTATGGTACAGTAATAAACATCAGTGGCAGGCCACTGATTACAACACGACTGTCATGCATTACAGCTTAGTGTCAAAGGTGTTATCCATTTTTTTTCCTCATGGTTCATATTAGTTTTCCCTTGGACAGAGGTGAAAGTGGGCCAGTACGGGCTGGTAAGAAGTGGTTGCCAGTACTGGCCCATACAAGCTGACATTAAAGCACTGCTGCAGCAGTGCTTTAAGGACCCTCCTTTAAGTGCTGCTGTGGCAGCACTTTAACGTCACTACCCCTTTTGCCCCCCCGCCCCGCCCCAACTGCCAATGGGGGGTCCAAAGAGGTAGCTGCCCTGAGGCCCGGTGATTTAAAAGGACCCGGGATTTCCGGCTGCCGCTACTGCAGCAGTGGCCAGAACTCTGGTCTTTTTAAATCATCACTGGAGCCCCAGGTGGTGCGGTCCGGGCAGCATGGAAGGGCTGGCTGGGGGAGGCTGACTCCGCCCCAGCACCGCCCCTTCTGCCTGTGGCCCCTCCCCTTCTGGGGGGCCCGGAGGCAGGCTCCTGTACTGGTAAGTCTTTTGTCTTACTTTCACCCCTGCCTTGGGGTAAATTTGCAATACTCTTCCTTCTCTAAATTCATTTACAGATGTAGGTCCTGATCTTACAAACACTTATACAAGTGCTAATTTTATGCTGGTGGGTCTAGTCACATGAGTGCACTGTGGAATTGGGGTCATAGCATTTTTTTCATTTTCTGTGTAGTAGCCAGGAAGAAATGATATTTTGTAACAGTGATATAGCTACATCCTATGGATTTTTTGAAAAGAAAAAAGAACATTAATGATTAAAACAAATGTTCAAATGTAAGCCAAGCAAAAGAAGCCGTGTCCTGCACAAAAATTACCCTATTGGCATTCATACTACAGTAGACTCTCGATTATCCAGGATTGGGTTAACCAGAAAGTGGATTAACCAGGATGTCAAAAAAAAAAAAAAAATACGTGTAACTCGCAGGGCCGGCTCTGGCTTTGTTGCTGCCCCAAGCACAAAAAAAAAAAAACCTCACCAGGGCACAGGGCAGTCAGTGAACCAACACCCCCTCCCCACTGTGCAGGGTGGCTGGTGAACCAACCCACCCTCCCCATATTTCCTATGGATGGTGATTATCCAGGATTTTATTAACCAGAATTAATTTTTTCCCTATCATCCTGGATAATCGAGAGTCTACTGTATGTATAAAAGAGAGAGATGAGCAGACAGTGGGAGAATAAATGAAGGTGGGAATATGTGTGTTCCTCTAAACTTTAACATGACAGATGAGCTACTTTCTGTAGATGGAGTTATATACAGCAAAATGTTTTGCACATAATTTTAGGTGTACTATCTACATTCATGTTTGGTTTCTTTTTTTTCTCCTGTTTTCTTCTCTCGCTGCTTAAGTGCAGCTAGTGTTCCCTATATCACACAATCAGAATAGTTTGCTCTGTCATTTTCATACTGTATCTTCCAGACTGTTAATGCAACACAAATTTCACAGATTTCTTTTCCAGATAATCTGTTTGATGGATTATGAATTCTTTGGCACATTTTAACTTCAGATCAAATCAGTATACAAAGGCAAATGTTGTTTTGCTCCTTCAAGATAACTGTTGTTTTTTAGAAAATAAGACATTAGTCAAGAAAGCCACTAACCTAAAGATGGTTAATTCTGAGCATCTGCAAGCGTTAATTGTTTCCTCGGTGGAATGATTGGAAGACATAAACTTAATCAGTGAAATACACCGATGCAGTACATTTGTAGTCGGAAAAAACATTAAGGAAAAGATAAGAGGTTTGAATTAATCTTTATCATGGCAACTGAAGAGAACTTTGAAGGAAAGGTAGAGATTTAAGTAGATTTGTGTTTGTGTGTTTTTTGTTTTGTTTTTTTTAAACTGCACTCAGAGAAGGAAGATTTTTTTTTTCAAGGAGTTGTTCTCTAGAGTTAGGAAGAGAATGGTCACACATGTAATATGTTTTCACTAATAACAGTTTGTTAAAATCAGTATTATATCACAAGCAATGACCGTGATTTACTTTGGTTGTATGAAGAACATGAAAAGGAAATTTTGAAGAATTTGCTCATAGAACATAATCTAGAAGAATTTGCCCATGTCAGAACAAGAGATGTTTGGGTGGGTTGCATAAAACTTCAATAACTTTATTATAAACAACGTTCATGTGCACAGATTGCATTAAATTACTTGTAAAAGTTATTAAAAATACTTAAAGCATGGTCCCCAGCGAGGCCAACAAAGTTTCCGTTTAAGTTCTCATTCATATTCATTCAGATTTTTCATTTATAAAGAAAGGAGCATAAGTTTTATTTAACTTAAAACTTTGGGGGCGGGGTATGGAAAAGAAACAACACTAGTCTCAGGAAACATATAATACATCTATTTGCCAAAAAGTCAGTACACAAAGAAATCCTGAAAATTAATTTCTGATAAGGGATGGTGTTTATTACTGATTGATAACTTTAAACATTCGAACACCGATAAACTAATTTTTCTTACTATATTTTTAAAATTATAGTTTCCTGCCTCTAGTCAAATTTTAAATTATTTAGAAAGTGTTAAATGTAAACAATTTTATACAAGATGTGGAAGTGCAATATATAAACATGTATGGAATCATATTCAAAAATGAAATGTAATCCAAATAGATAACAGTGGCTTCTGGAATCTAAATATCTAGTAATTGACAATTGGTAAGTTCTAGGTCTAGAAAAACATTTATTTACATGTAAAATAAACCAGTTAAGCTCCTGCTCCCAGCTGTTTAGGAAATCAGCAAGGGATAAAACAGGAATTCCATTATGTTAGAAAACATGATTCTTCCCCTACATATTTTTAAAATTAAATGTTGGAACCTGTTTAACCTTTACTGTAAATTTAAGGTGAAAATATACATAATGTTCATGGGTCATTCATAGACTAAAACCACTACATTTTCTTTTTCATGTAACCGTTTTTTTAAATGCCAATAATGCATTTGTGATTGACTTTATTCATAAATGCTACCGGAAACTTTTAAGCCAAAATATAGTGTGTGGAGCTATTTTCAACCCAAATACAGTAAACTTCCTCTACATTTAAAAGAGCAGCTATATTATGGATTTTAGTGATATGGCTCTTATTATTGTAGCTTATTTATAAATGTAAAAAGGAGGCGGAGGAAAGAAACTGATATTGCTTCTTGCTTTGATGTGATTTAATGATAAGGGCTCTGATAATTAGGCTCATAGAAGTGGCTTGGAAACAGTGCTTAGTCTCACATGTTACCATTGTCTAGAGATGTCTGAGCTATTTTCAGATTTACTAATAGTGTTATCTTGTCTTTGGCTGCAATCTCATTTGGCTCAGTTTCTTGCAGCACAGAGTGTTCATTACCACTTAAGTGTATTGGAACAACAGACTGATGCAAGATGTGTAGATTAACAACAGAGGATAGATTGTGCTCTTGGTGTTAACAATGTGCCTTTTGTTATAAATGCCATGTTGTAGGGCAGACATCTTGGACTCTTTAACCCTTTGAATACTAGATAAAAAGGATGAAATCTATTTTTAAATGCTATACCTATCTTAAAACATCCTTTACGTTTTCAAGGCCTTAATAGAAAACATAAGGCAATCACACTATGTTGGATAAAACATTCTGTTATTGTAGTAACTTCTATGTTGCTTAAGGGGTTAAAGATGGCACTTCATGGTTAGTTGTGTCTTAACATCAGACTGATTTTTTTAATATGTTTTTGTTATGGTAACACTCGCAGAAATCAACTGTATTTGTAAAAATTTACCTCAGACTGCTTAATTTTATAGTGTGATTTAATCCCAGGGCATTTGGTATGAACCAAAGTGCATTCCTTTTATATGTGCCTGGCTCTAATAAAGATGGCCAGGGATTTTTACAATTTGGGTGCAAGGCACTTAAGCCACTTTTAACTTGGTGGATGGTTTGGAGCGATAAAGGACTCCATAAGAACGTTAAAACACTTTAGACATAAGTAGCATTGGGCTATATTTGAATCTTTAGGAAGGGGTGTGCGTTATTTGATGCTCTCCATTTTTGTAACACTTTTTTCCCCCATTAAGAATATTTCTGGTAAGAAGAAGGTGACTTTTTTTTCTTTAATTCTTGTTATCAGTAAAGATTTTAATATTGCCCAACTTGATGCTGCGGTAGCATTTAAATAAAAAAAAAAGCATTTGTGAATTATTGTTTCTAGGGGCTTGTACATCTCTGCTACAAATTGTAATTACTCAGCTCAACTGCTACAATTACGTCTAAGCAATAGCTTGGGTTTGTATTGAGCAACGACTTAGACACGTGACTGTGATATGCTGCAACTGTGTGTACTGAAAACGTGAAAAATGATTGAATGTGGACTATGTATATATGTTTGTATAATTTTCTGTGAGATGCTGCTGTCGCCACTTAACATTGAATATGTTGTAGTGGATTTTAATCCTAGTGGCCAGTTTTATGATACTCTATGTATTGTACAGCTGATGACAGGAGTAAGACTGTTTTAGTGCATATTTGTTACAGTTTATTGTTGTGGCCAGAGATCATTTCAGAATAAAACTTTATGTCCTACTTTTCCTCTATCTGCTGCAGTTTGGGTTTTGTCTGGCCGTAAGGAGTCCTTGGAATGCTGGCATTTCCTAGACAAATAAAGGCCACGTCCTGTGCCCATTGAAGTCAATGGCAAAGTGCCCTTGGTCTTCAACAGTGCCGTACGAGGCCCTAAGGCCCCCACGATCCTCAAAGGTATTTAGGTGCCTAATTCTCATCAACTGAGTTAGGCACCTTAATACCTTTGAGGATCTGGACCTAAATGCTTAGTGGGACCTATATACAGCATCTGCACATTAATGGAGCCTGATTTTTTTTTGTTGTTGTTTTTTCATAGCCCCATAATATTGTCCAAAGGCAGCTTTTGGCTTGAAATTTCTAATGTTCATCTCAGAAGCTGGAGTATAATTTTTAAAATGATTTTTAAAGTCAAGTTGTTGCCACACTTCAAAGAAAATATGCCTGTGATGAAAGTTTTGCCTGTATAAAGAAGGCAGGACTTGGTCTTTAGTTGCTTTTAAAAACTATTTAAAATTAATTTTAAATGTCTTCTGTGATTGTCATAAGTCTTTTATGAAAACAAAGTTGTTTTTTTCAAATTTCCAGTAAAAAATAAATGTCAGACTCAGTTATGGGATTGACAACAAACAGATACTGGAGACTCTGCATTAGTGTATTTATCAGACTTTGCAGAGAGACCAGTGTATTCCTCAGTGCTAAATGTGTATTTTGGGCCAAATTCTGCTCTTAGTTAAATTGGTGTGAAACCAGAATAATTTTATTCTTCAATGCCAGATTATATGGGTCCCCGCTTATACTAAAAGGCCAAATTCTCTTTACAGCAGTTTATATCCAGGGTAACTTCATTGAAGAAAGACACTGGTATAACTGAGGGTACGTCCTCACTACCGCAGGTAGCCATCAATCTTTTAGCGATCGATCTCTCGCGTCTTGTAAAGACGTGAGAAATCGATTGCCAGCACTGCCCCCGTCGACTCCGGAACTCCAGCTTGATGCGAGGCGTAAACTGGAGTTGACGGGGGAGTGTGCCGCTGACTGCTGCAGCCGTAAGGATGGCAGGTAAATCGGCTGCAGATACGCCGACTTCAGCTACGTGATTCACATAGCTGAAGTTGCGTATCTGCAGTCGATCCCTCCACTAGTGAAGACCAGCCCTGAGAATAAACTGACATTGAGGAGCTGTGGACTTGGATGGCACTTTTAGTACCCCTTTTCTCACTGTAGGTGGGAAATTTCTGCAACAGATTAAAATAATCTCTCCAATAGGACAATGAATGCATAGGAATCTAAATGCCAATTCAATTAAGTGTATATTCCCAAATTCACATAACCAGTTCCAATACAATTGTATAGTATAAGAGTAAAAATGGACCATCTCCATGCTCTTTTGGGGTCAGGACAGATGCTGTATTTCGTCTTTTTTCCTCCTTTCCTTTATTCTTCCTTCCCCCAGCCCTATATCCTTCTATGCCATCTTCTCTTTGTATCTTCTACTTCTGCTTATTCATGTAATATGTTACTACATATTAAACAGCATTTTCAATACAGGCAGCAAAGTCACAAAAACAGGAGGGGAAAATGTCATTATATAGCCGTATAAAATGTGCATGGCGCTTCAGCAGCTGAGTTACACTTACGTATTTCCTGTGGCTGCTTCTATCTTTGCAATACTTTTCCGTGGCCAAGTAATTGTGATGTACTATTGGTACTGATTATAATTCTCCAGGTTTCCTATACATTGATCCAAGTAAAGAATATGAGAAGCATAAATATTCATGATGTTAGAGGGCAGCATTCCTCAATATGTGCTGCTGCTGCTGCTTTTCTTTTAAATCACATTTGGCTCTAAGTTTCAGGACCTTTTTTCAATATTCAGAATCAGCTTAAAGTTGTCCCTTATCCTATTTCAAAACATGACAAGAAAGGATAATGATCTGGTCAAGGAGGGCTGCCTGTGCAGAGGGCAAGGTGTGTGGAAACGCACTAAGACACTGATGGGAGAAAACCAAACAGTTGTATTTGAAGTCAGGGTGTTTCCTACAGAAATGAATGTGATGTAACAAATTCCGCTTTATGGTTTCACTGCAGGATCAGGTAAGACTACTAGATGGGGCTGAGATAGATCACCTTTAAAAAAGGATAAGTATTTGAAAACTATTGCTGACTAAACTATTTCAGTATAAAAGTGTCTTTAAAATTAGTATTACTGCTCTGCTTTTGAGGCTTGACATTTTAAATCCTACGCTAATAATGAAAGGATAATTTTAAAGTGTGTGGTTTTTTTGATGCTAAACTTCATAACATTGTTATAACTTTCCTTTAAAAATGTAATTGCTGTTCATGAGAGAGGCAAGGTGGGTGAGATAAGATATTTTATTGGACCAACTTCTGTAACGATACTGTTAGCACATTTTTCTGCTTAATATTTTAAAGTTATGGGAGGAAGAATATAATTCCTTAGTTTAAAGTACTGTGTAATCGAAATCTCATAGTGACATCATACAGTAAAGAGGAATGGAAATCTGGAGATTCAGCCCAGAACTTATTCAGAGGATCTGGATTTTGTTCCTGGCTCTATCAAAGTCGTTTTCTTCTGTAACTCTTGGAAACTCAAATTCCTTCTGTCATTTCCCCTCTTTATATGGGGGGCAGAAGTTGTTTTTAAGAAATACTTTCAGACTTCCTATGGACACTATGAGGCTTGAGTCTTCACTGAACTTAAAACACTAAGGTGCGGAATGGAGGGCACTGTAAAAGTAATTTTTATTATATATTGCTATGACTACAAACAGAAGATGATCGCTTTGAGTAGCTATATCTAAGTTATTGCTAAGATCTGCTATCTAAACACCTCCAAATTTGGGAGAAATTCAGATTCAGCCTCTGGGCCACATCTTTCACTGTCCAGGTCCCTAAAGGAGGTGCCCACAGACCGGTTTATGAGACGGCGTGTATTTATTATAACTTTGAGGGAAAAAGGCAGAGTCCCCTGAAGTGAGGGAAGGCAAAATCACCTCACCTGCTGGAGATTCAGGATACACTCTGTGATGGTAAAAAGTGCCTTTATAAATTGTTGGGTCTCCTGTTCTGAACACAGAACTGACTGTCAGGAGCTACCATCAGCTTTGACACTAGCTCCCTTGTAATCTTAGACAGGTCCCTTAACTACTCTGCTTTGGCTTTCTTACCTGTAACCTAGGCATAATAATACCCCCTGTATTAGGTATGAGGTGCATAGAAGCACCATATGGATTGATTGTAAAATGATCTCAAGAGAAATATAAGTGACAAGTACGAGTTTTCTTTTTTTATGAAGATTGGCCTAAAGAAAACTAATGATCTCCTTGCTGGGAGATTTTTTTAAAATAAATCCCCTGTTCTTATAAAGCGTTGTGCATGTCTGACACTCTTAATCCGTGCAGGGCTCCATGGACATCAAGAGGGCTCAGCGTGGACACAGGAGTCAGCCCTTGTGCAACACATTGTAGGATTGGGGCCCAAAGGGCTATGTGTGAAGCATTAACCCCTAAACATTTGCTGCAGGACTGTAGAGGTATCCATGCCACAGACAGAGCATAGCAGTTAACAAGCCTTATTCTAAAAGCTATGCACCAAAGTCTGTCCTTAGGTATGCTGATGAAGATCTGGAATACCTCTGTTGGTTGATACTGTTGACCATAAGATAAGTGGCCTGTGATCTAGTTAACAAATAATTTGAATAGGAAGACAAAAGTAACAAGAAAATATTTTCCCAAGCTAATATGTCCAAAAATGGCAAGTAAACCCTCCAAACTGAAATACCACTTTTTAAAAATAAATATGTGGGGTTCCTCTTTAAGCCTTGATCCTGCAAACTCTTGTCTCACGTGAGTAGTCACATTGGCTCTGATGTCATATTCCTGCCAGTTAGGGTGACCAGACAGCAAATGTGAAAAATCGGGACAGGGATGGAGTGGGTAATAGAAGCCTATATAAAGAAAAGACCCAAAAATCAGGACTGTCCCTATAAAACTGGGACATCTGGTTACCTCTCTTCTTGTTCTCCAGTCATCCAGAGTGTCTTCCCAGATGGTCTATGTTTGTGTGTGTTGTGGTGGGGGTAAGGGGGAGAAATCGGGTAGACATGATCTGAACACTAAAAGCAAGCAGAATGTATTATTATTGTTTAAAAAACACAGGCTTTCTTTATAACACTTAAAGAAACAAAAATGAGCGCAACCTCATTTTTCCTCCCTCCCTTTGCAGGCCATCTTGACATTTCAAAATAAGTACAGTATCATTACATTTATGCTGCATGCCAAAGAAAACTACACCTGTTGGAACAGCCACTTAACTGGATGAAGTTTGGTTTCCCAAGTACTAAGAAGAGTGTGTCTAGTTTCTAGGAGGGCAAAATTATAAGGCCAAAGTATTCTCAACAGTAGTCACTAGTAATATTTTCTTAATGTTAATTTTGTTAATCAGCTGAGGAAAAGATTTTGTCCATATAACTTCTTCCACTTGGCAGCTCATGACTCCTTAATGGTTAAAGCCTGAGTCCATGAATACAAAAGGAGTCTATAAACCTTTCAACCAACGAAACAACAACCTAAGCCAGTGCTGAGCTTTTAAAGCCCAGGTTCAAAATCAAAATGGTCTTTAAGAGCTAGATTTGTGTCTTAGCATCATGATAAAATGGGTCATCTGCAATACAGAAAATAAGACCATTTCATTTTTTGTAAACAATCCATATAGTCTTCAAAACTACAGAAATCAATTTACACGGCTTTGTCCAGCACAGAACTTGCTGTTACCAACAGGAACAGAATGTCTTAGACTACATTATATTTAAATGGCAGTGTTTCTGGAATGAGTGTGTGGTGTGTGAGAGAGAAAGAGCTATTTCAGGAGTCGACTGGAGAGGGGCTGCCATGCACAGATCTGCTGAGATTTAAGGCAGTACTTCTGTCCATAAATTGCTGCGGTCAGGAAACCCCCAACTAACCTTTCAGGGATATCTAAATTATTCCAGAGTCTGTGCTAGCCCAAGCAGCATCTCAGAATCAGAATGATGCAACAGTATTTCAAAGCCTACACGGCACCACGTCTCCTTGCCCCGTGCCACTTAAGGTGTGTGTACATTGCAATTGGGAGTTGGCAGTGCTCGCACTAGCGCACTAAAAATACCTGTGTGGACATTTCAGCACTGATGAAAGGCTTGGTCTAGACACCCAAACTCAGACCCACACTAGCCTGAGCCTTTGACGGTGTCACAACATCCACACAGCTATTTTTAGCATGCTAGTGTGAACCCAGCTAGCACAAATCTGTCTATGCAGGCTGGTAGATTGGCTCATTGGTGCAGTGTACACACACCTTTGAGGTGCTGCAAAAATCTCACCTCACCTGGGATTTTGAAGCCTTCTTTTTCTTGTCCTTTTAAAATAAAAATTTCTCCCTTACCTTTGTCCTAGTGCAGCGCTCCATTTTCTTTCCGTGTGAGGTACTTTAGATAGTGATCCACACATCCATAGTTGAGGAGCTATATTTTTATTTGAAATGGCACAATTAAGAATTAACTAATAGCAGCACTCTTCATGTATTCAGTGAAAACTGCTTGCAGCAAACAAATCTAGCCAGTGTCATCAGCAAGGTATTCTAATGCATTTTTACATTTCTTGAAATCACACATTTTTCAGACCATCACTTATTTCCCCCCTCCCCAACACACACACACTGACCAAGTGTGGCAGCTTGGTGCCCATTGACTGCAGCTCAGTGATGACTCACTCTGTGGGCTTTTTAAAAACAAGATGTATGATCTATTCTATGGGCATTGTTACTTTGATAGAGTTTTCTGAGTTTGTGCTGGGGTATGCATACCCCCTACAAAGCCAGGGTGAAGAGAAAGGGTTCTGTGTCTTCAAAAGGACACCAAGCAGCATGTGCCCTGGGGAGCAGGGGAGATTGTGAGAAGAAGCTGCATCTGGTTTTCTAAGGCCCTGCACCTGTTTTGTTTCATTCATAAATATTTGATCCCTCTGCTATAGGAAGAGACCACACAGTCTTTCCCTGTTATGGTTGTAATGCCATATTGCACCCCAATTCCTCAAACTCAGCAGTTGAATAGTTTTTATACTCTTCCCTAAGTCCAAAGAAATTGTAGATGCCAACAATAAACTAGATGTGGAAAATAGGGAGTGTTTTAAAAATTGTTGGTGAATTTAGTTTTTAATGATTATGAGGCAGGAACAGCTAAGTGGAGCTTCCTGATGCGAGCTTATTTCTAAATTCATGCAATATGTGATGCAAGCTGGCACTCTTGGCTCTGCCCATTCCCACTGCTCGACCACTCGAGAAAAGGTTATTGTTTGAGAGCCACTGGGTCATATATGAACTAAATTAGGTCTCACTTTCATATGTGACTTCCATCCAGAATTTGAAACCACATCTCCCAAGGCGTGATACTTGGTATATTTTGACCAACAGTACCACATATTTCCCAGAACTCTGTATTTTCAAATCATGCAGATTTCTCACAGTCATGTGCCCAGTAACTGATGACAAAGAAGGAATTCTCGCATTTAGATCCCACAACTTTTCTTTTTTGTTGTGGTGTCAAGCAGATTTTACAATAAAGTACAGTGGGTTTGGACTGTCCACACATTTCTCTTCAATATGAAAAAAAAAAACCCTTACCTACAAACAATTGTTTCAATGCTCCATGCTAACTAAGCCAATGGAAATCTGTTGAGAGAGGGGACAGGAAAGTGTTATGGACAAAGCTAGTTTAAAATTGGAGGAAACATTTCATGAAAACTTTGCATGTTTTGTTTTTAGGTTTTTATAAAAAATACGTATTTCCAATAAATTTAAGATTTACTTGTACCTTGTTTTTTTTTTTTTTATAAATTTTGGGAGATAAAGCATACAAACAAAAAAACCTAACATATAAGTGGGAATGTAATTTAGAGGCATCAAACATGAAAAGCACTACACTGTGCTTAGATTTCACTGTTGTTCAGTAGTGTTAGAAGTTTTAACCATAACGCCTTTTGTGAGAAATGCTCAACTGTGCTGATATCTTGAAAGATATTTACAAATGTAAAACGCAAAAATCCACAAATGGAACCTTCTTCTCCCATAACCATCTATTCTGCTACATCTGCTACTGGGGAGTAGAAGACTGGGGATGAGTAAGCTAAGAAATAAAAACTAGGGCTTATCAATGGTTTTAGATAAATATTTATACATCACTATTACTTTATTTTTATTGTAGGGCTTAAGGAGCTACAATATTTTGGTTTGCTTAGAATGCTGTTTGAATAAAACCCAGCTGAGCTAAGAGAATGTGTTAGTGTCTACACCACATGAAGTATCATAGATATGGTTAGATATGAAGCTATTAAGGTCTTTGTCTGGGAAGGGTTTTGGTTCAATCCAGCCTTAACCTCAGCACCGGCAAGGAAATGAAATGTGTAAACTGTATCAGCTTGTGTGTGTTGGGCGTTGCAGAAACCAAAGGTAAAGAATGGACAAGTTTTGATTACTAGCAGCTGCTGTGCAGCTGATGTAAATCAGTAACAACCCGTGACAGGCAGGCACAATAGAAGAGACAAGTGCTAACTCCTCAGGGAGATGACTATATTAATAATTTATAAAAGTGCATTTTAGAGTAGGGGTCAGAAGAAAGTGGAAGGCAGCTTGAAAGCTAACTCGAAAGAAGAAGCTAGTTTTGTTGAGGTTATGTGGATGTGGAACATCAACTAATGAAAAGTAAATGAAAGGGGGAAAAAATGACACTTAGTTGTAATGGAAAAGGGAATTAACTGGGCAAAGGCAATAGTGAGACAGGAAATAAAAATTAGATCTGAAAAAAAAAAGGCATTTTAAAAAAAACATTGAAAATTTGTGGCAATCAAAATGTTCAGTTGGGAACAAACCAGTTTATTTTCAGGGAGAAAAAAAATCAATCTGAAGTGTTTTGTTAAGGCTCTTGGACTCTAGTTTTCAGTTACAATGAAATTCATTCTTGAGCCAACACTCTAGGCCCCACTTTCAGATGCTCAACATTTCCGGGAAAAAATATCAGTTAAAGTGAAGCTCTTCTTTCTGGTTTCTGGGCCAAAGATGAAGTTTTTGATGAAGTCCTGTTTGAGCTCTCTTAGCATATAAGTATTTTTTCCATGCAACAACAAATTGTTCTGACACTTCTTGTGTTTAGGTTTTGCATTTGACATAATATGAAAGCTCTGACTAGCCCATGAATTTTGTCCTTGCTGAGGACAAGTGCTTTTAACATATGTGAAGAAGTGTTGGCTTAGAAATAAACTGTTTTAAACGCTTGTTACTTATGTGCAGGGCGTGATTTCCACCAAGGTTCAAAAGTGGCCTCTAATTTTGGGTACCCAGATTTAGATACCTGGAAATTGATTTATGGAGATGCTGGCTGCCCACAAGCCTGCCTTGTGTCTACTTTTAATTCCCAAGAATAGCTTCCCAAGGATGGTGTACTTCACTGCGTATAGCAGCCCTAGTTTTATGCTGATCCAGATTGTTTTTCTTTATTGTCTGCTAACTATGTATGCCCTAGTACCAGATGTTTTTCCCAGTTACTAAGGTATTAAGAGAGTCTAAACCTGGGGACGTGGAATCATTATTTTCCAGAAACTGACACTTCCATAGCACAAAGATCTTTTATTTCATGTTTTCACTTGTTCTCAGGAAAAATGTACTTACTAATATATGCACTCAGATACAATCATGATGAGGACTTTGTAAGTACTTGAATATATATAATCACAGGCTTGACGTATAAAGTAAAAAACTAGTGCAGGTGGCGAAATAATCCCTTGCTTCAGAAAACCCACTATTAATTTGTTGTTTTGATGCAGGAAAACTTTATGTTTCCCTGTGGAGTGTCCCTCTGTGGTTATCTTGGGAAGGGGACAATGGTACTATGAAGATGACTTACATACTTTTCCACCCCCTCATTTCTGTGCAGTCCAGTGGAAATGAATGCATGGCAAGTCTCCTCCATGCATGGCTTGGAGTGGGGTCAGACAAGGAAATCCATTTGAAATGTAGTGATGTACACAGGAGACTTTTAAACTCAAAAGACAGTGAGCTAAGCATTATGTTTCCCATAGCAACTGAAACCTTGTCCACTTGCATCTATTTATAATGAGGAATTGTTCATTCTCTGATCCCACAGCAAATTGAAATGTACTATTTTGTCAATGAAGTTTAACTGTTGCATTGAAAAATTACATGCTAGTAGTAATGTATCAGCTTACAAAGGTGAATAGAAGGATACCCTGGTGAAGGTATAGTATAAATACCTTGAGATGGATGGACAGAAGTGCTCAGAATATTGACTGATCATGGGATTAATAACCTGTTTGATTATTGATTTAACACCAAACAAGTTGAACATTACAGGGGGTGAAAAAGCACACGGAAAGCTCAGGTTTTTTTTAAAGATACAAAATAGAGCTTTTCTCATACCAGTTCTAGTACAATCACCAGAGCCAAAAGAGAAATCATCACATTAGAAATAAATACTTTGACACGTGGTAGGACTGTTTCTCAGCATTCTTGCCAATATCCAGGTTTTTCAGTGAAACGAGCAAACCAACCCCCTTCCCTTTTGAAAAACAATTCTCACTTGGAAATCAGTCCATTTAAAACACTACACTCAAAGCATATTAATAATTGTGTATGCCTCTTCCATGGAAACATATCTAGCAGAACAGTGACATCAGCCATAGGTACTGTAACAATTTTTAAGGAGGTTTACTGTCTTACACTATCAAAGGATGACTAGGAAAAAGGGAGGGAAACATTTTGAATTAAAGCACTTATTTTATTGATCAATGACAGATTTTACATTGGCCAAAGTTGCCTTCATTTTTATGTGACACAGATTCTGTCCTTATTAAAGATGAATGTATCTGGTTGAGCAAGTTACGGAATGTCAGAAACAATACCCTTACACATTCCATGTCGTTGTTGGAGGAAATGGGCAAAATTAATTGTACACACAAATTACGTAATCTAATTACCGGATTTGTGGGTGCAACTGGGTAGTTATTTGAAGTCAGGGGGGCAGAGTTAGGCCAAGGCTGAGGGCTTTTGAAACTCTCACCCCAAACATTCCAGTGTTAGCATTTACATTAAGATTTCTTTTGCCCACAATGAAGTTTGGGCACAAAATTGGAGGGCAGTTCTAAAAACTAGGCCCTACATATATTAGTACAAGTATATTAGCATCCTTTATTTTTAAAGATCATGAAAATTCATTTTTAAAATAGTACAGATTGTATCAGCAATACTTGGCTGTACAATATAATAGATCAGCTATATGCCTAATATATGTGGACCTATGCTGCGGGTCTTTTAACCTTTCAGTGCTTCAGCATAAGGATTATTAGCAAGCCACCTCAGTCACTACAGAAGAACTGGAGTGAAATGATTTTGAAGTAAAGCACTTACATCTGGAGTCCAGATAAGGGAACACTTATCAAACGTCCAACACTTATAAGAATAGACTCTTCATGGCTCTCTGCTTTCGCTGCCTGTGTCGTTAAATGGAGAGCTGTCAGGTACCGCCTTTTATTTGTAATTTATCCAGTCAACCCACTGGTTTATGGTATTTGTGCATTATTTGAGAGCAGCTTCACTTTTCTAATGTTCTTGAAGAGCAGACTTTTTAAAATATCTTTTCTGTAGAATCGCAATAAAAAGGAATATTCATTTTGATTTTTTTATGTGCAAGGGCCATGACAATCACACTGAGTGTTCAATGCTTCAATAATTTTTATAGATGCTTCTTTTCCACATGTATTTGCCAAGTTTAGTTGACATTATTTTCCATTATCTTCCCTGAATCTGAAGATTAACTTGTAGCAAAGTATTATATCTAGACTTCACTGCAAGACTGAAATACACTGTGTCGTTCTTTATTTTAAATAGTGATGCCAATGTGACAGATTAAAGCATAATATAATGATGCAGTCTTGTGAATTTCTGTCCATAAAGCCCCTTAAGTATCACTTTGTCTGTCCTGATCTTGTGAGTGACAAATTCCATTTGAATAAGGCAGCACTTTAAGGTATTAAAGTGTATTTTATGGTTTCATTTAATGGGGTTCTAGAACAGACTTCTTTAAATGTATGTAACATATTTGACTTAAGTCTCATGGGACTTGGAATAGTATTGTAAAATACCAGCTTCCTTCATTATCCAGATTCCAAGCTTTCTTCGTTATCATTTAATAAAGCCAGAATGCTCTTTCTTAAATAAACCATTTCACCCTGTGGGTGAATTAAATGGAATTATATTTTAACTTTCATTTAAAATTGGAAATAAATGAAAATCATATAAATAACTGCAACGTCAAGACTGATATTCCTGTCTAATAAGGTAACTGATGTTGCTGGAATAGCCTTTTTTATGATACATTAATAACTCTCCACTCTTATTACATATTTATCTGAAATGACATAGTATATTTAAAATGCTTAACTGGCAGTTCCCATAAGGGAAGGGCTAATAAGGTATCTCTATTAGAGATTTGATTATTAAATGATTTAACTGTGCTGCAGATTCTGTGTATGCCTGATGCCTTGTGTGAAAGCCTATATGTTAAAATTCTTGTCACAGTGTTTTTCAATGTCTCATTTTTGAAATTAGGTAAATTTGTTAAGAGTTCATGCAAAATACTTACACGCTGTTTTAAGTGACCAAGGCAATCTATAACTATTAGTTCTAGTACCTTTTTTAGGGCAGTTTGGCATGTGGACTTTGCAGAAGATACAAAACAGTATTTAAGAGCTAGATTCTTTTTATTAATTATTCTGTACACCGAATTTTATTTGCCACGGTGATGTCCTGTTGCTCAATTATTTAGAGGGCTCTGTTCCTTATTCTCAAGAGAAATATTAACTTAGTATCTTTTGCAGTACATCTCCTTGGTAACTGTTGTAAACACTTCTCTCACGGAGATTTAACTCTGAGTTTTCCAGAAGGAAATCGGTCAGTTGTAGAACCACAGGCAGCACTGATTCTGGCTTCAGAGGAATAATTAGGAGGTGAGGTGTAACCTATTGCCAACAAACTTACTTAACTTTGGCGAGGTGACCCATGTTGTCCAAGAAAATAGTGTTATTAAAAGATGCCAAGTACAGTAGAACCTCAAATATAGAAACAACAGTTATGGATTCACTGGTCAACTAGAAGCCCTGTGAAACAAAGTAGCCAATCAGGCAGCAGCAGATGGAAAAAAAGCAAATACTGCACTGTGTCCGTACTGCCTGTCCCCACACCACCCCTATATACAGAGCAACCACTTGCAGCTAGGAGGTGAAGATGCTGGGGCTGCCAGCCCAAGGCAGCCGGAGCCAGCAGAGCAGGAACAGTACTGGGATCTGCACCACTTTCACTCCTCCTCTCCCCTGGCTAGGTGGGGGATGCACTGTTTTCATTCTCCCTTCCCGCTGGCTGGGAGAGGGGGACAAGCTTCTAAACTCATTCTAACCCAGGAAAAGAAGCTGCCTGTAAGGAAGCTGCCAGCCCTGAGGAGGGAGGTCAGCTGCTGGAGGAGTCTGGCATGGAGCATCAGTTGCTGGATCTAGAGTCCAAACTGCACTTTGTTCAGAGTTACGAACATTTTAGAATTACCAACCACCTCCATTCCTGAGATGTCCATAACCCCGTAATATGCTGTGTCTGCCTTTCATCTAGTGAAGTAGCACTCTGCCTGAGATCACTTATCTTTCAGCTTCTTCTGTAAATAAAGTTTCTAAAGACCTTCCTTCAATCTCAAATTTTTTTTTGCATGGTGTGTTCCCTCTTACAATACTATGCACATCACGGAAAAGTGGAAAGCCTCATTATGTAGTATGTACATTCTTTTAGCCTAGATCATTTTAGCCCATCTCCTAGGATATAATCATAAACTCACTCAATGAAAGGCCTAATTGAATTATGATCCAGGGAATCTGTTTATTGTGTCCATTTCATTATGGTCTAATCTGAAAACGTTCATGGTAATGGCAGGATGGGTTGAGGAGTCCTTAATGATGCAGTATAATAGAGATCTTCATGTGACCTGAAAGTTAAAAACCAGAGAGGTATATATGATGGGAGTTGGCTAGATTAGGCGCTTCATAACGGGATTTAGAGTCATAGCTTGTTCTACACTGGGGTTGGGGGGGGATCTTGTACTTGGGCTACACGGTAGGATGGGGAAAGCTACGCCTCATGGTGGATAAGGTCCAAGCCCTAAGAGAATATTCCACCCCTAAATCAAAAAAGCAAGTCTGTCAGTTTTTGGAATTGGTGGGGTATTACTGATGGTTTGTCCCCAATTTCTCAACACTAGCCACGCCTTTGACAGACTTAACAAAGAAAGCACAACCTCAGAAGGTCCAATGGACGGAGGAATGTGAGAACGCCTTCCACATTCTCAGGAATCAACTGACCCAGGAACCAGTGTTAATCCACCCCGACTTCGCGAAGTCCTTCAACCTCCAGAGGGATGCATCCAGAGTAGGTATAGGAGCAGTGTTGTCACAAGAGGCAGGGGGTGTAGAACACCTTGTATTGTATATCAGCCGGAAACTCTTCCTCCGCGAAGTGCGCTACACTACCATAGAGCGGGAGGCCCTCGCAGTTAAATGGGCAGTCAACGTGCTGCAATATTATCTGTTGGGGAACCCCTTCTTCCTAGTGACAGACCACGCCCCACTTTTCTGGATCAACAACATGAAGGAGACGAACGACCATGTCAGGTGGTGATATTTGTGCCTCCAGCCCTACTCCTTCCAAGTGCTGCACCGGCCAGGTAAGGCCCATGGGAATGCAGACTTCTTCTCTCGGGCAGGGGAGGAGGGCGGTGCGGAGAAGACCCCGGACACCATTCTAAGGGGGAGGGGGGTGACGGGGCGGACCAGCCCCGCACTGGGACAGATAGGGTTAACCCTGCACTTTTAGCAGAGGAAGCCCTGCCCCGGAAGTGCTACTGGGCATGCTCGAGCTGTCAGAGCAGTAAGCCTGCCACACAGCTCAGTCTGGGCTGGCAGCCGAAGAGGAAGGATGCTCTGCGGAGGCTCCAGCCCCGGACCAGTTGCAGCCCCTAACAAGGAGAGCTGACCAGCCCGGATTGTGGATCAGAGGCCCACAGCGAGTGCGACCCCGGCGAGCGGCGGCAACTGCTGAGGAGCCCAGAGACAGTGGAGCTACTGGAACTACACAAATGGGGGAACCAGTGGGAAGCGATCCAAGGAAGGTAAGGGAGTGGTATCTCCCACCACTGTGAGGTCAGCATGTTGTGGTCAGGATTCCCCGCTGACCCCGGGACGGATCACCTGTTCCTGCTAGGGCCCTGGGTCGGAGTCTGGTGAAGGTGGGAGGACCTGGGCTCCCCCACGGGGGGTTACAACCCCCCTCCCCTTCGTGACGTACCGCTATAGAGACTCTGCACTTTGAGACTCTGGCCATTGGGCCATACTGCCATAGAGACTCTGCACTTTGAGACTCTGGCCATTGGCCATACTGCCATAGAGACTCTGCACTTAGAGACTCGGGCCGTTGGGCCGCACAGCTACAGAGGCAGTTCTTAGAGACTCTGGCCAGTGGGCCATGCTGCTATAGAGGCATAGGTTAAAGGAGCTTTGGCCGCACTTTCCCCCAAGGAGACAGGGATATAAGGACGCTGGCCTTCAGGCCCTGAAGACTGACCCCAAAAGAGTAGGGGGATAGTCAGAGGTGTAGAAGAGGCGGGGATCCCTTGCCCCTCTAACCCCGAAAGGGGCTGACGAGGTACCATCCCCGCCACATGAACATACAAATTAGTTATCATCCTTCAGGTGCTCAGTCGTGTAAATCACTTACCTGTCCATCTGTCTTAGGGATCTATCACAATGCTAGCACTGAGTGATGTTGTCATCGTGCTTGGGGAGTGCTAGGTATGCTACCTCCTCCTCCCCCTGTTTCTACCTCAATATTAGTTGCATTGGAAGGGCAGGATTAGTAAGAGTTCCACTGGGCCAAGTACTAATGCAGCAGTAGTTAAAATGGAAAGTGAACTGCTCCATCCCCACTTAGAATAAATTATATATTTTATTAATTGCATACATAATTTAGTTTGTATTTTTATATTACAATAGGGTTAGTCAATATTTGTAGTGGTTTGTTTAAATTTTCTTTGGTTTTAAATAACTGAGGCTGATAAAGGGAAAACCTTAGTGTGCTGTCTTCTGTAACAGAAGATGGGGAAAATAAACAGAAAACATCTATAAAGAAAACCTAGTAGTATAAAACAAAAAGAAATAATCCCAAGAAAGCGTAAAGTATAGTTGCAGGAGGGAAGGTGAGGACAGCCTAAAAAGAGAAGAAATGCAGTAATACCACATACACAAGTATATCCTCATCTCTCTACAGTTAAAGGTAAAATCTATTAGAGGTAACTTTCCTAGCCATGGGTTGGAATTTGGCAGAGACTGAAGACCAAAGTTTCTTTTTTTCTTTTCAGATGTAATGATGTTGTCATTAAGGTCCGGATCCTATGCCCTAGTCTACACTGGGGAAGAGGGGAAGAATCGACTTAAGATATACAACTTCAGCTCTGAGGATACCGTATCTGACACTGACATATTTAGATTGACTAACCATGGCGTCTTCACAGTGCTGACTTGACTGCTGCCAGTCTCCATCGACTCTGCCTGCACCTCTCGTGGTGGTGGAGTACAAGAATTGATGAGAGAGCGCTCGGGGATCGATTTATCATGTCTAGACTAGACGCGATAAATCAGCCTCTGATAGATTGATTGCTACCCACCAATCTGGCAGGTAGTGTAGACATACCCTATGTGTTTAATTTGTGCAGACCTACACTCATTGCTTGCAAAGGGGCTGTGATTGCAGTATTGCCAACCTCAAATGTTCAAAAAACGTAAGTCTGTCTTAAAAATTGAGACCTATAGAAATGAGTTTTTCTTATTTGCCTTGAGTGTTGAGCCCTTAAGCTTCCTGTTTTCAAGGTTTTCTCTGCAACTACCAGGTATGGAATCACATGACCCCAGGAGCTTGGACTTTAAGAAAAACAACAAATATTATGAAACTTCTGAGAAAAATCATAGGAGCTGGGAGCTGGCAACAGTCCATTTTGAAATTAAATAGGCCTTTCCAGACTTTCTCAAAATAGATTCCCTCTGCCAGTTAAAATACCTGATTAAACTTGCCTTGGTGTCTGCCAGGTGTGTCTTTAAGTTCCCAACCTTAGCTGCTGCTTTTCCTGCAGTGCATAGATTGCAGAACTCTTCTTTTTCAGGAGCATTTCCTAAGCAAAACTCTGATTTGCTATTCTCAAAATTCCCAGGTCAAACTCAGGTTGTGGTGTGTAAATGAAGTGGAGCACTGCTCCTCTAATCTTATCAGTTGTGGAGATAGACAGTCTCCAGGACAACGAGCGCACAGGAAGGTCACAGCACAATTCTTACAGAAATGCACTTTGTTTCAGGACAGCCTTATGTGATAGAAAGCAAAAGTAATGGGTAAGTGTTTTCAAGTTGTCATGTTTATGCTTTTATTGCATTTCACTTAATGCAATAAAAGCATAAACAATAATGGCTCTTAATTAGGTTGTGTCATGTAGATGACACCTACTTAAACACTCAATGACAAAATTTCTAACATTTTAGGCTCCCAAATAAGTGGTTGAACTTTCAACATTTTTCTGCACCCATTGTCTCCAAAGAGAGGTGCTGATATTCAGCACTTAAAAATCAAGGACCTTATCTAGGAGCCTAAATATGGACTTATTTTTAAAAAAATCTGGCCTAAATCAATAATGCACTATAGAATTCATATGGTTTTCTACTGGAAGCCAAGGACTTGTAGGACAACTCATGTGGCCTCTGCTTTGTTATAAGTCCTCCTAACAAAATCTTTAGGCCCATCAATGTTACAAATAGACCCTTATTTTAGTTTACCCTTATCTTTGTTCTTATTTGTATAGCAATAGTATCTTCTATGCCAGAAAGGGCCCATATGCACTATAACATGGAAGTGTGCATTACAATTCTGGAAATATCTTGTTTGTAACTGGATTCCCCTGCCATGGCTGCATGTAGGAGGTAACTTAGACTTTGAGAAATTTACAGATGTTGTAATACAAAATATTTGAATCTCATGCTTTTTAAATGTTGCTATTTTAAAGCTCTTCCTTGCTCATGGGACTTCTTTTCTTTTTAAAAAATCTGTTGTCACTAATTTAATTCTTTCAAGGAATGCTGGTTTGACAGCCCTGGAGAACAAAGTCTGTTATCCCCATTACAGGTGCAGCCTCGCCAGCCATTGACAGGGAAAGCTTCCCCACAAAACTGACCAAGAAGTCTCACCCTGTTCTGAACAGTCCACTTCTAAGAATGAGACGGTAGTAGATCAGTTTCCTGGCCTGTTCAGCTATTGGCCTTTTCACTGATAGTGCTGGGTGTCAATTGTGAGGTGAACAACAACCTAACAGGAACTTGGCTGAAATCACCTGTAATGGACTGCACTTAGGCACTCGCAGGCTTTGGTGTAACCATCCCCAAAGTCCTGGGGTGGCCTTGCTGAACAATCTGAGGGCCTGGCAGGCAAGTTACAGTCTGTGATCCCCAGGTTGTCCCAGTCAGACAAAGGGGAGAGGGATGGCTCTGGGGACACAGGGTCTCCCTCTCTACCAGGTCTGTGCCCAAGGCTGAAGGGGTGAAGAGTGTCTCAGTTCCCTCTAGGTGATAAACCAGACCAGTCTTCCCTGGGCTACTTCTGACCTCCCCTGTCCTCTCTTCAGTGTGGGGCATGGTCACAGCACTCTGCTTCCCTCCTGGTAGAGGGTAGCTCAAACAGTTTCAGTTATTCAGCTACTCAGGAGGGGGTTCTCAGCTCCATTTTCAGTGTCCATTTATTCCCCCTTGTCAGGGAGAAGGGGAGAGAAAAGGGGTTTGGCCCTTGGCTACCCGGCCAGGTCTTACTCACAGTCCAAGCAGGCCCTTCCTCTATGGATTTCTGTGTCACAGAAGCATTAACTGGTTTCCTTCCTGCAGACAGCCTCTCCTTCACTCTCCCCCTGCTTACTTGCCAGAGTCCCCTTATAAGCCAGTCCTCCATTTGGAGCATGCTTTGCAGGAGGGCCAGGGCCTTCTTGGCCCACTCCTGTGCCACTACTCTGTTAATCACAGAGAGGGATCTGTAAACTCCATCACTCCATCAAACTCACTTCACCTGAATCACTGGACAGCCATTCATTTCAGAAGGCAAACTCAAGGGGAGAGGCTGTCTGTCCCATTACCGCTCCCCTCAGCGATCTAGTGCAGAGGTCTCCAAACTACGGCCCATGGGCCGGATTTGGCCCGCAGCTTCGATTTGTCCAGCCCTCCAGCTGAGCAGGCACACCAAGTAGGCACATGGAGAAGCTGCCACTGCCCTCCCTCTCTCTGTGATCTGCTGCCGGTGGCCCCATGTGCAGAGGGGTGAGTGCTCCCGCAGCAGCAGCCAGAGGAGTAAAGGGGAGGCATGGCAGCGGCCGGAGGAGCAAAGAGGGGAGGAATGTTGCATATATTTGCATATACTGAGTTTTTTCACAGTTGCTTCAGCCTGCAAAGCCCCTTCAAAAATCTAATATGGTCCTTGTCTCATAAAGTTTGGAGACCCCTGATCTAGTGCACCATCCATCCGTTTTCTCCTCTTCTTAGATCACAATGAAATGAAAAACTTTTTGTCTTTTTTCAGACTAACTCTTTGACACGAGTGCTTAGAAACCATGGTGATGAAAGCAGAATATGGTAAATATCCTGAGAGATGGATGATAGCTTTTAATATATGGAATTGAGTTTGTAATAAGGAAAAGAAGGTGAAATAGTTGGATTTTTAGATTTCGTAGAGATGACTCTTTTCCCTACAGAGTTACTATCATCAGTGCTGGATGAGCACACATATTAGAAAGTCAAGCTATCTAACCCACAGAGATTATTAGTTTTCAGTAAACAGATATGCTTGTAGATCTTAGGTGCTGAAAGTCTGCAGTAAAATTGTTCATGCTATCCTTTAAAATATTGAAGCTGCAGCATTAAGAAATACAACCAGATGTGATACCAATGAATAACAGTTTGAGGACAGATTTTGTCCAGATACTATGCACCTATATAAGGGATTTCAGAGAGGCCACAAGGAAGCTTTTCCCCAGCCCCTCCTGTGACCTACATAAGGCATAAGGAGATTTTTAGGTATTGTGACGAAGCTCCAAGTCTGTACTTGTGGGTCCTGCACTTCCTGGCAGATTTAGGGGCCTCAGAAACTCATCTAGGCCCCAGAGTGACCTCCCTTTCTCAGTATAATTGGCAAGAGTCACCACCTAGGGAGTTACCTTCATCACAGGCCAGTATGGAAGATGGAAAATGGGGGGAGCCCGGGCCCACCCTCTACTCCAGGCTCCAGCCCAGGGACCCTAATAGTATCAGCTAAGATGGCTGACCTTTTAGGCACAAAACACAATATAATTCCCTGGGCTACTTCCCCACAGCAGTCCCTGCTTTTTCAAACTCCACTTCACCCTTACCTCAGGGCCTCCTTCCTTCTGGATGATATGTTGTCCACCACTCAGTCTCACCAACAGCACAACCTCCTTCCACAGCTCCTGACACCCACCCCCCCCATCTGACTAACTGGGAGGTTTTTATCTGGTTTCAGCCAGTCCCTGATTGGCTTCAGGTGTCCCAATTAGGCTAGCTGTTTCTACTCCTTTCTAGAAGGTTCTTAATTGGCCCCAGGTGTCTTGATTGGCCTGGAGTAGCCTTTGTTTGGCTATCCAGGGAACAGGGACCTGCACATCCTCAGACTAATATACCTGCCTTCCAGCACTCTCCTATATCCTTCTGGTCTGACTCCGTCACAGTATCTAAAAACAAAAAGGGACACATACAGGCCATGGAAGTATGGGCATGTCACCAAGGAAGTATACATGGGGATAGTGCCAGTATGTAGGGACAAAATCAAGAAAGCCAAGGCAATGAATGAGTTATCTCAAGGAGTGCTAGAGACAAGAGGAAGGGGTTCTTCACATGTGTCAGGCAAAAAAGAAAGATCAGGGATGATGTGATCTGTTGCTCAGTAGAGAAGGTGGGCTGGTTACGGAAGATGATGGGAAGTCAGAGATGCTCCATGCCTGCTTTGCTTCAGTTTGCTCACAAAAAATATCATGTTTCTGGACAATTAGCAAAGTTACCATGGAAAATACAGGGGAAGAAATGCAGATTAGGAGAAGTAAAGAACACACCTGAGATCTTCTAACCAATTTGAATGAATTCAAATCAGCGGGGATGCTATTCACCTGAGGGAACTGAAGGACTTAGCTGAAGAAATCTCAGAGCGACTGGCAATAATATTTGTCATGGATGACAGGAGACGTCCCAGAAGACTGGAGAAGGGCTAATGTAATGCCAGTCTTTAAAAGGTGGAAAAGGACCAGTCGGCCTGACTTCAGTGCTTGGGAAGCTACCAGAGCAATGTATAAAACATTCGATATGCAAATACCTGGAGAATGAAGGGGTGATCACTAGTAGCCAACATGGATTTACTAAGAACAGATTATGCCAAACCTGCTTGATTTTCTTCTTTGACAGGGTAATTGGCTTGGTGGATAGGAGGAATGCAGTGGATATAACATACCTGGACTTCAGCAAGGCTTTTTACCCAATCTCACATGCATTATGACAAGTAAGCTGAAGAAAAGTGGGTTCGGTGGAACTACCATTAAGAGGATACATAATTGGTTAAAAAAACACAAACTATTAATGGAATGATGTCAGATTGGAGGGAGGTCTCAAGTGGGATTCTACAGGGATCTGTTCTGGGTCCAACATTGTTAAACATCTTTATTAATGACTTGCATATATGTATTGAGAGCATACTGATCAAATTTGCAGAGGACACAAAGCTCTAGGGTCTTGCCTACACTTTGGAGGATAGAGCGAATATTCATGGAATCTCGATAAATTGGAGAACTGGGCTATAGACAACAAAATTAATTCATCAAAGACAAATGTAAGGTGCTACACTTAAGAAAAACCAAATGCACAGATACAAAATAGGGGATAACTGGCATGGTGGCAGCACTGCTGACAAGGACTTGGGAGCTGTGGTGGATCACAACCTCAACATGAGTCAGCAATGCAGTGCTATTGGGGGGAAAAAAAGGCAAATGCAAATGCTATTTTAAATTGCATTAACAGAGGCGTAGCAAGCAAGTCACAGGTGGTGATGATACTGCTCTACTTGGCACTGGCTGGCCTCAGCTGGAGTACAGTGTCCAGCTTTGGTCACCAGTATATAGAAAGGATGTAGAGAAACTGGAAACGATTCAGAGGTGAGTGACAGAGATGATCAAAGGGACAAAATGCAAGCCATATGAGCAAAGGCTGAAGGAACTGATTATCTTTAGTTTGGAAAAGAGGAGATTAAGGGAGGATATGATACTGGTATTCAAATACTTGAAAGACTGCATAAAAAGATGGAGAAAAGGTGTTCTCTGTTGCCACAGAGGACAGGACAAGAGGCAATGGATTCAAACTACAGCATAGCAGATTTAGATTAAATCTCAGGAAAATCTTCCTAACTGTAAGAACAGGAGGACAATGGAACAGACTGCCTCAGGTGGTTTTGGAAGTTCCTTCACTGGAGATTTTCGAAAAGCAGCTGGATAGCCATCTGTCTTGGATGGTTTAGACACAACAAATCCTGCATCTTGACAGGGGGTTAGATTAGATGATCCTTGGAATCTCTTGTAACCCTCTGATTGTGTCTGGTACAGAAGCTGATTTAAGTAGTAGGTTACATACCACAGTTCACAATTTCACATTTGAGTTCCTTCAGAACTCTTGGGTGAAGACCATCTGGTCCTGGTGACAAATTACTGTTAAATTTATCAATTTGTTTCAAAGCCTTCTCGGAAGATACCTCAATCTTCCCTCAGAGCTGTCAGCTAAAAACAATGGCTCAAGTGTGGGAATTTCCCTCACATCCTCTACACTGAAGACTGATGCAAATAATCCATTGATGTTCTATGCAGCGACCTTTTCTTCCTTGAATGCTCCTTCGGCACCTCGATCATCCAGTAGTCCCACTGCTTCTGATATACTTTAAAAAGTTTGCTGTTAGTTTGTGTCTTTTGCTAGTTGCTCTTCAAATTCTGTTTTGGACTGCCTAATTATACCTTTACACTTGACTTGCAAGAGTATGACAGTGTGTACCAACCCTGCACAGGACCTACAGGGGCAGACCAATCACTGTGGGCCCAGGAGGCCATGCCCACTTCTCCTACTGTGCATGTTCCAGGTGGTAGAATCAGATAAAAGGAGACAGCCAAACTCAGACGGGGTGGTCAGTGCAGGGAGCAGGACATGTACTGTGGATCCCTGCAGAAGTACATGTGACACTCCAGGCAGTAGAGCTGGTAGACCCAGACTATGCCATGGACAACTTGCTGACTGCAGAGACTGACAGGAAAGCTGAGTCACCCCCGGCTGAGGAGACGCCCAGGACACACTTCATGGTGGGAAGTGACCCAAGGGAGGTAGGAGAAATGGATACCTGAGTCCCTGATGGGGAGTTCTCCAGCTTCATAGGGCCCTGGGTCAGACCTGGTAGAGAGGGAGGGACTAGATTCCCCTGCTATACCCCAAGTGCTATGGTTTGCCCTAGCCAGGAGGTTGCAGGGCTATGGACTGTTTGTTTTGCCCTCCCAGGGCAAAACAGATTGTTTGTTTATGTGACCCCCTTCAGGGGACTAGAACCCACTTGGCTGTAATCACCCACTTAACAGGAAATCCAGATGATTGAGTGATGGGGCATGCCAACTCTCTGTGGGGCCAACGGAGGTGACCAAACTTGGCACGGGGCCCCTATCACAAAGAGTTTATGTTCTTTTCTATTTTCCGCAGTACTTCCAATTTTTAAAGGATGCCTTTTAGCCTCTATCCACCTCTATTACTCTGCTGTTTATCCATGGTGGCATTTTTTGTCTTCATACTTTCTTTTTAAATTTGGGATATACATTTAGTTTGAGCCAGCAACCTCGTGATAACTTTTGGCAACTGCCAATCTGGATTGGATTGAATTGCAGGTTGCCTGAAGGTGAAAAGTTAAAATGGGTCAGATAAAAACTGGAATCTGGCTGGCTGTGCAAATGTGTTACACTGATGAGTGGCTGGGCAAATTGCCAAAATCCTCACCCTCTCCCTCTTCCAGATGAATGCAAGTTGTTTATTTTTGTGTTTTTAAAATGCTTTCATTCTCATGCAATTAAAATGTAGAATGCTTTGCAAAATCCCTGTATTAACCATTTTGTTGTGTTCTGCCATATCACAATTGACTACACCCCGACATTACTCATCTTTATAACTTTTGTAACCCCCTAAATTTAATGTTGTTTCATTTTCTATACAAAATGTAATAAGCCTTTGAGTGAACCTTTAAAAGGTCATGGTTCTTTTAAATATATATTAAAACTGATGCATGATCTCAGCAAATTTGGATGAGGAATCTGTATAAATCACTTCAATTCAATGTTGTACAGACATTTCGATTTATTATTAGGGATTTCTATATACATCATTCACCAGTGGAAATCTAAGTCATGATTCCAAATTCTGAAGTCTTTCTCAGGAACCAGCTAAAGACTCTACCTTGAACTGATTCTACCCACAAAACATCTCAACTAACAAGTTAGAGAGAGTGAAAAAAATTAGACCTGATCTCTTTTGTCTAAGCTCTGGTATCTATAATAGATAATTTACTTAAAAACTTAGATTGTGGTAGTGTCTATAGGCTAACTAAGGTGTGTCTATGTGTGTTAGCCAATTTAGCATTGTGTTAAGTGCTGAACAACTGGACAGAAAATGACAGTTCCTGCATCAAAGAGCTTAAACAAGATTTAGCAGGTAGATAAGGCAAGCAAGCAGGCTTGAGGGGAGGAGGAGTGGGGAGGAGGCAAACAGAATGAGAGAAATAATGGGGTGTGTGTAATTCTTGGCAGTCATCACTACTCTCTGCTTGCCTCGCCATTATCAGGATTGCCATCTTCTATGAGCATGACAGCGGAGGTGAGCTGGGAGAAGGATAAGTGGGGGTGGTATTTTTATGGATTTTGACTAGAATTTTCCCAACTGGAAGGAATAGCCTGGGAGAAAGTGCAAGGTGCTTGCAGAAGTAATGGAGAATCAGGTGATTAAGGCTGGCATCCTTGGAGGAGCAATGGTTACCATATTTCAACAATCAAAAAAGAGGACACTAGGGGGAGCCCTGCCCCTAGCCCTGCCCCTGCCCCATCTCCATCCACTCCCTTCCACTTCCCGCCCCCTGACTGCCCCCCTCAGAACTCCCAACCCTCTCCCGCTCCTTGTCCCCTGACTGCCCCCTCCTGAGACCCCTGCCCCTAACTGCCTCACAGGACCCCACCCCCTATCTAAGCCTCCCTGCTCCTTGTCCCCTGTCTCCTCCTGAGACACCCCCACCCTAACTGCCCCCCTAGGATCCTACCCCCTACCTGTCCCTTGACTGCCCCGACCTTTGTCCACACCCACGACTCCTGACCCATCCAAACCCTCTGCTCCCTACCTGCCTTGACCCCTCTCCACACCCCTGCTCCAACAGGCCCCCTCCCCAGAGGGGGTGGGGAGGGATAGCTCAGTGGTTTAAGCATAGACCTAATAAAGCCAGGGTTGTGAGTTCAATCCTTGAGGGGGCCATTTAGGTTTATGGGGCAAAAATAGGGATTTGTCCTGCCTTGAGCAGGGGGTTGGACTAGATGATCTCCTGAGGTCCCTTCCAACTTTGAGATTCTATGAACCCCTGATACATCCAATCCCCCTTGCTTCCTGTCCCCTGACTGCCCTCACCCCCACACTAGAACTCCTGACTCATCCAACCTGCTCTCTGACTGCCCCTGGGACTCCCCTTACCATGCTGCTCAGAAGAGCCACAGGCTCCATGCAGAGCCAAACATGCTGCTCCGCAGAGCACACAGCCCCACCCCTGCAAACTGCTGCTGATGCACTGAGGCTCCAGGAGAGGAAGGGGAGCCAGGGAGGGGCTCTGGCTGCTGGAGACCCAATGAGAGTGGCTTAATTAGGCCCAGCCACCCTATCAACTATGCCACACTCTGCACGGAAGGGAAGGGAAGGGAAGGGAAGGGAGGGGAGGGTGGAGAAATTCCAGACCTTTCTACCTTATTACAAATTCCTCCTGGACGGCTGTTTAAAGACGAAAAAGCTGGACATGTCTGGGGCAATACAGACAGATGGTAACCCTAGCGGGCACTAACCTCACAATAAGAAAACAGAGCAGATAGGACAGCCATATGGTGAGGGGCTGAGACAAGAAGTTTGTGTTGATGTGGTGGAAAATGGGGAGCTGAAGGGGGGACTTAAAAGAGTTGAGTGGGTAATATGGTCTGAGAGACAAGCTGATAAATTGTCTTTGAATGACTTGAGGGGGGAGGTTTCAGAAATTAAGGTGTGATATGATCAAAACTTCAGCAGTGTGGGCAGTGAGGAAAAGCCTAGTTTGGGAGATGTGGAGGAAAAATGGGCAAGATTTAGACATGGCTTAGATGTATGGACCAAAGAAAGGTCCAAGCTGAAGCCAAAACATAGACTTGAGTGACAGATAAGATAGAATCATAGAACTGGAAGGTACTTGAGGAGTCATCTAGTCCAGTCCCCTGCACTCAAGGCAGGACTAAGTATTACCTAGACCAACCCTGACAGGTGTTTGTCCAACTTGCTCCTAAAAATCCCCAATGATGGAGATTCCACAGCCTCCCTAGGCAATTTATTCCAGTGCTTAACCACTCTGACAGTTAGGAAGTTTTTTCTAATGTCAAACCTAAATTGCCCCTGCTTCAGTTTAAGCCCATTGCTTCTAGTCCTATCCTCAGAGATTAAGAAGAACAATTTTCTCCCACCTCCTTGTAACATTTTATGTATTTGAAAACTGCTACAAACCCAGTTTTTTCAATCTTCCCTCATAGGTCATGTTTGCTTGACCTTTAATAATTTTTGTTGCTCTTCTTTGGGCTTTTTCCAGTTTGTCCACATCTTTCCTGAAATGTGGTGCCCTGAACTGGACACAATACTCCAATTGAGGCCTAATCAGTGCGGAGTAGAACAGTAGAAGAATTACTTCTCATGTCTTGCTTACAATATTCCTGCTAATACAACCAAAAATTATGTTTGCTTTTTTTGCAACAGTACTATACTGTTGACTGATATTTAGCTTGTGATCAGCTATGTTCCCCAGATCCCTTTCTGCTGTATGTCTTCCTAGGCAGTCATTTCCCATTTTGTATGTGTGCAATTGATTGTTCCTTCCTAAGTGGAGTACTTTGCATTTGTCCTTATTGAATTCCATCCTATTTACTTCAGACCATTTATCCAGTTTGTCCAGATCATTTTGAATTTTAATCCTGTCCTCCAAAGCACTTGTGGCCCCTCCCAGCTTGGTATCTTCTGCAAATTTTATAAGTGTAGTCTCTATGCCATTATCTAAATCACTGATGAAGATATTGAACAGAACCAGATCCAGAACCGATCTCTGTGGGACCCCACTCGTTATGCTGTTCCAGCATGACTGTGAACCACTGATAACTACTCTCTGGGAATGATTTTCCAACTAGTTATGCACCCATCTTATAGTGGCTCCTTCTAGGTTGTATTTCCCCAGTTTGTTTATGAGAAGGTCATGTGAGACAGTATCAAAAGCCTAACTAAAGTCAAGATATGCTACATCTACCACTTCCTTCTATTCACAAGGCTTATTACCCTGTCAAAGAAAGCTATCAGGTTGGTTTGGCATGATTTGTTCTTGACAAATCCATGCTGACTGTTACTTATCACCTCATTATTTTCTAGTTGTTTGCAAATTGATTTTTTAATTATGTTGTATCCACCATAATTGGAGGGTAAGAGGGTTTTGCGGAAAGATCAAGGGCTCTTCAGTGGGACTATATGTAGGTGTAATGTTAAGCACAACAGGTCTTTGTAAAATTGGGTTCTTACTTATTGTAATAAACAGAAAATTCCTCTTGACCAAATGCAATTTGTTTTTTTTTTTTAAATTTTACTGTCTGGTCAGTGAAACTACCATTTTGTAACTTTAGCAATCCTCCTAGCCTGTTACAGGTTGTGCGCATGTGTGCACACATGTGTGGGGTGCAGGAGCTCGTTCTCATTCGACACAGTTCACTCTACATGTGACAAGGTCAGGCCAAAGGGCTACAGGAGAGTCGTGGAAGGTAGATACATTTGCCTTAGATTAAACTGGTCCCTTTTCTCTGGGTAAAATAACAGGGACTGTTCCAGAACAATCAGGAACTTGCTAGAACCAGTTAAGGCAGACAGGCTAATTAGTACACCTGGAGCCAATTGGGAAGCTGCTAGAATCAATTAAGACAGGTGGGCTAATCAGGGCACCCAGTCTGAAAAAGGACCTCACTTCAATCAGCGAGGGACCTGTGCAAGGAGCTGGGAGCAAGAGGCACTAAGAGCAGGAAGGTGTATTGCTGGAGGATGAGGAGTATAAGCATTATCAGACACCAGGAGGAAGGTCCTGTGGTGAGAATAAAGAAGGTGTTGGGAGGAGGCCATGGGGAAGTAGCTCAGGGAGTTGTAGCTGTCACATAGTTGTTACAAGAGACACTCTAGACAGCTGCAATCCACAGGGCCCTGAGCTGGAACCTGGAGTAGAGGGTGGGCCCAGGTTACCCCTATCCCCTCAACTCCTTACTTCATACCAGAGAAGTTGACCTGGACTGTAGTTTCCACCAGAGGGGAAGGTCTCTGGACAGTTCCGCGGCCTACTAGGTGGGTCAGCAGAGACTGTGGGGATTGTTCTCCTCTTTTCCCTTGTGCTGGCCAGTGATGAGGTTAGCTGAGTGTACAGAAGGTTTGAGCCACTGGCAAAAGTGGCCACACTGGGGACTGCCGTGAACCTCTGAGGCAAGCAAATCTGCCAATAAGCAGAGGACCCACCAAAGCAGAGGAGGAACTTGGTCACAACAGGACAAAAATCCTTTGCAGGGTAGGTGGAACTCCAGAGACTTGTTGGTTATTTGGTGTAACTTAACTGACTTGAAAAGACTTGTATCCACTTGTACCATGGCTGATTTTTAGCTCCCAGGCTGTAATGTTAATATTTTTTTCTTTTATTTATAGTTCATTTCTACTAGTTGATCTCTTCCAGTTCACATGAACACTGCTCTTTTTGTAGGTTAATCCAGCGTGCTGGAGGACATTTACATACATTACCACTTCGCTTACCTTCCATGCCTGATGTCCTCTCTGCTCATGTAACAAAATAATTGGTATGGGAGTTTATGCAATTTCACATGGGCTATTTTTTGGACGGCCATAGGTATGTGTAGTCAATCTGTTTTGGGGGTAGGTGTTGGTTTACTACCATTGGAATTTACTGTGAAGCTGCTGACATTTTCAAATGGGATATTGAGAAATTGCTCACTCCTTCTGAGTTTATGATTTGCTAAGACTGTAGCCTTCCAGATTATGTGTTCAGAACATATATTTTGTTGAGGTAGAATATTCTATAAAAGCTTTCTGTAGAAACTAGAAAAACTGTTGACAAACCTTTGCAATCTAGGCTTTTAAGTTATGTCATCGAATAATCAACATTGCATGTAATATTCCATAAGAATAATACATGGCTATTACATATGTCATTTACCATGATACTTACAATAATGCCCTGTGGTGTGTAGGCTTGCTTGGCTGAACCTCACTGTCAGTCTCTGAGGGTGGCAATGCCTCTTTGCTCTCATGTACCTAGAATGGCAGTCTGTACAAGGGGGAAATTAGCTGTCTCTAGGGCTCCATCCTGCAGGTAGGGTACAGCGGCGAACAGTTCAAGGGCCCAGGCCCTTAGGCAGGGTGGGGCACAAAGGAGTCTAGAGCTCCAACCCCTAGGCAGGAGAGAAAAGTGCCCAGTTCAGGTGCCCAGGCCCTAAGGCAGGCAGGGCACCTTACAGTCTAGTGCTCCAGCCCTCGGGCAGGGGAGAGCACTGACTGGTCAAGGGCCACCCCCCGCACACACAAGGGCGAGCACCAACCACAGCAAACAGTCTAGGATGTTGAAGCAAAAGATGCCCATGAAGCACAGTCCTAAGGAGGGGGAGTACTGCCACTCTGGGGTGGGGTGGCAGGGGGGACGCAGGCCCACCCAACTCCACTGTGTCCCAGCACAGGGTTCTAACAGTGGCAGAGTGGGTCACCAGGGAATCCACCCGCAATACACTGACCATGTCTTCAGCGGCACCACATCCAGACGGTAGCTGAGTTGCTTCCTATACTCCCCCTCGCATCGTCCTCCATCTCCCCAGGGTACACTGCAAGCGGCAGTCCCAGCAACACTGCAGCACCAGGTGTGTCTGGCCTTTGGGTAGCTCAGGGCCCTCTTTGGGACAGCAGAAGTGTTTTGTGGTCTCCTGCATCCACAGTGGGGAAAACGCGTCTGTCTCCTTTGGCAGCTGTTTCTCAGCTGAGCTACAGGGCCTGCCTTTTATACTTCCAGTTCCTTTCCTTCCCCTCTGTTTCCAGTATGGAGAGTGTGAACTTCTTGTTTCTGCCCATCTAGGGATGTCTGGCCATCCCTCATTGTCAGTCTCTGAGGCCAGCCATGCCTCTTTGCCACACACCCCTACAAAGCAGAATCACAAAGTTTCTCAGTATTTTTAGTATGCTATTTTCTTTAGTCTCTTAAATGCAGAGAGAGAAAAGCGTCATTATTTATAAAGTGATTCCTGTCAGGAATAGTGGAATGAATACATACCCCATCATGTATTCTCCCCCTCAAGTCTGCAACCCTGCATTTGCCTGAACTGTGCCTGCAGGTCATCCCCTCTCTTGTTCCACTTCATCCCGCAGGAGACTCAGATTATGATAGTCCTCCTTGGCATCCCTAAACTTTTCCCTTTGGAACTCCAGCTGTTCTTCAGCTGTTCACAGGGCTTTTACAGTCTCGCTCCCTGCAGCCTCTACTAACTTGTTTGCTCAGGAGCTTAAATAAATAGAGCTGCTGTTCTGCCAAATAGTTGTGCCAAATAGTTTTTCGGGCACACTTAGGCTTCCCCCTACCTCTGCTGGTTCTGTCACACCCCAATGGCCCTCCTCCCACTAGTCCCTTGGGGAAGCAGAGCAGTACTGTATGTTGCTAATGCTGTTGCAAGCATTGCAAAGTATTTGAGGAAGGGTTAAAGGTATGAGAGTGGAATGAAAGATTCCTTTGCAGGTTTCAGGAGGCCGAAAGAGGGGCGAGGAGACAGCAGAGAGCAGAAAACAGGTTAATTTGCTAGACCCAAGATAAGACGCTGATTCCAGCCAGCCCAACAACGCAGCGCACATCTGACTCTTGGCTGCCTGCCAAACGAGGGGGGTTTCAATTACATCCTGACTAGCTGTAAACATGAAAGATTCAGCTGCACACACCTACAGGGGCTGCAAAATCCAGCCAGACCAGTGAAGACCAGAAAATAAAAACAACCATTGTGGCGTCTCTGAAGCCAATGTGTTTTGGAAAAGCTGAAGAAGCCACAGAAGGCCGGTCTGGACTGATATACCGAGCATGGGGAACAAAGGCCTCTGAAGGGGATGCCCCCATAAAAACCCTCTCAAGAGCGAAAGCAAATTGGATATTGGCAGCAGACCCCTGAACAACCTGTGCACAGGACAGAACTCTCGTCCAATCCTCCCCTCTTCTGTTAACATGACACCTAGGTCTCGTCAGCCTTGAGTGGTGCATGTGTGAGTATGAATGTGAATTAGGGGTCAGGCACTAACACTTTTTTCTTCCTTTGAGTGACATGGGAGCAGTCCCAGCACTCACCACTGTTATTTTATGATTTTATTAATGAAGCTTTAAAATTCAGTCACTTGCTGTGCTTCTGTATCTCCGCCCCTAATAATCCTGTGGTGTCTGACTGATCACCTGAGACCTTAGACAGACTGGTAACAGTTCTCCAGAAGGGTCTGGATCTGTCCCTGTGTTTGTCAGTCCTCCTCTACAGGGGTTTTGACTCTGGAGTCCAGCATGGGAAGATACAAGTGCCCTCTGCAAATAAGGTTCCACATATTGCTGCTCCATTGTCTTTTCTTTTTTTCTTTCCTGCTGTGGCTTTTTGCACTCTCTTTGTATCGGGGTAATTGCCTTATACAGTTTTTCATAGTCTAACAGTGTCTCTCAACTTTTCCTGTAGGGGTAACCATCACGGCCAGTGGAAGGATATTTCGCACCCTAGGCAAAACTTACACCTTGCGCCTTCCTCCCCCGCCCAGGGAGTCCCCCCCACGGCAGCTCCCCACCCCACCCTCCACCTGGGGAGTCCCCCCCAGGGCGGCTCTCCTCTCCAGGAGCCCCCCCTCTACCCTGCAGCACCCCCCTCCGCCCTGTGATGCCCCCCACCGACAGCTCCCCCCCTCTGCCTAGGGAGACCCTCGTGGCAGCTCCTGGCCCCCCCATCCGGCCAGGGACCTGCTGCCCAGGGAGCCCCCGCTGTGGCATCTCCCTGCCCCATCTCACCTCAGCTCTGCCTCCTCCCCTGAGCACGCCGGCGCCGCTCCACTTCTCCCGCTTCCCAGGCTTCATTTCATCATTCATTATGCCCTCCACCCCTCTCAGGGTATGGGCCGCCAACAACAGATTGCCAGAGGATTCTGTCCTGGGCCATTCTTTCAAATTGACTCCAGTTGTATCCCATCTTTGTGATATCTGCCTCAAGGTCACGTCGCCAGGTGTTTCTTGGATGGCCTTTCTTCCGCTTGCCTTTGGGGTTCCACCTCAGAGCCTGTCTGGTGATGTTAGTTGATGATTTCCGCAAGGTGTGTCCTATCCAGCTCCATCTTCTCTTCTGGATTTATTTTTCTGCAGGAAGTTGGCTGGTTCTCTCCCAGAGGTTGGCATTGCTGATGGTATCTGGCCAGCAGATCTGGAGAATCCTTCTGAGGCAGCTGTTGATGCCGGAGTACAGCAACAGTTCTCCTGACATCAGTTGCCTCTGTCCGGCTTGTGTCCATCTGGTCTTGCTGATTCCCAGAATTGTCAGGTTGTTGTTCCTCATCTCAGCAGCTGCGCCATCTTGCCTGTCTCATACATGGTCCTGACATTCCACGTACCAATGGTGGTTCTCCTGGTTGAGAGAAGGGTAGTCAGCCCAGTGGCTTCCCTGTGGCTTTCACCACCTAGCATCATGCATCTTAGGGTAAACGAAGATCCTTCATCTTCCAGGAAGTTGGTCTCTGAATTATCTATTGCTTGCGTTTCTGTAGCGGGTAAATTTTTACAGGATGGGGTTGCTAGTCCCACGCCCAGCCCTCCTCCTTTTTCATCCAGGCTTGGGACCGGCATTGGTGGAGTTGCCTCCCAGGTTTAGCAGCGCCAATCAGCTGTTTGGCACAGCAAGCCTGGGAGGGGAGGAGAATTAGAGCGGGGCAGTCTGCTCAGGGGAGGAGGCAGAGCGGAGGTGAGTTGGGGCAGGGAGCGGTTCCCCTGTGCGCACCCCCCAGTTACTTGCTGCAGGCACCCTCCCTGCTCCCCCCTACCCCAGCTCACCTCTGCTCCACCGCCTCCCCTGAGTGTGCTTTTTGGCACCCCCAACCACTTGGCGCCCTAGGCGATCACCTAGTTTGCCTAGTGGTTGCACTGGCCCTGGCGACCATGTGCTTACATTCTCCACCAAATGTCACGAAGTGCACTCACCGCTGGTGGCACCTCCTACTGGCTACTTTGGGGATTAGCTCCAGCCATGCATTGCGCCTTCCTCTCGCAGTGTCTCTCTTGTCATCCACTTACCCTATAAACCGGCCTCACTGCAGAACCAAAGCTTCCTCTTCATAACACAGCACTCTGGTTGGGTCACCATACGTGTTCCCCATTTCCAGGGTATCAAAGTCTCTCTTGACGACTGGGATCAGGCATTTTGCCTACTGTCTCCCCCACTGGTGCCATTCCATCAGTGGCTGGTAGGGGGACCCAGCCCCATGGCCACCATCTACTTTGGGTCCTGGCTCAGGGACCCTCTCATGAGCAGCCAAAGTTTAATTCACCTGCCCCATACCTCAGTGCTTTACCCTTTAGTCTCACCTGCCTCTCTGGCTCTTCCCCTTCTCTGGGTTTGCCAGATTACACTCCTTCCTCCAAGAGGCTACTTGCCTTTAGCCCTAGACATGCCTCCCTTCTCCTAGGGAGTGACTGCAGACTCCCTCCCTGCAGCCCCTTCTGTTGCCAGCTTCCTGGATCCCCCAGAGTAGAACAATTCTAACCAAATCATGTTCCTGTTAGCTCCCCAATCATAACGGCACTGGAGCCCATTCTCCCGCAAGCTCCTGTTGCAGTGGGGGTAACTATTGGCACTTCTACCACCTAGCCATTCTAATGGCACTTCTACCATTAATCTTCTGTGGCTTTTGGCTGTGGGGTTTTTTCCCCCCAGGAGGCTTATGGCAGCTGCTGTCTTGCTCTACCCTCTGGAAGTGCCCTCTGATCTGCTGTAGTCACATGTAGAGTATCCGGGAGCTCTGGGACTAGGTAATGAACTGCTGTTTCCCTCCTAACAAGAATCCTCCCTCCTAGTTCCACCCATTTGTCACCCTTTTATGCGTGGGTGTGGAGAACACAAAAGGCCTAAAGAAATAAACAATTAGCTATTCAATTCATTGATTACAGTGACAAGTTTGTTTTTGATTAAAGAAGCGTCAACAAATATATGAGAATTCTTCTAAGAGTGCAATATATTTTTATTACCTTATAATTTTTTTGGTAAGATTTTTAAGCAGCACTATCCTCCCTCTGAAATACTAGTGACGTTGGGAATTTTACTTTTAGGAGATAAAAAAGTAATGGCTAGTTAGAGCAGTTAACATCTGAGCACATTCTGAATTGGTATGAGCAGTGCCAAGCATATCAGAACTATGCCAAAAATAGAATACTTTGGAGAACAAACCATTCAGTGTGCTGATGTGTGTTCATTAATTGGTGTGGGAATAGGGGGAAATAATGTGCAAATTAAATGTTTTTTTATTCATAAATACAAATATTGAGCTCTGACTGGTTTTGTTTAGTTATTTAATCCCTCTTTAAACAGTTACTCTTATCCCCAACAAAGAGTTGGAGAAACAATTGCTAATTTCATTTGTCATTTTTGTACATGCATGACTATGAGTGGGAATGAAAGATCTGGCTTGACATGAAGACCTGGTGGAATGAGCATTTTTTAAACTAATACTCAGTTACTGATCTTTGTATTAATAAAGTCCAAACTCCTTTTAAAGTTGGAAAATTTCAGTTTGCCGCTCACAAATTGCTCAGAGCTGGAGGTAAAGTCCTTATATATAGTTCTGCTGACTGTCAGGGTCTTTCTGCTATTAAGTGGTGCTTTAAAATATCATGAGTAGAACTGGTGACAAATGGTATATTACAATGAAAATTCTGTCTCAGAAAAGCTTTCCCTAATTTTCTTAAGCTCCTTATTTAATATTGACTCAAACTTTTTATCTGTCTTTGCTTGTTCATTTTTTTAAAACCAGGTTGCCCTCGGAGTCCCTTGGAGACAATGAGGGATGGCCAGACGACAGCAGCTACTCTTCTTGCTCCTTGATTGGACAGGATGGACAGGGATGGTGTCCCTAGCCTCTGTTTGCTGGATCCTGGGAATGAGCAACAAGGAAAGGATCATTTGATGATTACCTGTTCAGTTCATTCCCTTTGGAGCACCTGGCATTGGCCATTGTCAGAGGATCCTGGGATAGATGGACCTTTGGTCTGATCCAGTATGTTCTAATGTATCATTTAAAAAACCTGCATGGTGTAATATCGTAATATTTATTACTCTTTCAATGAATGGGTAAAGGATCAACATGTGGTTCACCACTCTTTGAAGGAATGAAGTATGCTTCATATAGCACTTGTCATGCTGCCATCTCCAAGCTCTTTATTGATCACTGAATCAATGTGAAACCAGTGAAGTGCATCTACTGTGCTTCGGGAGTGGAATGTGGCTGCTGTGTGCCAGCTTGTCATATAAACACTTCCAGTTATTGGAACCTGATTCGTTCATGTTTGTTCCTCCAGGAAAGTATAAGGGGTGGAAATTTAGCTACTGGGAAGATTTGAGAGCAGCAAAAATCAGTGGGACTGCCTGGGCTACTAGAATCTTTAACTAAGGTATATATAAGGAACTCTCTCTGAATCAGAGTGCAGTCCATTAAACCAACATGGAAATACTATTTCACCATCTTGAACTTCAACATTTAAACATACTGTATGTTTAAATAACTTACAGATGAGGGCCCAGAATGGGCACGATTTCAGATGCTTCCTTACCCTCTTCTTCCACTGATTCTGCCCCATGGACAACCCATTGTTAAGTGGTAGGTTATGGTTTCAGATGAAAGTCACTGCTCCCTCTATTTGTATCTTCAAATCCTATTGGATTAAATAAAATAAATCCTTTTAGGAATGAAGTAGCGCATGGCCACACCATTTCAGACCTGGTGCCAGTGGTGTAATTAAATCCATTGTCTCTGTTACCTCGGTCACAGCCCCACCACTCAATAACTAGGAAGTCATACACTCAGTATGTAGGCCAAGCTTATTGTACACAATGTGAGCTCCTTGCATTCCTCCATTTCCCCATCCTGAGCTCCCTGTGTGGCATCCTCCCCATCCTCTCTATTTCAACACCCCCAAACTCTCTTTTCTAGAGGTTCTGCATGCCCCCCAATTTCCCCTCCACCCATACTACGTTCTTCATTCTCCCCTGTCCATAGCAGGGTCACCCAATCTTCCCCCATGTCTGTGTGCCCCGATTGCCCTCTTCCCCCTTCCACACATCCGAATCTTCCAATCTGCCCCTCATACCAGGAGATCTATGTGTGTCCTCATGCCAGGGGCTCTATATTCCACCCCCTTTCCCACTTTGTAGGTGCTGGAACTAGGGGTGCAGGGAGTGCTGCTGCATCCACTGGCTTTAAGTAGTAATAATAACACAAATATATGATTTTCATTTTCAGCACCCCCACTATAAAATTGTTCCAGCACCACTGCCCACCTTCCCTTCATGCTAGGGACTCTATGTGTCCCTTTACCCATAGCCGGGTCCCGCAATTTCTCCCTCCCAGGGGTACTTTGTGTCCCCTTCTCTCTCTAGCAGAGCCTCACTTCAAGTTTCTCTGCAAAATAGATGGCAGGGGTTCCGTGTGTTCCCCACTTCCCACTTCTGGTTTTCCCCTAGATCAGTAGGGGACTGGCCACTGATGCCTAGAACATTCCATGACATTTTGGAGTGGATTAAGTGTGGTTCTCAAAGGTATCACAGTACAGACAGACAAACACAGAAATGCCATCACACTGAGTGTAAGGCCTTCGCGAGCTCAGCCAGCAGGATGTTCATGAAGCATCAGAAAAAGATGAAAGAATTTGAAGAGTAGGGGAAACATAGGAGTATGAGAGGGAATAACCTTCCCTGTGCACTTCTCAGTAATGGGACGTTCATAGAATGAGAGCGAGAGTGAAAGAAAAATGGGAAGAGGAAGAAAGAGTAGGTGGGTGGTACTAGGGATTTCATAAAGTTGACTTTAAGCCCTGCTGCACGAACTAGCTTCCTTGCACTTTCTTTCCTGAGACAGCTTCCCTGAGTTAGGTTGATGGATTTCCCTTGTGTTTAAAGGCATGAACCAGGAAGCTTTCCAGACACCCTTCCGCTCGGCCGCCCCTCTCCCAGTGGAGTCCAGATTGCATCCTGGAGGCCCTGTCTTTCTCCCACTGAATCTAGTTAATTCGTTGTGTGGAGATCATCCAGTAACAGGCCCCTGAGTACAGTTCACCTCACCTGCCACATGCATTCAGTGATATATGCGCTGAGAAATGTTCCCCCTCAGCATTTGGCCTAATATAGCTCATCAAAAATCATTTATTTTTAAAAGATTCTTCAGAGACAGGATTTAAAAACTAATCTATCAAACACTGTCACATTTCTCTTGTATTTCAGGGTCAGATGGTTATTTATACTGCGGTAGCTCCTAGCATCCCCAGTTAGGACCCATCTGTACTAGTACTGTGCAAACAAAAAAAAGCAAAGAGGATACCAGACCCAGAAAACTCAGCCTAGATAATGACAAAACACTGCAGGTAAATACACAGGTGAATGGAGCTGGCTTGGGGTACCAGGAAACAGATCCTACTCCCACTGGGGCAGAGTTAGGCCCATAGGATACAATATATCAATTGACAATCTCATTACAAGGTGCTGATACTCTTGCACTGACCTGTATGATCTATGAATGTATGGCTGACAAGCAAGATTCATGTGTGGGGTTTTTTTCGTCTTCCTTGAAGATTGTCAACAGTGTTGGTCTAACTTTAAAAAAATGCTAATACTGTTTCAGCTCCGTGTTGGCTAGAGAGAACTGTCTTAAGCAAAGCTGCACAGATTGGCCAGCAGCTGTGTGGAGGACATTGCTAGCAATTCCACGAGGGGGATGTGTGGCTTGATAAACAGCCCTAGAAGCCCATTTGCCCACAATGAAAAGCAATATGAATTGTCATCTAGAAATATGAACAATAAACAATTCTCAGATGTTGCTGTGCCTGGTACTGTTACACAACAGCGAAGACTCATCTGTTGAATTTTTGCCGCGGAGAATAGCTGCTGCAGTGTGATCACTGTGGAGGCTGTTCTGGCGCGGCGGCAGAATGTGAAGTTACTTCTCACCCTGAAATTTATCAGCACAGATGCTCAAGGGTTTAGAACTATTGGCCTGGAAAAAACCAGGCAGTGCCCAGACAATCATCTGGCTAAATGCTGGCTAACTTTTAAAGTTATTTAAACCAGGGGTTCTCAAACGTCATTACACCATGACCTTTCCTGACAACAAAAATTACTACACGACTCCAGGAAGAGGGAATGAGCTCTGAGGTCATCCAAGCTCCCCTGCCCTGCTCAGGGGAGTTCAAAGCTGAAGCCCGAGCTCCACCATGACAGGCAAGGGGGTGGGAATGAAAGCTGAAGTCCAAGGGCTCAGCCTTGGGTGAGGGCCTGTAGCCTGAGTCTTGCTACCCAGGGCTGAAGCCCCAGGCAGTGGGGACTTGAGCTATGGACCCAGGCCCCAGTAAGTTTAATGCCATCCCAGGCAACCTCATTAAAGTTGGGTGATAACCGACTTTGGGATTCCGACCCACAGTTTGAGAACTGCTGATTTAAACCCAAAAATCAGTGAGCGAGAGTAGTAGGTGTCAGGGTTGAGAACATAAGAATAGCTGTACTGGGTCAGACCAAAGGTCCATCTAGCCCAGTATCCTGTCTCCTGATATTGACCAATGTCAGGTGCCCCAGAGGGAGTGAACCTAACAGGTAATGATCAAATGATCTCTCTCCTGCCATCCATCATCCTCCTCTGACAAACAGAGGCTAGGGACACCATTCCTTACCCATTTTGGCTCATAGCCATTAATGGACTTTATCTAGTTATCTTTTAAACTCTGTTATAGTCCTAGCCTTCACAACCGGCAAGGAGTTCCACTGATTGACTGTACGCTGTGAAGAACATCCTTTTATTTGTTTTAAAACTGCTGCCCATTAATTTCACTTGGTGGCCCCTAGTTCTTATATTATGGGAACAAGTAAATAACGTTTCCTTATTCACTTTCTCCACACCACTCATGATTTTGTATACCTCTAGCATATCGCCCTTTAGTCTCCTCTTTTCCAGGCTGAAAAGTCCTAGACTCTTTAATCTCTCCTCATGTGGGACCTGTTCCAAACCCCTAATCATTTTAGTTGCCCTTCTCTGAACCTTTTCTAATGCCAATATATCTTTTTTGAGATGAGGAGACCACATCTGTATGCAGTATTCAAGATGTGGGCGCACCATAGATTTATATAAGGGCAATAAGATATTCTCCATCTTATTCTCGATCCATTTTTTAATGATTCCTAACATCCCATTTGCTTTTTTGACTGCTGCTTCACACTGCGTGGATGTCTTCAGAGAACTATCCACTATGACTCCAAGATCTCTTTCCTGATTAGTTGTAGCTAAATTAGCCCCAATCATATTGTATGTATAGTTGGGGTTATTTTTTCCAATGTGCATTACTTTACATTTATCCACATTAAATTTCATTTGCCATTTTGTTGCCCAATCACTTAGTTTTGTGAGATCTTTTTGAAGTTCTCCACAGTCTGCTTGGGTCTTAACTATCTTGAGCAATTTAGTATCATCTGCAAACTTTGCCACCTCACTGTTTACCCCCTTCTCCAGAACATTTATGAATAATTTGAATAGGATTGGTCCTAGCACTGACCCTTGGGGAACACCACTAGTTACCCCTCTCCATTCTGAAGATTTACCATTTATTCCTACCATTTGTTCCTTGTCTTTTAACCAGTTCTCAGTCCATGAAAGGATCTTCCCTATTATCCCATGACAACTTAATTTACGTAAGAGCCTTTGATGAGGGATCTTGTCAAAGGCTTTCTGGAAATCTAAGTACACTATGTCCACTGGATCCCTCTGGTCCACATGTTGCTGACCCTTTCAAAGAACTCTAATAGATTAGTAAGACATGATTTCCCTTTACAGAAACCATATTGACTTTTGCCCAACAATTTATGTTCTTCTATGTGTCTGATAATTGTATTCTTTACTATTGACTTACTAGTCTGTAATTGCCTGGATCCTCTGTAGAGCCTTTTTTAAATATTGGCATTACATTAGCTATTTTCCAGTCATTGGGTACAGAAGCTGATTTAAAGGACAGGTTACAAACCATAGTTAATAGTTCTGCAATTTCACATTTGAGTTCTTTCAGAACTCTTGGATGAATACAATCTGGTCCCAGTGACTTGTTACAGTTAAGTGTATCAATTAATTCCTAAACCTCCTCTAATGACACTTCAATCTGTGATAATTCCTCAGATTTGTCACCTGAAAAGGATGGCTCAGGTTTGGGAATCTCCCCAACATTCTCAGATGTGAAGACTGATGCAAAGAATTCATTTAGTTTCTCTACAATGACTTTATCATCTTTAGGTGCTCCTTCTATATCTCTATCGTCCAGGGACCTCACTGGTTGTTTAGCAGGCTTCCTGCTTCTGATGTACTTTAAAAAAAAAATTGTTATTCCTTTTGAGTTTTTGGCTAGCTGTTCTTCTAACTCCTTTTTGGCTTTTCTTATTACATTTTTACACTTAATTTGGCAGAGTTTATACTCCTTCCTATTGAGCTGACTGACAAGTTAACCATATATGTGTGGGTGGTCATACAGAAAATGTATGGCAGAGTCAACAGCTGACCACAGATCTTCTAAATCCCAGTGCAGCATTCTAGCCATTAAAGAATCCTTCCTCTCTCTGACGCTTGATCTCTGGGTGACAGTCTTATATGTTTTCTGTTCTTTATTCTGAAATATCCAAAGGCTCTTTTCTACTGAACTGGAGTGTGATGATTAGTTCAGCAGTACCATTAAGCATATGATAAGAGCAAAATGTTAGCTACTTTATATGGGTGAATACTGGGACTGGATATGAAGACCTAATATTAATATTACCTTGTTTTTTGGGGAGCAAACTTGAGTACACAAAATTGTGTGTTTCTACATTTACACCAAATTCCATTATTAATTGTAATTCAGGCATCTTAAGTTTTATCTCATCATCTTTTTTATTAAGGCCACATTTTAGTAGATCCCAGGGATTGTACTGCACACTATCCAGTGTAAAAGTTGTTTAAAAAGCTGCTTTCCATAGCAAACATTATTCGTAACAGACTCAGATTTAGAAGCACTGTGTATGCATCTGATCTGTCACAACGTCCCTGAGCAAATTGGGACAATGCTACTGATAGTACAGATTTTATTTATTTGCATCAACTGTTGTGTAAAGGGTTCTAACTATACCTAGTTTTAATGTTTTAAATGGGTAAAAATAGCCTTTCTTAATGAAAATTTTATAGAAAAATTTCTGTCAAAAATTAGAAACAAATGTATGTCTTGTGAATTTTTTGTGTGTGCAGAAAATGGTATTTAATTTTAACCATAGTATTAATCCCAAGTGTTCAAAAATCATGAGATTTCTTTAAAAAATAACTCATCATAGCCTTTAGATAGGGTGACCAGATATCCTGCTTTTATAGGGACAGTCCTGATTTTTGGGTCTTTTTCTTATATAGACTTCTATTACCCCCAACCCCCATCCTGATTTTTCACACTTGTTGTCTGGTCACTGTAGTGGGGCAACTGCCCCACTCCTGGGTAAACAGGGCTGTCTCCTGGGGGCAAGCAGCTCTCAGGCTGATTGGGCGTAGCAGCCACAGCTGTGGCTGGGTCAATTAAAGCCCAGCTGGCCCTTATAAGAGGGCTGTGAGCTAGGGGCAAAGAGTCTCCTCTAGCTGTGGAGGGAGACAGGCCTGGCTGCTGGGGAGCTTGAGAAGGTACCTGGAGTGGAGCAGGGCTGGGGGAAGGCCAGAGGAGCTGGTGAGGTCTGGCCTGGAAACCCCCCAGGCTGCCGGCCTAGTAGAAGGCTGAAAGGAGTACTGGGGTTGCAGGGGGCTGCTGACGGGTAGGCAGAGGCAGCAGGCCAAACCCTCCTTGCCTGTGATGACTAGCTTTTACAGATTGCAGTCAGCCCCAGTGAAAGGGGGCTCGATGGTGACTAGCAGTAGCCCATAGGCTGAAGCAAGGTGGGGATAGTGGGTGTGGGTTACCCGGGGAGGGGAGACCCAGAGACCTGGGGGGAATACTGCCAGGGGTGCAGCACCCCAGGGAAGAGGGCACCGGGGTCTGGGAGGGACACGGGGCCAGCAGCAAGCAGGACATGGGCCTGCAGAGGGTGCTCCATGCTGAGAAGAGCTAAGTCCCGGACGACCAGCAGGAGGCACCACAGGGGTGAGTCGCTGCTCCGCTACAGTCACTCTACCTTTAGGGCTCATATTTTTCAAGCTTTTCTTCACAATCATGACGGCTAGTACTATGGCAGGCAGTGTAGACTAGAGGTTAGAGTACTAGACGGGGATCCAGGAGAGCCATCCTTTTCACTGCAAAGGATGTGAGGTAGATTCCCACACCTGAGCCATTCTTTTTCGGTAACAAATCTGAGGAACTGTCCCAGATTGAAGTGTCAGTAGAGAAGGTTTTGGAACAAATTTATAAATTAAACAGTTATAAGTCACCAGGACCAGATGGTATTCACCCAGGAGTTCTGAAGGAACTCAAATATGAAATTGCAGAAATACCAACTATGCTATGTAACCTATCACTTAAATCAGTTTATGTACCAGATGACTGGAGGATAGCTAATGTGATGCCAATTTTTTAGAAAGGCTCCAGAAATGATCCTGTAAGTTAGGCTTACCGGCAATTACAGGCCGGTAACCATAACTTCAGTACTGGGCATATTGGTTGAAATTATAGTAAAGAACAGAATGATCAGACACTGAGATGAACATGATTTCTTGGGGAAGAGTCAACATGGCTTTTGTAAAGGGAAATCATGCTTCACCGATTTATTAGATTTCTCTGAGGGGTCAACATCCAGATAGACAAGAGTGATCCTGTGTATATAGTGTACTTGAACTTTCAGAAAGCCTTTGACAAGTTACCTCACCAAACACTCTTAAGCAAAGTAGGCATTGATGGAATAAGAGCGAAAGTTCTTTCATGGATCAGTAACTGGTTAAAAGATTGAAAACAAAGGCTGTTTGCAGAATGGAGGGAGGTAAGTAGAGATGTCTCCCAGGGATCTGTACTGGGATCAGTGCTGTTCAACATATTCATAAACGATTTTAAAAAGGGGGTAAACAGTGAGGTGACAAAGTGTGTTGATGATACAAAATTATTAAGATAGTTAAGTCCAAAGCTGACTGTGAAGAGTTAAAAAGGGATCTCATAAAACTGGGGGACTAGGCAACAAGATGGGAGATGAAATTGTGTCTAAGTGAGAAGTAATGACCATTAAAAATATAATTCCAAGTACACATACAAAACAACAATGTCTAAATTAGCTGTTACCATTCAAGAAAGAGATATTTGAGTCATTGTGGGTAGTTCTCTGAAAACATCCACTCAAACATGTGCAGCAGCAGTCTAAAACGCTAACAGAATGTTAAGAACCATTAGGAAAAGGATAGATAATAAATCAGAAAATATCATAATGCTGCTATATAAATTCATGGTATGTCCATATCTTGAATACTGTATGCAATTCTAGTCACCCCATCTGAAAAAAGATGTATTAGAAATGGAAAAGGTACAGAGAAATGCAACAAAAATTATTAAGAGTATGGTACAACTTCCATATGAGAAGAGATTAGAAAGACTGGGACTGTTCATCTTGGAAAAGAGACAACTGAGGAGGAATATGATAGGAGGTCTATAAAATCATGAACGGTGTGAAGAAAGTGAGTAGGAAGTGGTATTTGCCCCTTCATATAAAACAAGAACCAGGGGCCACCCAATGAAATTAAAAGACAGCAGATTTAAAACAAACAAAAGGAAGTATTTCTTCACAAAATGCACAGTGAGACTGTGGAACTCATTGTCCAGGGGCTGTGTGAAGAACAAAGGTATAACTGGCTTCAGAAAAGAATCAGATAAGTTTATGGAGGACAAGTCCATCAATGACTATCAGCCAAAATTGTTGGGGATGCAACCTCATGCTCTGGGTGTCCCTAAGCCTCTGACTGCCAGATGCTGGGACTGGATGGCATTGGATGGATGACTTGATAATTGCTCTGATCTGTTCATTCGCTCTGAAGCATCTGGCACCTGGCCACAGTTGGAAGACCAGATACTAGGCTAGATGGACCATTGGAGTGACCCAATATGTCCATGCTTTTGTTTTGTACGTTATGTTTTTATTCTTAGCTCTGCCCTGGCCTACTGGGCGAGTGACCATAGGCAAGTCATATTGCCACCCCATGCCTCAGTTTCCCTAACTGTAAAATGGGATTGATGCGTGGTAAAGCACATTGACTACCTATGGATGAAAACTTATAAAGGATTGATTATTATAATGCCTTTTAAAAAATGAAAGTGAAGATTCTAATGTAATCACATCATTCCAGAAACATGAAACTTAAAGAAAAGCATCAAGTATCATGAGACTCATGATAAAAATCACTGCAGCTAGCTATAGAGATATAGCATTGCTAAAATCTGATGTTTTTGCCTAGCCCGTTCATCAGGCATGTCTATTGAGACTGACGGGCGCCCTCTCTTACACACCCTTACTCACCTAAGCAGTCCTTAATCATGTAAGTAATCCTGCTGAAATAAAAGGGATTGTTTGAGTTTGTATGACTGCGTCTTATATTTGCTCTAGGGAAAAACATTTAAATATTAAATTTGTAGTAGTCTTATTCACTCTCACAGGTTCAAAAATTGGTCTCCATAATGACTCACATGTTCTAGTACTTTAAGTGGACCTCATCCAAAGTTGAGTATTCTTTATTCTGTGAATGTTAGGTTCTAAAAAGTTTTAAACTTTATTTCACCAGATGGTTTAATGTCCTGCTGGAAGCATTGCATTTTGGTAGCCTGATCATTCTAACCAAGCTAAACAACAGAGAGAAAAGTATTGTTCGTTAAAATTTGTCCGAGGGCAGCTCTTCAGATCTGCATAAAGTGGCAAGGGAATAATTTTTCAATGGGATTTCAGTTAAATCATGTATGTACACAACTCCAAATCCTTATGGGGTGGTATCCCATCTTTTCTAGTGGAGAAGGTGGTGATCCAAATTACATAAACCAGGAGGCTAGAAGAACAGGTGGAACTGACTAATCTTACATAACTGCAAATTGATTAAAAACAAAATAATTCTCTGGGAATGCTGGATTCCTACACAAATAATAGGAGTTAATATCCATCTTGCAACTGTTATTCATGTCCTTTCTGTATCTATCTCTTCCCAAAGGGAAAATATAAACTGGATTTAGGGAATTCAAAATCTATTTGAATGAAATTGAGGTCCTGATCTAGATCCTACTGAGGTCCATATGAGTCCTTCCATTGACTTTAATAAGTGTTTAGAGAAGGCCTTTAATCTTTTAAAATAACTACAGCCCTGTATGTGCTGTTACCTGGGAAACATATTCTCTTATTCAAAATGAATACTAGTGGCAAAGGACATACAATTCTTCATTCTTTGGCGCTATAAAATAAAGAGGAATGATCCTTCTTGTTTTTATTAAATTGAGACCTGCCTGTGGCTTTTCAAAGTTCCTGAGAGAGACAACTTTCACTCTTTTGCCCATTTGTTGTTCTTCTGGAAGAAACTTAATAGTTTTTTTGTACTAGATGCATGCCTAACTTGGCTTTTTTGGGGCAGGAGAGGGCAGGAGGTGGGGTTGCTATAGTAAAATAACTCATATTTTAAACTAAATATGTTTTAAGACCAACTTAATTGGCTTCCTCTTTGGAAGTCTCAGCACAAGTATGAAGGGTGGAGTATGGAGAGCATGAAATTAAATTACTTACTCCCCCCAAGACCTGGTCCCTTGGTGACTGAGTTGAAATACATTGGCAGGCAGTATAGGGGATGCTTTCATTGCTAATGCCTATGCTTCATCTGTGCTGTGGACAGAGGGCTGACCAGGTGACTCGTTTCAGGAGCATTAGATTCTGTTACAACAAACAAACAAACCAATGATAGAATATGAAAGGTAAAGAAATAACTATTCATCCCGTTTAATGATGATTTAATGACCCCATCATGTATTTAGTGGTGGGAAGGGATACAATGTTTGGATAATAATGCAATGGAACAAAGAAAGGAATGACCAGAACAGAGCTGTTACAGCTGCCACTTCAGCTGAATTACCTGTAAATTACCAGTCTTCTGTCTCTTCTCTGTAATCCGCACCACGTCAGTGATAACAGCGCCAGACACATGTACAAAGGCTCCTTTCCTGCATCTTGTATTTGTAATATAACCATTTGAACAACATGGTTTCTGAAGCCTGAAATTACAAGACTATATGTCTGTCCGTCAATCATCCTGACTGTGCACACTATTATATACACTGTATTTCTCTAAAGACATGTGAACATACAATGGGAGATTTCAAATTTGAGGCTTTAACTGCAGGAAAACATTTATCCCTAGGGATGTAATGAGATGAAAAAGCACCATTTCACTAGGCATAAAACTTAACTGCAACAACCATGTAACCTATTTGTGAACTAAATTAATCAGTTTTTTCCCATTTTAACTTCCCTTTTGTTATCCAAGTTTATTTGAATGAATGCCCTTGACTCAGCTAGATCTAAGAAAGTTGCAGTCATAATTATCTGGAATCATCCTTAATTCACCATTCCCCTGCAAAAGAAATTAATGTTACAAGTGTCCAGAGGTACCTCTGGATTTCTATGTGCCTTTTAATCTCCAAATTGAATAGCCTTTTGTTACAGCCTGGAGGTTATAAACTAGGCATCTGGCTAGGTTCAGTTTCTGTTAATAAAAATGCTCCAGCTGTCTGGCAGCATCTGCCTTTCCTGTAGTCAGTAAAATTGCTCAATTTGCTAAAATATATATATTTAACCTTGAAATGTAAGAAACTTAAAACTGTATTTGGAGAATGATACAGTGGAAAGGGAAACTAAGGTCTTTTAAGTTGAAATGAGTTTCGTTGGCAGCTGTGGAATCCAGGTTCCTAAGTTTGGCCTTCCATGCCAACTCCTCAGTTCCACAGCAGCACAAGTATTAATTTGAAAGATGGAGCCTATCAGTGTTGCTGAGGGACTCCATGAAGGATGTGCAGGTGTTTGCCTCACTTTTTGTCTGTAAGACAGGAGTGTGAATTGACAAGTCTGATTTGTTTCCTGAGAGCCATGCGTTTTGATGCCAAATTATGCTAGCAACAGAAGAAGATGGGACAGGAAAACATTAGTTATTTACAATTAACAGTCATGGAAGTGTAACATCCAGACCAGCCACAGGCTGAACTCAAAAGAATTCAGGCCCAAAGTTTCAAAACTGCCCATTAATTTGGGGTGGCTCAACTTGGCAGGTCTTGGCACTCCTGAATCAGACCCAAGGTATCTCAACCCCAAACTAGTGCCCCACCATGTTGTCTTGGGACACATTGTAAACCCACTGATGAATCTGGAGGAATGGTGTGCGTCAACCCAGGGCCTGCACCCACCTTTGAAAATGAAAGTGAGAAATGTTACTGAAATCAGATGACGATAGAATTTGAATAGACCCTATTGCCAGGATTTTAAAGGTGCCTCAACTCACTTCCCAGTGAGGGGATGGGCAAGCTGCCCTGAGCACATGCCTTTCAGAGACACCTGGCATGGGCTTAGGGTAGCTAGCCTGTCCTGCAACTCACGCTGCCTTAGCTACACTCTATTTTTAGCATGTTAGCTAGATGAGAGCAAGTGTGAGTATGTCTCCTCAAGCTGTGAATCACAGCCCCAGCTCCAAGTGTAGACATACCCACAGAGCGGCTCAACTTACTGCAATCCTAAAAACCATGGGATTGGCCCCTAAAAGTCCTAGCAACACACACAAATAGGTGTAGCACCATTCTGGATGCAGTTGACTGGACACTCTCCAACATGGCTTTGCTATGTGGTCGCTCCCCATCTGGGTGAGGCTAACCTGGTGCTCAGGTATTGAGCTTCTAAGTTAACCTTGCAGTGAAGATGTACTCTGAGATAGGAGAGATACTAGAGCGAAAGGCAATATGTAAGAATGTGTGTCACTCCATGCGCTGGGTTTGTTGTAAGCCTAGATAATACAGTCTGAAAACATGTGTGCCATTATATCGTTTATTAAAATAATGGTAAAGGTTTCATTGAGACTAAACTGCCATGCCTCCAAGAAAATCAGAATGAAGAGTACAGTTTGGTTCCTCAGCTCACCTCTAGAACTAGACATGTACAAAGACACCACCTGGTTAAACTTCTCAGTGAGCCTGAGCTGAATTTCAAGAAAACCAATTAATATTTTAAGGGAAAAGCCATGTGACACTTGGTGGGTTCATCCTGCATCCAAGCTCAACCTGGCAGCTACAGCTGAGTGTTTTTGCACCGTTCCGCGGCAAACTTCTGCAATACACGTTGCATTCGGGGGAATTAGAGGAGTGTTTGCCAGCTGGAAATTCAAGAGTGGAGGGGGTTGGCGGCTGGTAGGGGATTTGGACTGGGTGCTTAGTCCTGTGGAGCTAGAGAAAGAGGAGCTCTCTCAGCAAATGGGCAAGGAGCAGAGGGTCATTGGTGTCTACTGAGCAGGGCTGGTGATGAAGCAGGGCCCCTTAGCATGAAGGGTCCTGTGGGACTACATTTTTGTCACATGACACATGGCCAGGACTAGATTCCCAGTTATCTCTGACTTTGGATAAACTGGAAATGATAAAATACCTTGGGGAGGAGTGTGTGTGTATCTGTTTGTTTGTTTGTCTTAATTTTAATCATGGCATGGCTAAAACGAGTTTGGTTATTATTTTATCTGAACTGGTTCACCTCACCCCAATAAATATGTGACCTATTAATAATTATTTATCAAGGTTTAACTTTTTCTTGCAAATACACTTAGTACATCCATACTTGGCCAATATTGTATCCTAACTGTATATTAATACATAACTGTAGGTCTAAATCCCCTTCTTGATTTAAAATATATTAACCAGACCCACTGAAAGATTTAAGAGAGAAAAATACTCAATGGGCCAAATTAATCACTCATCTAATATTAGAAATCATACAGTTTCTAGGAGTGAAGCCAGAATGTCCATTAAAAAAACAGTGTAGTATATTACAAAGAATAATAGTGTGTCTGCATTAAAAATGCTTTTCTGATGCAGAGTAAACTAGTGATTTTTAAAACTGACAATATAGATTCAATTCAGATGAATCGCCTTAATTTTCAAGGACATCCTAGTTCTGGCACAGAAGAGCCAGCAAGTACATAAAAATCCAGAATTTAGGGTTTGAAGTGCAGTAGCATATTGTACATTTATATAGCTTCCTGCAAAAGAAGTGCAGGGCACCTTGTACACTTCACTTTTTAAAAAATGAAATGTACAGCAATACGAAAAGTTTTAATGATTTCATATGCAGAGGATCCAGGTGCACTCGTGGGAGTGGTGAGCTAATACATGCCTACAAGATGGAAGCATGTCCCCTATAGTTGGTCAAAGCCTGTAGTGTATTGTGAGGTCTATTATTGAGAGGAGTTGTAAATGTTTACAGACTAAGTAAAGAAGCGGTGGCTAAGCCTTTGCTCAATAAGCCATTACTTGATGTGATCAGAATTGATATGTCCAATTATTGCCTTGCCTCCAGCTTTCTCTGTTGGGGGAAGGTTATTGAAGCATAGCAGGGTAGCTTAAGAGCTTTTTTGGCTTTGTGGGATTGTGCTTCAGAACTGGGGGTGGTATGCAAATTGATTTGATATCCTTGGTCCTGATGATCCTTCTCCTGATGATGGACTATGATCAAGAGTCTGCTAGTTGCTCTGGCATCTGGCTTTGAGATGGTGTATCAGAAGGTCTTGCTGACTTGCGTACAGGATCTGTCAAGACTTGATGGTTTGTTTTTCAGTGGCTCTATTCCTTCCTTCTTCAGAGAACTCAGAAGTGGATCACACCAGACTCCTTTCTGTCACCATTCACAGTCAATGTTCACTTAACCTCTGGGGTGGATTGTGTTGTGATTTTGACTGCAGTGCCATCAGTATGCTGGTGACCTTTAGCTCTACATCTCTTTCCATCAAATCCAGATGGTGTAATTTCCTTTCTTTCCTTGAACCTGGCCAGTATAGAAACCTGGATGAGAATCAGCTGGCAGATAATTGAGCAAGAGAATGAGAATGCTGGCAAAGAGAAACAATTCCTGGAATGGTTAATGGTTGGGACTGCTCCATCTAGTATGTCAGTATATTCTCTAGTGAGTATATTCACCCTGGCCGAAGTTTTGCAGTTCCAGAGGATTATTGGTTTCCTTTCTTCTTTTGAATTCCCAGAGACAGCAGTGACCCTTAGCATTTATTTTCATCTGTATTTACATAACAGATTACAGTCTTCCCTTGAGGATGCTGACTTGGTGCTAGTCTTTCATACTTTTGTCACCTTCAAGTTAGATTGTAACATTCAGGTTTTGGAGCAATGGCAAGTTTAGTCTAATATGAAATAGATAAGTTGAGAGCTTGATTGATTAGCAGCTTAGGCCAGCAATAGTACACCTGTGATCAGTCAAATGCACTGGCTTTCCATCTACTTCTGGGTCCCATTTATCTACTCTGTTCAGTCCACTTCAACTTAGTATCTGAGCACCTCCAAAGTTTTAAAAAATAGAAATAACAGTTAATGATGCTAGTTGAACTGGGTTTAGGACCTGGCTACCATAATGGACTCCTCTTTTTCTGTAGACCACAGTGGCTGAGATCTGCTGTGATGGCTTTCCAAAAGCATAACTGTCAGGATAGTGAAGCACTGGAATAAATCGCATAGGGAGATTGTGGATTCTCTGTCAGGGGAGGTTTTAAAGAGCAGGTTAGACAGTCACCCCTCAGGGATGATCTAGATAACACTTAGTCCTGCCTTGAGTGCTGGGGACTGGACTAGAAGACCTCCTGAGGTCCCTTCCAGTCCTACTAGTCTATGATTCTAGATCTAGGTGTGCATTTTTGAGGATTGTGGATACAAAATATCCTGGAGTGGGACCCAAGTATGGAGCTATTTTTCTCTGTGTGGTCCACTGGTTCCAGAGTTTACCATCAGATGATTTTTCTTTGACTGCAGACAGAAAGATGGTTATTCGTGCATAAAAATTAATCACTACAGCTGAGGTCTTCAAAGGATCTGAAGGGAGTTAGGCACCCCAACTCCCACTGAAATTCAATGAGATTTGGGTGCCCATAATTCCTATAGGTGCTTTGAAAATCCGAGCCTACAAATATATTTCCCTTTTATTACTGGCTTTTTCTTCTTCTTTCGTATGGCTTGGGTAAGTAGCAACAATTACAAATTTATATTTAGGTTTGATAACCTGCACAGTGCCCACCAGTGAGCTAGTGAATGTACTTCTGGCTCCTGGCAAAAGAATGAAAGGGACATTCAAATATGATGTGCTCTATCATTTGTGCCTTGTGACCACATTCGTATACAGTTGTTTGCCTCATTTTCCATTTAAAGAGGGTTTGTCACATCTCCCATGAGATGTCCTGATGCAATTCAATCTGCACCAGTCTTTCCAACATAAATCGAAACCTCAACAGGATCAATGACAAGCTGTTTGTTTCGAGTGGTCGAAGTGCTCCACGTGAATCTCCATTGAGCCTCAGCATCAAAGTTGGGTGTAAGGATCTTGATAAAGTTCCATAGAGGGTTGTGGGATTTTAATCTCGTCTTTGGTGAGTTCTGCAGGTCATGGTGCAGTGGGATCCTAGTATTTGCATTGACATGATTAAGAAAACAAGATGTCTGAGCAGCTCTTCTAATCTGTGGAGGCTGGATCTACTATCGGTCCGGGGGCCAGTCGACTGGAGTAGATTTGAGCGTCCCTGACACTATGTGCATAGCATTATTGAGTTGAATGTCAAGGAATTTAGTGTGACTGCTATGAGACCACACTGGCGCACAATATTCAACTGCAGAATATACCAAAGCAACTGTTGCAGTTCGTAAGGTCCGTGGACAGGAGTCCCATGATGTTCCAGCCAATTTTCTGATAAGCGTGACACAAGACCTGACCTTATCAAGGGTGTTCTTAAGGTGTTGTTGAAAGGTCATACTCCAGTCCAGGGTAATGCCAAGATACTTTGGATTAGCTTCCTGGCTGATGCTCTCATCACAGAACTGCCCATCAAGTTTGGAATTAGCCATTTTATTGTTCAGATAGAAAGCAGTTACCAGGTGGTTTTTTTATTAGGCCTAAGTTTCCAGTATTGGAAATAATCAGCAGTTGTGCTAAGATCTCAGATTAGGTCACCTGATGGTATGAAGGCTTGTATGCTGAACAGCTAGGGCAATATCATCCGCATACACAAATTTCCTTGATTCTGTCGCTGGTATATCGGTGGTGTATAGATTAAAATGTATTGGGGCCAGGACACAGCCGTGAGGGATGCCAGAGTTAAGAGTTCTTGGTCTACTGATCTGGCCATTCAGGTGTACCTTAAAGCAGTGGTCCCCAGTTATTGCTGGTAGTTGGCTGTGTCCTCTGAGGGTTTTCTAGCCTTCAGTAAGGCAATCACTGTTGGCTGAGCTTCAGCAATAGGAAATTTAGATATATCGCCAGTTTCATCTAGCCTCATGCCTCACTGATAGCTGAAATAAAAATAAATAAAATAAATGTAAATAAAATAAAAATAAATAAAAAGAAACTATGAAAACACTGCCACAGGCTTCATTTGAGCCCTAACATACTGCAAGAAATCCTCGCAGGATGTTTGTCTGCTTTGACCTAATGGTGTTAAAGGAGCTTATATGCCCATTGAGATAAAAACTCAAGTGATGTAAATGTCCACCTGAATCTTAAATAAATTATTTTAAAGTTGCAAGAAACATTATTCAAATAGGTTCCCCAGAAAGCACTAAAAATCTCATTTAAGGCAAATAGCTTCATTTAGCAGACAGAACATGAGCCTATGAGTTGGGATATTTTGGTTCTAGTCCCAGCTCTTTGACCCTGATTAGCCATGTGAATTTGGACTGAAAATACCAAATAGCATATTGTGTAAGCAGAGTCAGGATGAGCTCCACCCTGACATCTGCTGGTGAGTTGTGGAAAAGGACTTCAGGGGCTGATCTCATTAGCATGGGCACACTCACCCCACCTAGTATGATAGGACTGCTTTCCCAATGGTCACTTTGGCTGCTGTGGAATCCCCAGTCTCTTTGTTATTGGGGCAGGAAGAATAAAGTGTTGTTATCCTGGCTATGTGAATCAAAGACAGTAGAACCATGAAGGTACTTGGCCTTTTATGATGGAGGGACTCACACTCAACTAAGTAGCACTCACTAGGCTGGGCACCTGGGTTCAGCTTCCTGGTGAATTGAGAGAGGTTGGGGGTTGGTAGTTGTACTTGGCTGTATGGGTCCCCTTTAAGGGCCCTAATCATCCCCTCTCCCCCAGTGTAACAACAGAGCTAATTAATTTTAGTAGGAGTAATTTCCAAGAGAAGGTACGTATTTGTTCCAGGTCTCTAGGTGGGGGCTCGAACCGGTTTTGCCTTGTGTTATTGGAATGGAACCCCTCCTAGATACTGAACCCGGCCCTTCTTGCTGCCGACTCTGATAGGCAGAAGGGTTACAATTGCAATGAGAATCCTGCAGGGTCATTTATACTGAATGTCCACTTCTAGTGCCTGATCCTGCAGAGTGTCAAAGGGGGCTGCTTGGGATCTTATAGGGCTGGCTTTATGGTAAAGATATTCACTGGGGTGGAGGGAGGACAAATGTGGGTGAAATTCAGAGAGGGACAGCAAAAGGCCAATGCACCATTTAAATTGTGTTTAAGCTTTTAAGTGAGACCTACACAGTGCATTGGCCGGCTGTCTCCCTGCACAAAGGCCAACTGAAGAAGGTTCCACGTAGAGCCTTGCCTACAGCAATTCCCTATTTGCTGGATTGTTGACTTCACAGACTCCAGCTGGATAAAATATAGTAAAGCAGGAAAGGCTTTAAATCGAGTGAGTCAAAAAAAAAAGCAAATAGACACATATAAAATAACTGTTGCTTTCTCTGAAATAGCCACATACTAACTTGTGTCTCTGTCAGAAAAATGGGAAGGCGGGGGGGGGGGGGGGGGGGGGGAGGGAGGAGAGGCAGTGGCTAAAGAGGCTCTCCTCTTGCTTTTAGATATCCGTGCCAGTGAGCCTAGAAACAACTCATGCCTGACATTTTGTCAGCATTTCTGTTCTTCCCTTGATAGCCAGATAAATCTGCATCCTTGTTTGCTACTGTAAAAAAATGTACTGTTTCATGTCACCCCTTATTACACAATTCTGCACACAAGTGAGAAGTCAATCAGCGGCACAGACGGAGCAGAGGCTGTAGTGCCAAGACAACAAAAGGCAAAGCCAGAGCCTCTGTATGGCAGCTGCTGTTCTGTTTCCTGTGAAGTGGTTAATTTGAGGGTGGCAGTGGGGGAGGTATAGTGCTGCAAACCTAATTTACTCACCAGAAGCCTCGTCGAAGGAACACCTGATTGGCTGAGAGTCTCTACCATATTAGGAGTGTGTGAAGCAAAGATTAGAAGCCTGGTGCACACAGCAGGAACTCTCCTGTCAATCTGAGAGCAGGATCTATATTTAGTAGCAGGCCCATGGGAATAGCAGTTTAAATGTGGGCGAGGGCTGTTCGAATGTAGATTTGGGGGGGCGTAATCTACTAGACACTTGATGAAAGCGTTAAGAAAGAATTCAGATCACATATTGCATTTTCCTCATAAAGGGTCAGGCGCATAAATTAATTTTCATTATTTTATTAACTTTTGCATTAAAACAGGAAAGCCGTCTGGCTGTTATGTACATGGACCACAGTAGTTTAGATGACTAATAATGAGTATTGCACACCAAAATATAAACCCTGTTAAAAGTGTTTGTTTACCCTCCCCTCTTGTTCGACAGCATGCAAACTAATCAGCAAAAGTGCATTCATTTAAATGTAATTATGGCAGTAATTATGTGCAAAACAGTTTTGTTCCTAATAGATAAAGGACTGCTGTGACAGCCCTCTCTGTTGAGTTTAAAGGGGCATTTGTTTAAAAAGAGAAAGAGATATCTGTGGTGTGTTAGAGATTCTGGGGCCTGCTTACACACTCCAGATATGGCTGTTTTAATGTACTGGCACTAAATGAAAGGGGTTTCAGTTGTAATTATTGTATGTACTGATGTTGTAACAGAAATTAATTGGCACAAAGTACTGCTATGATGAAACAAGCAAAAATCTTAAATGATAAATCCAGTACAAACTAACTGCTCAGCTAAGGGCATAAATTCGTTTGATGAAATAAATATAAACTTCATTTTCCAATAGAGATGCACCTTTGTACTGTGTGTGTATTTACACAAGAAAGCCCAGATTCAGTAGCTGGGCTGATTGCAGCTCAAGGAAGTCAAGTCACTTCTGGAAAGTCACACACAGTGAGTCAGTGGCCCAGCTGAAATTAGAAGGTAGAATTCCCCTGGCTCCCACTCATTTGCAATAACCCTAGATCACATAACCTCCTATGAAAAGCATGTGGATCCAGATCACTGTACCCATGGGAAAAACTTGTGAGGGGGGGACTCGAGGAGGGAAACTGCTAAATTCCCCTCATGGAATTTTCCTCAACTCATTCCATTTGCGGGAGGGAGAAGGAGGTTTGGCTCTGTGGGGATACAAATAGGGATTAGCATTTCCCTCAGGACTTCTGGATCCTCTGGCAGCCTGGAGTTTCCACATATAAGCTCTGTGTTTCTGTTCTGCTTCTGGAATCCTCTGGCACATCTCTCTGGCTGCTAGCAGCACAACAACATTAAAACCATGCTGCCAAGGTTTCATCTGCTGGCATCGGCCCCTGGCATCTCCCTTTGATATATCAGGGGCCTGTGGAAAAGCTATTACAGCTTAAGGTAGCATTAACATTTTCAGAGTCCCTGGGGGGGTTTGGTAGAATTCCCTTTCCCTTACAAATCTGATTTTTTCCTTCCTCAAGACAAATCTGTCTTTGCTCCTGTTTTCCTTTCATGTAGAGCTATTTCTATTTTAAATACATATAAATTGCTTTTATAAGCTACAGTGCATTATCACTGCTGAACGTTCTGTAGAAAGATTAGTGTGTGTTTTTTATATTTGTGGGTCCATTAATGGATGCATCTTACATTGGTTTCAGCTTTGTTCATTATTGATAATGGCCCTGCCACCTGTAAGAGAAGCGGTACCTTCTTGATGAAGTTGTGGTTAAAAAAACAACCACCCCAAAACCTTTTTAAGGCTAGGGACTAGTCCTGTCCCAACAAGAAAAACTGTATATCACAGATTTTGTTATGTATTAAAACCAATGCTGGTTAAGACAGTTGACTTCTGAGACCTTAGTAAGCAGCGAGATAAATAAAGTCACAATAACTGCAATGTGTAAATTGAAAGGGGAGCAAAATGGATTCTTCGTCCAGTTACTAGGGCTGATAATTCTACTGCTAATAGCTGAGTTTGTTAGCCTTCTATTTTAACCACCAATTTTGACCACTCTATAACTTCACCAGAACGAAACCCATTCACCTCATGCTTCACAGATGTGTTCTCACATCAGCACAGCATTTTTCCAAGAAGCTGGAGGCAAATCAAAAAAAGGGATTTGGCAGATATCTGCATTTTAAAGTGAGGTAATTTAATTCTGAGCATGTTTGGGGGCTTTTCATAGATCTACATTTGCTTTAATCTGTTGGTTTTTAAGAGGACTGGTGCTTCTAACTAGCTTGGGGGTGAGGTTATAAGCAGAGTTATTTCAGTTTCATTAATAAAGCAGTAAACTGTTTCTGTCGTCTGAGGTGCTGCTCAGGCAGCTTGGTGGACAACAGTGCTTTGATCCAAAAATTAGTTTTTTTCCTGTTGTGGGCAGCTAGTTCTGAATAGTGAGGCCGGATGCATACTCTACATGTCTATGGATTGCTATTAAATTTTCATTAGTTGCATTTATAGCTTCCATGTTCATCCATCTGGAACAAATGTAACATTGTCTTGAATTTGAAACCATGGAATCCTGTATTGTCTTCTATTAAAATAGAAACTGAGGTGTCTTACACAAAGCAAACACTGACATGTATAGCTGTGATGACAGCTGTCTGTCCATAATGAATTTATCACAAAGGGGAAATGTACAGTTAAGCTTTGGTTTGAACTGTTATAACTTAGAAATATTAAGCATTGTCTATATTTCAGCAGTTCTCAAATTGTGGGTTGGGAACCCTAAGTGGGTTACAACAGGCTTTGGCTTTCCCCCTACCCTCCATCCATCCCAACCTGGTGTGATGGAGCTCGCGCTTTGGCTTTGACTGCCATCCCCATCCCGAGGCAGCAGGGCTTTGGTGGCCTCGGGGTTCAGCCTCCCCACTCCTGGGGTCTTGTAGTAATTTTTCTGCAGTGCTGTGATGTTTGAGAACCACTGCTCTATTTAGAAGACCTCTACATAATATATATATAAATAAATTGCAGGGTAGGATGTGGGTTGACAAGGGTGGTTTGTCATGGTGACAAGTTAAAGTGCTGAGCCTTTGAGGCATATAAATAATAATTAGCAACACATTTCAGGGGCAGAGGGATGTCACCCACACAGGCATATGGTTTGGGACAGGTGCACTCCCAGTCAAAATACAGTTGACCTTATGACGGTTCTAAAATGTTACTACTGCAGGATTTGGGGAAATTGAGAAGGGCTGAAGCTGTGTCTCTTTTTAGGCTTAGGGCCGCTGTGCCAGTATAAAGTACTACAGGAAGGATTAATGCAGCCATGCTTAGTGAGGCAAAGTGCAGATTCACAGATCCAGCCCGTACTTTCCATGTTTCTGTACTAGAGCTCAGTTTTGAGAGATGCATCTTGACTGAACAGATGAATGCTTTCTAAAAGTCAAGTGCATTAAGTTGATTTTTTTAAAAATGTTCTGACATGCCAGCATGAACAGATCTCCAAAAACTTATTGAAAGGAACATCTTAATATGGCACTTGGTGACTTACAGGTTCAAAGTGATTGATCAATTTAGCTGCAGAGAAAGATTAGGGTTTTTTTCCTCCTGTATCAGTAATCAATTACTCTAATGAAAAAGAAAAGAAACATAAATTGATCTGTTTAGGAGTGTTCATTTGTGTCACCTATATGGGTGATTCTTTGATTTCTTTCTGAACCTACTTAGTGATGAGAATGGAACAGGAGTGAAAACCTTTTTATACTCTGTGTGTGTGCGTGTGTGTGTGGTGAGTAGAGGGGTAATCTAAAAGCTCCCTCTCTATCTGAAATGCATCCTGAAGGACTTCTTGGAAAGGGCATTTCAAACAAGGATGTGACGCATTCCTCTGTTGTAGGAGAACTGCATGGCATTGATAGATTATTCTCCATTACCCATTTTGATTATCAGTCATCCTTGCTTTGCCCCAAAATGGCCAGGGTGTTTCAGAGATGTTCTTCTCTTTGTTTAATACATTGAAATGGTTGTATAATTGGGAATTACAAAACATTAATTTCTAAGGGAACTCAAAAAACACAGGAAGTGGAATAATTAATGCTAGTCAACTAGTAGTCACCTAGAATGGTGACAAACTTTTCAGACTTTTCTTTCATTCACAATGCATGCCAGGTGTCAGGCAGTGTTTCATCCAGTATTACATTCAGATTCCATCCAGGAGAAAGCAATGGAAGGCTTTTTCCATGGCTAGTATTTGTCTTTTCCTATACTAAGCCATTCTGGGTACTTGGATTCAAGGGACATAAAGGACAATGTCAACCTGTATAAGCACGTAAAGATGGAAGTGGATAGTTGGACAGATACAGTGTTCCTGGTTTCATTGCTTGTTTGGTCTTCGACATAGATGTTGATTTTTATAATTCATTAACAAATCTTCATGTAAAAAGAAAACAGTATAAGGTCTGATTCTTCTCATAATGAAGTCAATGGGAGTTTTAATGTTTTTTCACTGGAAGCAGGAGTGTACAAAGAATAATCACATGCAGTGCATATATAGAAAAGCCACAAGCACGTCAGTAGAGGTGGGCCCACACGCACGATAACAGCCCTTTGAAATAAATATTGCTGTTGTTCTATTGCTGTGGTGCTGGGGGCAACACAAGCACCTTGATGGATGGGTAGACAAAACATAGTTCAGAATTCTGGTTAAGTTGGAGCCAAAGTCCACTCTCCTTATTCGCCCTTTGAGACACCAATTATTCCACCTTCTGTTTTTCAGCATGTTTGAGTAGAGGAACAATGGACTCTTGTGTGAGTCAGAGGAGCAGGATTTGATCAGAGTTATTAATCAGAATAATCAGTGTTCAAATTATACAGTCAGCAGTCTTCATTTCAAAGGACTTGATTCATCTGTTTGGTTCATAATTAACAATTTGACATTGATTTGATTACCAACTCCTTTTTAATATTTAATTCTGGTTCCCCTCCCATCCCACTTGCTGGTCTTTTTGTCTCTGCCATGGGCCTTTGAAGACCCAAGATGTGTTTCCATTTATTTCAGTGGACTTTGGATCAAGTCATGTGGGACTGCCACTTAGTAAAGGTTCACTTCTTTTCTTCTTGAGGGATTTCATTTCTTCGGTATGTATTCTAGGCGGACAATTAGGTCGGGGACTTCCTGACATTCATGGGGTTTGGCTTGGCTTGGTGGTATGGCATGACCATTCTTTCTTCATCAGATGATCACTGGCTCCTAACTTGGAAACTCCTCTTGTATGCCCTATTATCAATCTAATCACAATGTTTTTCTTACAATTAGTAACCAAATGAAAGGAATTCTCTGATGTGTAGTCAGCATCAATTTGTTTGGCACACGGTGGCCTCCTTCCATGCCTGGTTGTTTAGCTTGTTATTTTAAAATTAAATTCCAAAGTTTGTAAGTACTTTGAAACTGCAAAGAGCAGTATAAATACTAAGTAAAATAAATATAATACACCATTTTTAACTATTACTAAAATGCCTGGAACACTCTTCCAAAAACTTTAAGTAATCCTCCTTTCCAAAAGAATCCTCATTATGAAGAGCCTGTGCTGCCCATGAAACCAGCACACCTCATTTTACAGAAAGTGGCATAATTTGCAAGATGCACAAAATGCTACTTGAGGGAAGGTTTCACATTGATTGCATCAGGGCCTGATCCAGCCCTGTCTGAAGCCTGCCTTTGGTGGGCTTTGGCTCAATCATTTTAGTTCCTTCTTGCAGACATCCCTAGATGACCATTCTCCCCTGTATTCAGCTGAAAGAGTGGCAGTGTGTCTCTTTATAGATGTACGAATACAGCATCTGAGTGGTAAAGTCCCACATTTTCCAGGGGCAAGGCCTAGCCATTCTCATATTTCCTTACAACTACTTCATGGTGTAGGTAGTGGGTTTTGGGATGGGGGATTGTTTTGTTTTTGTTTTCTTTTTATTTATTAAATACATACTATATAGCCTTGCATGTTGCCTACAGTCTACTCATGTACTCAGATATACAGTGAGACCCACTGTGTTCTGGCCACCCTTGTCTCATGTTTAAACTGAGGGTGGCTGGTCTGCCTCCCTTTCGAATTTCCACCCACTGTAGGGTTTGGTGATCTCACAATGCATACCACGCTGCTTGGTAAAACTCAAACTGGAAATACCCAGCATGGTGCACAGAGAGATCTGGAGGCAGCTACTCTCAATATAAAAGCTACAGAGTCCTTAAAAGCTGGAGATCTGTGGACAGTGGAGGGATGTCAGAGACATGAGGGGCAGATCAGGAGTGGTCCAGAGGGGAAGAAGGTTGTCTGTGCATTCTGGGAGGGGAGAGGAGTCATTCAATCTTGCAGATGCTTTGAAACTACACAAATGACATTTGTTGCTTTATGTGGATGTTGGATTAATTCTGACAAGTCGTCCTTAATTCTAGGCATATCAGGAAACCAAAGCTAGGGTACAAAGTGGTGAAGGGGGAAAAGTCTTCCCCTGGAATGAGTGGTCAATATGAAATTCAGAGAGGGTGCTGAGGAATCATCCATTTGTAAAGCTGAACCTAATAAATTAATATTTTAAGTGTGAGTGTGTGTGTGGGGGGGAAATCTAGCTTATTCTCCCAGGACATATTTCCCCTCAAATATCCAGCTTCTCTATTATTAGCAGTTCCTGTTTAGTTTAGTTAGCTTTGTGTTCCATTACTTATTGTTTGAAATGCACAGCATTCTTTCATTAAGAATGGTACATTAGCAATTATCCAAGCTGTTTGTAACAGCTTCCACTATGACATCCAGAATGGGTAAGTTGAAAGGAATAGGAGTCCGCTGCATTGTGCTCACATGTTTAATTGAAACCAGTAATTACTGTGTGTGTGTGTGTGTATGTGTGCACTGACAAACAGGGAATCAAATGGACTGCAGCAAATACATTAATTCTCTTTGCTGTACACATCCAAATTCCTCGCTGTGGTAGCGCTTTGGACTTCGGCAGAGTCAGATCAGCAGCGAATTTGGTCCATTTTGTTTACTGTAATCATCATGTAACTGCATGTGTGTGTAGGTAGTAAATACGCAGCCAAATTGGGACATAGTGTGGCCAGCTGCAATGCCATTGAACTCAGTGGAGCTGCACCTGCTTACACCAGGTCTCAATCGGGCCCAGACGGCAGTGGATGGGGCCAGGAGTCGTTGTTTCGTGTGTGGTATTTTTGCCCCAGAATACCCTGACTGTCCATGCACATAGAGACAAGAATGACATCGCAATATATTGGGTGAGGTAAGGTGAGTAAGGGGCAGGGAAGGTTGGAGCCCCAAACAAGGTCTTGTCAGGGGCAGGGAGGCCCCAGACAAACCGGGGTGGTGAGGTAAGGTCTTTTATTGAGCTAACTTCTGTGCTTGAAAGAAACAGGTTTGTCTCTTTCACCAACAGAAGTTGGTCCAGTAAAAGATGTTACCTCGCACACCTTGTCCCTCTCCTATCCTGGGACCGACATGGCAACAATGCATCTGCAAACAACTGAAATATATTATAGTTTTGAGTAACAAAAAAAAGTTCATTAAAGAAACATGGAGGTGCGTCTGTCATCTTAATGGATCCTTGAGTCCTGTTTTCATTAGCGCACTGCGAAATGCGCTAATGAAAGTCATGAAATTCAAGACTGTCCATGAATGCAGTTAGGAGATGCATTTGAGTTCACATGCATGGATGGATTTACCTAGCCCTTATCCAAAGTCAGAGTAGAAGTGAAAGCATTGAATTTATTGCCTCAGTTACAAATACAGTAATCTATCGACTTTTAGAGGCTGAAAGTGCTTTGTGTTCCTATCTTATTCTTGCAGTATAAATCAAGTCACCCTTTTTGTGAGCTATAATCTTTACTGATCAGGTTCCCACTTAACCTTCTAATTGCTAAAAAAAAGCCCTGTAATTACCCTCTAACCTCTCCTTTCCTTTTCTTTTAGCACAGTCTTTGATATGAGCCTACTGATCAGGACACCTACTTGCATTAAAGCCCATTCAAATTGCTTCTGGTGTAACAGTACCTCTTTGTAACTCACACAGAGTAGCACTGAAGGGTATTGTGCTAATGGAATGGGTTTTTCCCCCCTTGAAATGGGGCTTCTTAGATGGAAGGCAATGCCTGCCTACAGGTGTAGTAGAAACTATTGCTTAAATGATTACTATTAATATTACAATACACTGGAAAATTCACTAGCTATACCACAAAGTGCAAGTTGTGATGATTTGGAGTTCAGTCATGGCTTTGCGTAGTCAGAGACCAGAAGGCAGACAGCGACTCAGTCACAATCTGTTTTCTGGGTTCCCCTTGCTTTGAGAGCTGTAGTGCAGCAGGCCCATACGGGCACAGTGAACTTCCTCTGGCATGCTGGTGGAGCTACCATAGCTGGCAAACTGGAGTGGGAGGGAAGGAGAAGAGGAGCCAAAGCCTAGTCTACTCCCCAGCCACCTGCAGAGATTACTCTCCTCCCTGTGCTTTATACCCCCTTCTCCCTGCATGTCTGCACAAGCCAGACCACAATTTGTCCCCAAATAATGGATTTAGCATGTGTATCTCTTTGTATCTATTGCTTCCTGTAGTTTCCTTTGGGTGTGTTATTGTGAATGACCGGGAGACTCTCTTCGCCAGTTTGTCATTCTTGTATTTTTTGGAGGTGGATGATGGTTCCAGGTGGAGGGGACCAATTGATTTCAGTTATCTGAAGGCATGTACAGGTCCCAGATGCCTTCAATGGGTGATTTATAAAGCAGTAAATGAAATGAAAATAAAATATTTAATCAGGAGGGAACTGTCATGAGTGCCCCTGCCACATGCTCTCTTGCTTGCTCTCTCTCTCTGGCTGTCTCCTCTTCCTGGGTATAATTATAGCACTTCTTCCTGTGTTCCCTTAGCAACAAATGAAAAGGTGCCTGGCAGCATTTCTATCTTGGCCATGTGTATGTTGTGCTGCCCCGCTAGCCCTGAATTCCATTCAGAGCTTTATCCACTTACATATTAGGACTAGAGACCAAAGCACAAGGGGAACTTGACATTCTACAGAGAAAGATCTAACTCCGTAAGCCAGAAAAACTCCCTGTGTCCCAGTGAAATACCAGACAAGGCTCAGAGGCTATTGGAAAATTGAGCAAACAGTCTCAGTAATACAGCAGATCGCTCCTATCATTGAAACTCTGTCAAAATGTAGCAGAACAAACCAAAACCCAGGTTCCTAGATCTTTCAGGCTTTACAATTTTACTGCTGTCCTCCTCAGAACGCTTTGTTTTTAATACTAGTCAGCTCCCCTGCCAGTTTCTCTGACCTCTGGCACCCCAGCAAATCACAAGAAAGGAAGGCAGACAGTGTTTTGCTGCCTGCTCTCTGTAGGGGATTCTGGCCTGAGAGTTCCCTAGGAGCTGCTCTAGTAGAAGGAGAGGGATGAGCTGAATAGCATGTACACTAGCCAGCCCTACCCAGACCATAGGTGCTGGAACTAGAGGTGCTGGAGTGCTGCAGCATCCCCCTGGCTTGAAATTGTTTCCATCATATCCAGGGTTTACAGTTTAGTTCAATGGCTCTCAGCATCCCCACTGTACAAATTGTCCCAGCCTTGCTGACCTAAACTCAGAGATGCAGTGAATCCTCATATTCCATATCCCAATACACCTCACCTCTAGCAGAGGGGAGCCTGGACTTGGAGTGAATTTAGCCTCTGAAAGGATATAGTTTTCTGTGAATTGCAACAAGGTGCATGTTTCACAGCAATTTTGATGTGATCAAAGAGGTTCTTCTAAACTCAAGTAGTTATCCACAGATTCTAAATCTTAACAACAGCTAACCTCATTTCCAGAAAACAGATTCAGAAATGTCACACCACGTGATGCCTTGACAAAACAGCATACTGATCACCATTGTTATTTACTTGGTATTGTTATGGTACCTATACCCAGGAAAATCCCTTTGTGACGGGTTGGGATCACAGAAACCCCCTTGTGAGCTGCCACCCAATGTGCCAAGGCTACTCCTGCCTCTGTTTTCCTGTCCAAACAGCTTAGGACCTCAGTACCCTGTCTGGTTTGAGTCAGACTCTCTAGCCTGCTGCAAAACCAGACCCAGGTCTAAGCCACACCCCCTAACAGCTGTAGGCTTGCCTGGAAACAGGTTAGGAAGTGTTCCTGCCTTTAGCACTCAGCTGCTCAACTCCCAGTGGGGTCCAAACCCTGAATAAAACCGTTTTACCCTGTATAAAGCTTATACAGGGCAAACTCATAGATTGTTCGCCCTCTGTTACACTGAGAGAGAGAGATGCACAGCAACACATACTCCAGATTAATTAATAAGTAAAAAGTGATTTTAATAAAATCAAGGAAGTAGGATTTAAGTGGTTCCAAGTAGTAACAGACAGAACAAAGCGAATTACCAAATAAAATAAAATAGAACACACAGATCTATCACTAATACAGTAAAAAGCCTCACCCTCAGATGTTTCAGTGAATTTCTTCTTTCAAACTAATCTCCCTTTTAGTTTGGGTCCAGCTATCACCTGCACACACACACCCCCCTGCAGTTCCTGCCCTCTGTTCCAATTTTCTTCAGGTATCCTTGGGGGATGGAGATACTCTGAGCCAGCTGAAGACAAAATGGAGGGGGTCTCCCTTGGAGTTTATATAGACTTTCTCTCATGGGTGGAGACCCCTCCTCCTTCCTATGCAGAGTCCAGTTGTAAAATGGAGTTTCTGAGCCACATGGGCAAGTCACATGTCTGTGCCAGACTGGGTTTTCTTACCAGCCAGGCCACGTTCCTGGGGAAGCTCGGATGTGGATTGGCATCTACAGAGTTCATTGTTAGCTTGATTGTTTCTCGACTGGGCATTTAATGAGAATAGTTCCTTCTCAGGAAGCTTCCCAGCTATTTCACTAAAGCTGTTTAAGACTAACCAAGTACATAGCCAATATTCATAACTTTGAGTACAACAATGACACATACATACAAGTAGGATGAATAGATCCAGTAGATCATTATATTTGCATAGATGGGTTACATGGCATATGTAGCATAAGCATATTCCAGTTATATTAGTATGTATATAAACATACATTTATAAGCACCCCACCCCTATAGAGCCTTATGGGGTACAACGTCACACCCTTCATTACAAATGAACAAGGAAAATGAATTCTCTGGATCCACTAACCAATGAGGATGGATAAAGGAGTTGGCAAAGCTGGCAAAGTTCCAGCCATACCCTCTCTATGTTGGTCGCTTTCAGGCCCTTCCCCTGTGGCCTTATGTTAATCACCCCTGGGTCCTCGGTTCATTTGTTCACTGAGCCTTTATCTTTACAGTCAGGCCTATCCAGGGATCAAAGATGTGGGGGGCAAGAGGAGAGTTGTTAGGCTGGGGGGGGGGAGGAAAACAATAGCTATGAATTATGTAGTTTTATAGGCATTATAGCCCATAGATTTCACTGTGTTCTCTACACCGGGGCAGAAAGAGAGTAAAGGTTAAGGAAGCATCCAGACAAGTATGCAGAACAGTCTGCTTGCCCTAGGATAAAAGCTTCCTGAACCAATAACATCATGCTTTCCCTATGATATTTTTAATTCCAATACCAAAGGATGCCAATTTCTGGCATAAAAAAACCCAGCATAAACTACTCCCTGAATTTGTGAGCTGGTCTGTGCCATGCCCAGTAGAGCATTCCTATAACTGGCTCTACTGGCACATATTTCTAAGACAGCATGACAGCTGAGGACTAGTAGAGTGTGCAAAGGCTTGCCCTGCAATCTCCCAGTCCCTAGCATTTTTCCTGCTACCCTTGGATCCCTCCCTCCTGCGCTGAGATGCTGGAGGAAATTCTTATCTGACTAATCAAAAGCTAAAAGCTGACTCCTCTTCACTACAGCCAAATTGGATAGAATCTTTATTATCCCTGGCCAACAGTTCCAAGACTAAATCCAAGAGTCCCACTATGTTCCTGGTCACAGGGCACATGCTTGTTCAATAAGGAAGCAATATGAAAATAAAACCCAAGTATCTCAGAAAATCTGAATTCCACGGCTAATAGAACACATTGTCATTCTCAGTTTCTTAAGTTTAGAGAGACACAGCCACTCGCGTTGAAAGGAGCCCTGTCAAATCAAACGAAACCTCTGTTCCTAAACAGTATCTGGTATGATAATTTGTCATTGTTTTTTATTCTGAACCAGCTGTTCGTGCTGTTCAAAATTTCATTGTTATGTTTCCCTCACATCTAAAGGCTTCGGCTTTTTAAAGCTCCAGTCATCCAAACCATTATGTGGTTTTCTACTGTATATATGTGGAAGCCTTCGGTCTAGGCTTTGCATGCATCTGGCCTAGGCAATAGAAATGCATGAGTTTGGGTCATGAAGAGTTGAAACGAAGGCATTGGACTTGAAGTAAATGAGATTTTTCTACCTCTGCTTGGTCCAAAATCTGTGTAGCAGTGTAGTACTTTAATAAAAAAACAAAACCAGGTAAGCAGTCTACAGCTCTATAGTTATGCATCACGTACCTGCCTTGTGTCTCTGGCTGGCAAAATAGGAAAATATCTTGTTTCTTACAAAAAAGAATAACATTGTTATGTAACTATGGAGTCCAGTCTTCTATCAAGGACAATCTGTCATTAATAAAATGTTTGCTATTTTGACATTTATAAGGGAGTTAGTATTGTAATGCTGCTCAGTCCAAGATCTCATCAGAGATCAGTGTTCAGTGGAGTCTGTTTGATTTCATTAAAACCAGCTAAACTCCATATATGGCCATAGGGGAAAGATAAGCATTCACTCGAGGGGGGCAGGATGGAAAGAAGGTTCAGCCAAATTTCCCATTTCCTTGTCAGTGATGTTGGATCTTAGATGAGCTACATTACAGTTGGGCTCTTCCAGTGTTACGGCACAAACCCTACACACACAGCACTGTGAATCTGGAAAAAAATCAGAGTAGTGCCTGACACTATGAAAAAATTATACCCGGCAGTTTTTTTCCCCATAGTAGGTAAAACACTTTGGAGATCCTTTATTTATTTCCCCTGGTCCCCTTTGGTGGATTGCTTGAAGACATATTTCACGTGGCTGTGAAGTTTTAGGAAACATCTTGTGTGGAGACCTGAGCTATGGACTGCAGTGTTTGAATCAGATTTGGGTCAAAAGAACTGGCCAAAATAAATTCTGAGCACCTATTGACTATGAACAGGAGTAGCCAGCTGTTGGGAGTACTGAAATCATCTAAAAAATGTGTGTTGCCTGATGCAGCTTGGCTCTTTCCCCAATTCCTCCCATCCCCCTGGCGCAACAGGGAGTGACAGCTGTAGACAAATCTATGGAGAGGCTGAGTGCTCCTTTCCCCATTTCCAAAAACAGAACTGGCCTTGGTTAACACCCTCTGAGGGCTGCATTGATTTACATGTCAAGTGCTGCATCCAGAAGACTTATTTGGTCCCAGATGGCACATAAACAGCTACAAGATTAGATCTGATAAGCTGCAAAGTTAGGCAGCTTTTTGTATTTCAATCTTTGTTATAAATAGATTTAATACTTTCTTTGAAATCCACATCGTATTCGTCTTACAAACTTCTCGGTGCTGGATCTTTCTCTAAAGCTCTGGGAGGGTGACATTCTTCAGCATGCTTTGAAGGCTTTAATGGATTTAGAATTCCTTAATTTAGTCCTTTCCTGAAAATTTTATAGCATCGTAGTACAGGGTTTTTTTTGAGAGCTCTGCTCCCCTCCCATCTTGAACACACTCTGCCAAGAAATATGCATGACATTCTCCATGTAACAAAATAAATAAATGTTTGTGTTCTAGCCTTTCAGTATGTTACAATGTCCACACACCCTGTAATATTGATATCCCTTGTCTCTGAGGTTCTCACCTACAATTAATAGATTAGAAATCAGAGCTCTTCCAGGCTGCCCTCACCCCTTCTCATTCCTTGAACAGGTTATATTACTTCAGTACAGTACCAAGAAAGGAGTGGTTCAGGACTGCATTTCTATTTTTAAAACTATGAATATCTACTGAATACTATAAAAGAACCCAGGGCAACCTTAGATGTGCCTCAGTAAAAGTCTGCTTGAAATTATAATAATACTGTAATATATATTAAAAGTCATGACCCTGAATGGCTGGAATTCACAGGAAAAGGCCTTTGAAATGTATTAGAAATGACTGCCTATAGCTGTAGAGATAATGCTGGACCTTCACTTTCTACTTTTGCACATTGGGTTGGGTTTTTTTATCCCAGAGGGCTTATTTAATTAATACTAAGAAACGATGGATTCAATTTGCTGTTGGTTTTGTCTCAGCTAAGTATCTTTATGTCTGTAAAGTACTGAAGCATAAGCTTTTGTGGGCTAATGCCCTCTTCGTCGGATTGCATGCCGTTGCATGCAATCCGACGAAGTGGGTATTAGCCCATGAAAGCTTATGCTTCAATACTTTAGTTAGTCTTTAAGGTGCCACAGGACTCTTTGTCACTTCTGTAATTCCAGACTCACATGGCTATCTCTCTGATTCTTTATGTCTCTGTGCTCACTGCAGCTGCTTTAACTAACCTTTTCACATAGTTCATGAGCTGGCAAGATGAAAATAAGCAGGATCTATTTTCCTTGCGCTTACTAATACTCTCAGCTGTGGGGTATTATCATTTCCCAAGAACAGGTTTTTATTTGATCAGAAAGGGTATTTCTAAAAAAAAGAGTTGTAAATGTTAAAACTAGATGACAAATATTAAAAATAGATGGCCAATATCTGCTGAGGCACAAGACTAGAGCTCTATAAAGAAATAGTTGAAACATTTTTCCAACATTGGCAAAACTGCCTATTTTTCCAAACCTTGTTCCCAGAAACAGCTGAACCATTCTGCACTGAATTTTTTTTTTTTTTTAAGGTAGCTTGACCCAGAGAATCTTCAAGGAAAATTTCAGCTTGAATGATTAAAGATCAGCAAAGTTTTATAAGCAACTGAGAATAGGGGCTTCAGTTTTCTTTTCATTAATAACTTTTCTAAATTAGGAATTTGTTCATTCTGGTGGAAAAGTTGGAATTTCAAAATGTGAATGACTGAGGGTTTGTAGAGTTAGTGCAGCTAGTGGAGGGAGGATATCTGCCCTGCTTGAGCTTTGGTATGCTGCCAGTCCTGGTCTACCTCTATCTTTGAAGTGAGGATAAAATTAGCAATCCTTATATAACATTGGTGATATATAGAATTCTGTTGCTGGCATGCATAAATAATCTGAGGAGTAGGGCATTGCAGACAGTGTATATTGTATATATAAAATACACTGTACATTTTATATATGTATTAAACACACTGTATATATTGTATATGATACTTCTTCAAATTATACATGCTCACTAGCAATGGGATATTCTTTTTAATATCACTGGGAGATTTAGTAGCAAAGTCATGAATTATGGATTCACTGTCTCAGAAGTTTGTATAGTGTGTTTGGATGTGTACTCATATATTAAAGGAGCCCAATGCCAGATTATCGGAGTTCACACACACAAAATGAATGGCATCTATATACAGCATTTATAACAAGTGTGTCATAGCCATTGGAGCATATGATCAATTTAAGCCAGCCTTTCTGGATTGCACTTTCATGTCTCAAGCTATAGTTAACCTATCCCTCTGTAAAATGACTATAATGTTTACCCGTCTCTCTGGGATTGTGTGAGACTTAATAATACTATTTCATAAGCAGCTCCTCATCCAAAATGGTGCTAGAATCTCCACAGCAGTTATGGAATCTTTGTATGCTGGATGAGGCTGGATGTATTGTGACTAGTGGATTTCTTTCTACTAAACAGGTGGCTTTTGAATCCAGTCGGTACAGGATGAAAGTCACATGGTCTCTGAGTTCCCCTCATTACTTCTGACCAATTTCACATTCTGTAGCTGGTGTTAGATAAGCCTCTCTTGCTGTGGCTTCATCCATCTTAGAATCATGGAGGTGATTTATGTTTAATTTTGTTCTTGTTCTGCTTTGTTTCATTTTAATTATCTAATATTTAGCATGTTGGCATTTTCCATGTTTCAAAATGGGATGTCAAATTGGTGTTCTGTGATATTGCCACCTATTTAGGGATGTAGAGTACTTGCTAATAAAATTGAATTCATTCCACACCATAGAAATATTCTATTTATGAATGGGAAAGGGTGCACTTGTGCTGACTTGAATAAATATTTTCCTTGGCGTGGCAATGTAGTATACCATTTTGCTTTTCCATTGTTGGCATTAACATTATACAAAGATGATTCTAATTTTTACTGCATATACTTCGCAGTCTCCCCACTAACCCTTTCAAATACTAAAATGCACTTCTGCTCAGCAAGGCGAACAAAACACATTTTAGTTTCTAGGCCAAGGCACATCTGGAAACATTAGGAACCTTTTCTCCCCTTGCTCTGTTCTCCTCACCCCTCTCTTCTCTTTCTGTTCAGCTAGTCTCATTAAACCGACACACACAAAACATGCAGAATTAACATGATGTTTGCCACTATTATCTTGATGTCTCTGCTTCTATATTACACCCCTTTTCTCTACTCTGTATTTGTCTTGCCTATAAGCTTTTCCAGGTAGGGCTTGTCTGCTACTGTGTTTGTGCAGTGGCTAGCACAATGGGGCCCCAGTCTTGGTTGGTCTGTGCTGTCTTTTCATATAAGGCTTACTGAGTGTTGTACTTTATTCTCCCAAGCGTCTAGGTTATTCACTATACACATATAACCTGACAGAAGTAGTGATTTGAAATAATGTTTGTATTTAATTATTTCTAGGAACGGTGGGATAAATTTATAAAGAATACATAATGGCTGATCTCTGTTAAGGACATTTAGTGTTTCTGGTTTAGTGTTTCTACTGGCTTGCAAGTGTGCTCCACTAAAGCATTGATCCATGTGCATTTTTTTTTTGTACTAAGGTCCAATGGGTAGGGGATCTCTGTAAACAAAATCCTCAGGACAGAGCTGCATTCACTCAAATTTAAATCTAAATTAATGAATGTATCTGGGATACTAAGTGTAACAGGGTATTCAGGATATTTGAGTCTCATGAAGGGAATCATCTTGAATCGGTTTCACCTGTTTCAGGCATGCCTATAAGAGGGCAGGGAGAAGCTGTCAGTGAGGGAGGAGGAAGTGTTACAGAGTGTATTTAAGAGAGTCTCTTCTGTTGATCCAGGCTTTAAGCTCTCAGGTTGGAGTTGGGAGGGGTGAGGGGCCTGGAACTGCCCCGACTTCTCAGTGGTGGAGGACAAGGCTAACTCTTGCAGTTCCCCAGTAGTCTATTTTTCCAGCATCCAAGGGAGCAGTGCAGACTGGGAACTTTAGTCTCCTGTGCCATCCATTTAGATCTGGTTGAAAATTTGCAACTACTTTTCATTAAAAAATGTGATAGAAAAACAATTTTCATTTTGTTCAGAAATGGTCATGTAATCGTTCAAGTTTTTGTCAATGAATCTTTTTTATTTGCCTCAAAATGAATATGAAAACCATATTTCTAGTTCTAGCTTCTGTCAAGCGCTGTTGTGGAATGTCGCCTTTTATTTTATTTAAAGTGGATTGAGTGATGTATTTCCCCACCATGGTTTGGCTCCAGTTGCTCCAGTTTCAAGCTCAAAAGTGTGAAATTGCCTCTGGTGCTTTTCTCAGTATTGGAGACTCCACAAACACATAAAGTCCAAAGATAACGACTACTAACACAATCACAAAGTAAAGTCCTATCTGTACTACAAGTTTTATTAAAGCAATAAGTTACAATTACCCACGCATATAGAAATCCTATAAAAAACTATGCAATAGTTATATCTGTAGCCATAGTCACATCCTCAATGATATTCTAGGGTCTGATGGACCACTCAATAGATGATCATCGCTAGAGGGATGGTTCCTGCTGGGGTTTCCTGTGAGGTCATCCCTTGGATCCTACCACTTTTACCCAACCATGGAACCCTCTTTTATATTGTAATTATGACCACACCTAATACCTTATGCATATGCATAAGGGTGTTAACCCTCTTTTCCTTATCTGTACTTCCACACCCCAGAAATATTGGGGTGCCTCATTTTTCATAGGTTGTTTGTATTTCCTTTTATTCTCACTAGCGTTTATGCATAACATGTATCCTGTGGTCAAGACAGACATTCAAAGAGGTTACTATCACATGTCTCTGTGATGTTGCACTCCATATGTTTTATGGAAAAATGCTTATGAGTGTAACTGGAATATGCTTTATGCAAAGGGTTTCTTGTAAGGTATGGGTGGTTAGGGGCAGGGGGTCTTGGGAGGGGCAGTCAGGGGACAAAGCAGGGGGTAGGATCCCAGGGGGGCAGTTAGAGTGGGGGAGTTTTTGGAGGGGGCAATCAGGGGATAAGGAATGGGTAGTGGGAGGTTGGATGGGTCAGGGATTCTGAGAGGAGTAGTCATGGGGCAGAAAGTGGATAGAGGTCAGATAGGGGCAGGGCCAGGCTGTTTGGGCAGACAGCCTTCCCTACCCAGCCCTCTGCACAATTTTGAACCCCAATGTGGCCCTTGAGCCAAAAAATTTGCCCACCGCTGTTTAGTCTGTGAAACAAGCTTATTAGAACATCTCTGAGGATGAGATTTACCTGTAATCAGTTTCTTAATGTATTAGGCTTAGACTTGTGTGTTTTGTTTTATTTTGCTTGGTAACTTATTTTGCTTTGTTTGTTATTACTTGGAACCACTTAAATCCTACTTTTTTACTTAAAATCACCTTTGTTTATTGATAAACCCAGAGTAAGTGATTAATACCTGGGGGAGTAAACAGCTGTGCCTCTCTCTCTGTCAGTGTTGTAGAGGGTGGACAATTTATGAGTTTACCCTGTATAAGCTTTATACAGAGTAAAATGGATTTATTTGGGTTTTGGAACCCATTGGAGTCTGGGTGCTGGAGAAAGTAGCCTGCTGAGTTGTTTTCATGTAAAGCCTGCAGCTTTGGGGGCATGGTCTAGACCTGAGTCTGGGTTGCAGCAGGCTATCATGTCTGGCTCAACAAGACAGGGTTCTGGAGTCCCAAGCTGGCAGAGAAAATGGACTCAAAGGTAATTCCAGCACATAAGATGACAGATCCAAGGGGATCCCAAACCCCATCACAAATATATCGTGGTCTATTGTAATCACCTACTGGCACATCTTTATAGAAACCTTGTGACCTTATGTGCATAGGGTTACTCCTAGGTTACTCACTTATGTTAAACATTCTTAAGTCTATGACCTAGTATGGCTAAGTTAAATCTTACAGGTCTCAGTTTGAAGGCCTTGCATTTCAGCCATGCTTTGCTTATATACCTACTGCACACTCATCACTCCTAAATATTTACCAATGCTATACTTCTATATCCTATAACTTAAGTTTCTTTAGCTTTCATCGATTATATAAGAAATAGCATATACATTGACCATAACATCACATAATACAATAATAAATGGATGATTAAATGAACTAATTGGATACAGGAAATAGATGATATAAATAAAATAAAACTCAGATTTGGAAGAGGTGGTCTACTGGGTGTGGGATCCTGAAAGGAGCACAACAGTAAATGTTTTTTCATTGTGGTTAATTTGTAATCCTTTTCTGTGTAATTGTTTTGGGCTATGCACCTCCAATGATCCATATATGGAAAGTTCCATGAGTTTTCCCTCTCTGTTGGAGGAAATAAATATACCTAGCCAAGAGAAACTGTTCATATAACACATTCCAAGGACTTGCTTTTATGTTGTTAATTAGCCTGCAACATTAAGAATCCAGATATTTCCTCCTATATTCAGTTTTCTGAACTGAAGCTAGCTAGAAATTGTTAATGGAGAATTAATCTTGCCACATGCTCATGTTTTCTAATGCAAAAGCTTTCTCCTTGTCCTACAAAATCAAGATTTACCAACTGTAACCACAAAGTGGTATCTGGCTATTCTAAACAGAGGGAAATACTGTATTTTCACAGCTACTGCTGTGTGGTAACTCATGTTGAATGTTAACCTTATAATGAAAGCCATTTGACTTTGTACGAATTGATTAAATCAACCAAGATAAAAGTATAAGGAAAAAAATATAAGGATGGATAGTCTTCTCAAAAACTAACCCCATTTTTTTTGTAAGCCACCTATAGGGCAGCTATTTAACAAGGAATTTAGGGAGGGAGAATGGTTATTTGTTGTTGATTAAATACAAAAAACGAGGTACATCTTTCCATTAAATTTGTCAATATATCTTGGTGTGAGAATGAGGATCTTTCAGAAGAGACTGTATATACAAGAGAATGAAGACATTCAATAGCAATCCCCACTGAGTGTATCAAGATAGCTATCTAAATAATTCTTTGTATTAACTTAGAATCAGTATGAATGCAATAGAGAGACTTTCTTTGGAGCTCAGCATACAGTGAATGATAGCCTGTCTGTGATCCATGGCAACTGAGTAATGGAGATAACATATAGCACCAATATCCAAAGAACCACTAGTGTAGCCTGACAAATAATGAAGCTTCTCATTGATTTCATGCTCTTTAATCAGAGTGATGCTCCTACAAGCTATAGACATTCAGGCAAGCACTATTAGAAAGTGACAATATACATGGAATATATCTTCCAAGACTTTAGATCAATACTATTCCAGACAGAAACAATATTTAATTCAGTCTGAAATGAACTTTTGAAGTTGAATACAATTTAAAAGTGTGTGAACATCATGTGATATTGTAAAACCTACATTAAGGTGGTAACCAGTGTTGACTATGTTTGATTATTGCAATGCAACAACCTTTTTCACCATAGTAAATTATGGGGAAAGCCATTCGAAAGGAAATAGTGGTTCTTACTACTATAGCCTGTGACAAAGCTCCAAGTTTGCACTCGTGGGTCCTGCGCTTCCTGGCAGATTTAGGGGCCTCAGAAACTCATCTAGGCCCCAGAGTGACCTCCCTTTCTCCGTATAATTGGCAAGAGTCACCACCTAGTGAGTTACCTTCATCACAGGCCAGTATGGAAGGTGGAAAGAGCCAGGGAGGAGGGAGCCCGGGCCCGCCCTCTACTCCGGGCTCCAGCCCAGGGACCCTAATAGTATCAGCTAAGATGGCTGACCTTTTATCCACAAAACACAATACAATTCCCTGGGCTACTTCCCCACAGCAGTCCCTGCTTCTTCAAACTCCACTTCACCCTTACCTCAGGGCCTCCTTCCTTCTGTATGATGAGTTGTCCACCACTCAGTCTCACCAACAACATCACTTCCTTCCACAGCTCCTGACACCCACAGCCCACCTGACTAACTGGGAGGTTTTTATCTGGTTTCAGCCAGTCCCTGATTGGCTTCAGGTGTCCCAATTAGGCTAGCTGTTTCTACTCCTTTCTAGAAGGTTCTTAATTGGCCCCAGGTGTCTTGATTGGTCTGGAGTAGCCTTTGTTTGGCTATCCAGGGAACAAGGACCTGCACACCCTGAGGCTGATATACCTGCCTTCCAGCACTCTCCTATATCCTTCTGGTCTGACTCCGTCACAAGCCTGTTGTGAGGTTTTATAATGGGTGTAAAATTAGCCCAGTGCACCTCTGTCATTGGGCCTGTTGATTGCTTAAGCAAAAACAATTGAGGAGCAGGGCAATTTCTCGGGATTAATGACAGTTTAGGAGGAGCTGATGATCCAGATCAACCCATTAACTCCACTCACTCATTAGTCCCTAAAACGTAGCACTGAAGTCATTATTGCTGTTATAAGATGAAATGAAGGAGAAGGGGAAAGAAGGTGAAACAGGCATACAGATATGTTTAATGAGATAATTTTAGTTTCAGTGGAATTTAGGGCTCAACTCAGCAAAGAACTTAAACATATCCTTATATTAAGCACAAATAAGTTTATCTGCATTCAGCTAAGCATTTTGGGCCTGATCCATTGTCCATTAAAGTCAATGGAAAGACTCTAATTCACTTTAATGAGCTTTAAAACAAGCCTCTTTAAACAGGTGAGTAGTTCCAGTAACTTAAATGAGACTTACTCTTGTGCTTAAAATTAAGCACATGCTTAAGAACTTTGGTGAAGCAGGGCCTTAATGATTGAATGTGTGACATTGCATCTCATAATGCTTTATGGAAATATGCTTATGAATGGAAGAAGTGACAAAGAGTCCTGTGGCACCTTAAAGACTAACTAAAATTTTTTTTAGAGCATAAGCTTTTGTGGGCTAATACCCATGCATGCATGCATCCGACGAAGTGGGTATTAGCCCACAAAAGCTTATGCTCTAAAAAAATTTTTAGTTAGTCTTTAAGGTGCCACAGGACTCTTTGTCACTTCTGCAATTCCAGACTAACACGGCTACCCCTCTGATGCTTATGAATGTACATATGACATAATTGGAATACGTTTTATGCTACATGTGCCATATCTCTGTAAAGGTTATGATCTGCTGAATATATTCATCCTATTTGTATGCATGTATCATCTTTTATTCAAAGTTATGAATATTGGCTGGGTAGTTGTTTGATTTTAAGTAGCTTTAGTATTGCATTTGGTCAGCTTCTTTAGACATGAATTTGCAAGTTAAGTGACCAGTCAAGAAACACTTAAGCTAACAATGAAAATTGAGATGCCAATCCGCATCTGAGGTTTCCTGGGAATACAGCCTGGCTTGTAAGGACTGAATCATGCAGGGACATGTGACTTGCCCATGTGACTCCAAAACTCCATCTTGGAGCTGGATTCTGCACAGAAGAGAGGAGGAGGTCTCCACCCACAAGAGAAAGTCTATTTAAGCCCCTGGGAGATCCCTCCATTTTGTCTTCAGCTGTCTCAAGAGATAGCCTCTCCACCCCCAAAAGGATACTTGAAAGAAACTGGAACAAAGGACAGTAACCAAAACTAAGGGGCATTAGCAGGAGTCCTACTTCCCTAGAAATTAATGGCTTTGAAACAATTTCCCCGGGTAAATTTTGCACAAATTTCGCATTAAGATCAGTCATAATGACTTCTTTTCCATGGTGTTTGGTCTTGAATGAAGAAAACATGCCTATGATGGTATTACTACCCTAACAATCTCAGTTTCTATAAATATCTACGTTTCTCTTTGTTCCCCTTATACAGCATCACATGGGAGTGATTGTGTAAGAGGAACTTGTTGGTAGCCCTAATGTCTTGTGTTGGAAAAACTCCCTACAAGACTCCAGTGATATGTAACAGTCAGTAGAATTATTGTTGTACAACATTATTTTCTGTGTTTTACTGAGATTTATATTCCTTTTTGTATGGAAAAAGTCTGGCCAGCATTTCAGAAATAGGATGCTACAGGGCTGCTAGGCACCCTGCATTTCAGACCCCTTCTGAAAATGTGAGCCTCCATTTCCTCCTATCCCTTGCACACACTGATACTTGCTCTAGAGGAGGGGATAACCATAGGCTTTCTGACTTCAGAAACGACCGCATTCATTGAAGAGCAGGAGTAGTTTCGAGATCACTAATTTAGTCTGAATTTTAACAATTTTTCTGCTTACTCACAGAGTCTGTTTATGACATCATGTAATCCGTTCCCAAATACAGCAGCAAAAAGGGAGTCCCCTTATTTATAATCCATACAATGTGCCATTAGTCTAGCCTAGCCAAAGACTAGAGAGGAAAAGCTTATTTTGTGATTAGTACGGTACAATCATTGTACTTATCGTGATATTCATGGGAAATGGCCCAGTCTTTTAAGTTGGGGGTGTGGTGGGGGCTGCAAAGGCGGACTAGAATGGTTAAAATCCAAATAGGCAGCACACTACAACAGGTAACATTTTCAAAAGTACCTAAGTCCCATTTCCAAAAGTGGCTTGGGCCACATTTTAAAAAGGTATTTAGGTGCCTAACGATGCAGATAGGTGCTTAATGGGATTTTCAAAAGCACCTAGGTACCTAAATCAGACATATAAAGACTGTTGTTTCAAAACCAGAACTCAAATCCTTAGTTTAAGTCTGACTCTCTCTCTGTATATTGGGATGAAGTCTGGGCCTCAAACGTTGGGTGGTTCAAAACCTAAACTTGTCAGATGTAGTGAATGGACAGGGTGGAGAGTAGAAGGAAATGGAGCAAAGCAATTCCTCACAACAAGATTCCAGTTGTATAGTGATAGGTGGGGAATCCCAAACCCCAGCATTACAATGAGCAAGTTTTTCTTAGTATATTAGTGATTGTTTGGTGAGCAAGTGCCTACTGTTGTAGCTGACTCCCAGCATTAGGCTTTCACAGTTCTGAAGTTTTAAAATTCTACCTGGTCTTTGGGAAAGAAATGTTTTGCAGGGTTTTTTGTTGTTGTTGTTCTGTTTTCTTTTTTTGAAAAGGAACTCAGTGTTATCCTGAGAAATTCACTCTAAAAGGTGGAATTTTCAGGCTCCAGGAGTATAAACATGTGTGTGAGGTTTCTCTCCTATTCTCAGACAACAAACTGATGACTGAAATCTGAGTGAGGAGCAGAGACAGCGGCAGCTAAACCTGAAGCACATTCTAGGAGAGGGCAAAGGGCATTAGCAGATCAAAAACTCATAAACACACAAACCTCAAGTAAGTAACCGGATCTTGGACAGAGATCACTTTCTCAAGGGCGTTCAGTACCAGAATGCACACAAATTTAATGTATGAAAGAAATGGCTGAGGTGAGCTAAACACAAACAGTCTTGTTTTCCTCAGATGCCTTAATTAGCTTCCCTTTTGCCAAATTCTCTCTCTCTCCATACTAATTCTTTGTAAGGCTTCCTGATTATGGTGATTATTAGCTCCTAAATGAGACCAACCGCACGCCATTTGTCTTTTTATCAGGAGCCCCAGCAAGGTGGACAAACATTCCTAGGTACACACAGATGGAAAGCAGAACAGAGTAGTGTGGAATGAATTCCCTCCATGATGACTTTACTACATGCCGTACTCACTCTGCTATAAACCTCTTGTCTTCCACCTGATCCAGTCATTAATTGTACAGTACTGCATAAGGTAACAGTTAGCTGACTCAGGTGGGTGGGAGAGTGATCTTAAACTAAACAGAAACTACTCTACCTTCCCTCCACACAATAGCCCTAAATAAATCATTTTGGGGAAATAATCAGCCTAAGCACATTGTACCAGTATACCTCTATAATATAATGCTTTATATGTACTGAAACAATCCTCAAAAGGGGTTCCTCTTATCTCTGAAAAGGGTTTCTCTATTTCTCATCTGATATAGGAATACAGTCCAAATGGAAAGAAAGATATGGTTATAACAAAAATTACTAAACATGTCCATAAATTGCTAAGTAAAACATGTAAAGGAATCATTTTAAAAAAATCTGACCTGCTATAATGAATATGCAATTTAATGCCACCTGATTTTTCCACGTGCACAGAAAGCTTTCAAGAGTGATTGGAAAATCATAACAAATCTTTTTTGTTTGCTATAGCAAAATGGTTCATCTTCTCATCTTTCTCATTACATACTGAGTCATATGCCCCAGAGGAAGTAAAAGGAAGCATACCATCATTAATATATGTAATAAATTCCACCTCAGGACGTGTTCCACTTCCAGAGATGGAGCTATAAAAAAACAGTTTCTCTGAATAAAAGTGCCGGCCCTGCGATCCATTGTCACTTGGTTTTAGAGCCTCAGCATTTTGAAAAATGATACAATTTGGAATAGTGCTGAAACATAAAGGGCGGCATGCATAGTAATAAAATAGGTCTTTCAAAGGGTATAAATTAACTGGTCCACCAGTCTGTATCTACCTCCCCACAAAATGTGAACTTGCTATTGGTAGCTGACTTGATATTGGGAGTTAAGTCCAAGGTCTTAAAATTCAGGAAGCCTGTGGCAGAATCAAGGATAGAATTCAGAACAGAATCCAGGTCTGCTGGAACTATAGCAACAAAGATGTCCTCTCCCTGGTGGAGAAGGGGGGAAGTAATGACTAGGTGTTGAAGTGAGCAAGGTTCATCTTTTAGTTTTGGCACCAAATGTATATGAAGACTGTACCTTCCACACAGGGGTGGCAATGTAAAACTCAAACTGTAGCTTGCACTAGAAGGGATCCTGCCCTCTGTCTGAGGTGTCAGCATCCTGGAACGGAAATCTGCCACAGAGAAGGAGCTAACAAAGCTGGTTTGTAAAGGAGGTGTGCTATTTTATTTTTTACTGCACAAATGTATGGGGCAAACATTAAGCAGGAGTATGGCAGGCCAGATCCAAGGCCACCAAAGTCAGCCGAGAGCCTAACACTGACTTCAGTAGGGTTTAATGAGGTCCATAGCAAGGGGAAAAGAAAAGTAATCTATGACACAGAGCAAATAGTGTATGAGTTTCTAATTACAGGTCAAAGTCAAAAGGCAACTTTCTCTGGTAATCTTGTACAACATTATCATTATTATTAATTTGTATTGCCGTAGCTGGAGACTTTGACTCAGATCAGGGTTCCACTGTATTAGGGACTGTACAAATACCCATTGGGAGGCCATCCCTTTTTCAAAGAGAATACAGTCTAAATAGACCAGATAGACAAAGGATGTAAGGGGAAACAGAAGAGCATAGGTTAAGTGATTTGCCCAAGGTCACATGGTAGGTCAGTAGCAAAGCAGGTCTTCCGACTCCGTCTGATGCCCCCTATCTTTAGGCCATGCTACTCTAATTACGCTGCCTAATTATGAAATTTTCACTAGATTTCTTATCTTTATTTAAAAATACAAAGACAGTTCCTGATATCTACCAAAAATCATCTGAACATTCTAATGAACTGCTGGGATTGTTTTTAAATTGATTTTTCCAAATAAGAGAGAGCTGTGGGTTTTTGCACTGTGGGCCCAGACTTTGTTCTGACCCTTTTTGATTTTCCATGCACATGTGTCTTCCTTGGGGTCATTGCTGCATTTTTACACAGCATAATACAAAAGAGAATTCGGTTTAATATAGCACTTCATCTATTCAACGTATTCCGAAGTGCTTTGCAATAATGAATGACTAATTAGCAGTGCAATACCTTTGCAGGCAAATTTGGCACCAGATACCCGCTCAGCAATCGATCACATACAACTGAGGACATTAGAACCTGTTGTATTGTGAGGGAATGTGGGCCAAACACTAGGTTTATCCCCATGCTCTTTATTTTTAATAACCTGGGATATTTTATATCTGAATAGCCACCAATATTGGACTGTAAGGTTTAGTAATCATTTGAAAGACAACATTTAAAATTATGTAGCAGTCCATTAATATTGCTATGTGTATGGTATAAACTCCAGGCAGCCTTTGTCTCCCCTTATGAAAGGGTTTAGATTATATCCCCCTGCATTTCAATTCAGATATAAAACTACCCCCAAAAAAGCACACTTATGCATGAGACTTACCTTTACATCGTACATTTCAGCCATAAATGTCCCAAAACACTTTATAAAATGCTTGGTGCACTGAAAGAGGCAAGAGTTCTGTGGAAAAAGTCGTATGTGATCATGTAACTATTGTATCGTATAAAGCATATGCACAAAGGGGCCTAAAGACAGTTGCACAGATATTCGGTCTCTGGTGTCCGGCACAAAGAACGATCTGAAGATGGGATCAGGTTTTAGGGGTTGCATCTGTAGGTCAGATTTTACATTTGAGTTTACATTTTCATTGATATAATTGAACATATTGTGACATCCCGTTTCATATTCCTTATGAAAATATGCTTATGATATGAATGCGACATAACTTTGATTTACTGAATGTGATTATCCAATTTGTAGGCCTGTATCATTTCTGTATCTGAAGTTAGGAATATTAACTATGTATCTGTATTAGGAATGCGATACTTTGGGTATCAACCCCAACCAGTCCTTCAGGTACAACAATGGATAAACCAGACAGAGCTAATGGGCCATTAGCAGAAACAAAGAATTGCAAAAGAACTTAGTCTTCTTGTGGACGCTGGAGACAGCCTACGAGCAATGGCTGCTGCAGTCATGCAGAGACCTGGGTCCAAGTTATTTGGTGCAGGATATTCCTCCTCCCCTTTGAGAATGCCAGTGGTTTTCCACTAGAAGACAAAGGTTTCCCAGCTTACACAAAAGCTATGTAAGGAGTGGTTCTCCTCTGCCTTCCCACCCAAAGAGACACTGAAAAAGACTTGAAAGCAAAAACTGAACTGAGGGGAAAAGGGTTGAACTGAAGCTGGAAGGGAGTCTAGCTTGTGATAATAATACCTGAGGTCTCAAGAGGGAGACCAGTGCAGTAGCCTTTCAAGACTTTCTGTCAGCTGCCTGCAACAATATCTAGGCTGAGAAATACTATTTGTAACCAATTTCTTTAGTGAAACTACCTTAGTTTGTGTGTAAGGTTTCATTTGCTTAGCAATCAGCTTTGTTCTGTTTGCTACCCTTTTTAACCACTTAAAATCTGCCTTTTATCATTAATAACATTTGTTTTGTTTATAGTATAACCCAGTTTCTGTAATTTCTAACCTAGGTGGGAGAGTGGGGAGAAGTTGTGCATACCTTCCTCCACATTAAGGGAGGAGGCGGATTTTATAATATACCTTTTGAATCTGCAGTCCAAGAGAGGTGGACACCTGAGTGCGGAAGCAAGTCCCTTAAGCTGAGTCTTCCCAAAGCTGATCTGCAGCTGGGCGTGGTCCTGCCTCTGTGTGTGTGTGTGTGTGTGTGTTAGAGGTTTTAATAGCCTGGCTCAACAAAACAGGTTAAAGGGGGCCCATGCTGGCAGAACAGGTAGACTCAGTGGTTTCTCAGGACATCAAGTGGCTTCCTAAGGGGCATAACTCATCACACACATTTAATTGGAAAACATGTTTCTATTTTCTGAATAAGTTTCCTTGGAATGATTATTTGTTAAACTGCCACTAAAGGCAGGACTTGTTGTAAATCACAGTGGAGAATGTGTATCATTCATGATTCATCATGCACAATTGAATTCTAAATTATTCCTTCCTTTATCATTTTATTTGCATGTTTCTATGGAAACAAGAATCAGTCCACACACAAATAAAGGCATAGTATATTACTTCTATTGCATTTCTTTGGAAGATATCATATATAATGACAGCTTTAGCTCTCAGTAGCGTATAAAACTGCCCCAAATAAAACACTAATCAATCAAATTAGAAAAACAAATCCATATTAGACCCATGACATACATTCAGATGCAGGAGTGCACATTAGTTCTAGATTTGCTTTGGCTAAATCTTATTAAGGGCTCAGTCCTGCAAGGGGCTGAGTACTCTGGCCTCCTCCAGCAAAGCACTTAAGCACATGCTTAACTTTAAGTTCAATAGTAGTCGCGTTAATTTCCCACTTTGGGACATTAAGTAAATGGGGGTACTCATGCACTTAAAGTTAAACAAGTGTTTAGGTGTTTTGCTCAGCACCCTGCATGTTTGAGCTCAGAATAAAGTGATCAAGATAAAAAACATTTGGGGTTAAAGTCATTGAGTGCTGCCAGATCTTTACTACCTGTACCTCCCACCCATTTGAAATGCATCTTTGCCTTTCTAAGAGTATGTCTGCACGGTAATGGGAGATGTTTATCTTCACAAAACTAAGTGACTGGGCAACAAAATGGCAAATGAAATTTAATGTGGATGAATGTAAAATAATGCACATTGAAAAAAATAACCCCAACTATACATACAATATGATGGAGGCTAATTTAGCTACAACTAATCAGGAAAAAGATCTTGGAGTCATCGTGGATAGCTCTCTAAAGACAGCCACGCAGTGTGCAGCGGCAGTCAAAAAAGCAAACAGGATATTAGGAATAATTAAAAAAGGAATAGAGAATAAGTCGGAGAATATCTTTTTGCCCTTATATAAATCCATGATGTGCCCACATTTTGAGTACTGCATACAGATGTGGTGGTCTCATCTCAAAAAGGATATACTGGCATTAGAAAAGGTTCAGAGAAGGGCAACTAAAATGATTAGGGGTTTGGAACAGGTCCCATATGAGGAGAGATTAAAGAGGCTAGGACTTTTCAGCTTGGAAAAGAGAGGCTAAAGGGGGGCCATTTGGGTTGAAGTATCTGTGTGAGAAATTGTCTGGGACCAGGACTACAATCTGTTAACCTTTAGACCATTGAAAACATATATTTTTGTTTTGTTTGTCACCATATCTGTCTTGCTTAGTATCACTTAAATATCTGCTCTTTAGTAATAAACATATTCTTTGTATTTCAAAACTACCTCTGTCCTTTGTATTAACGTGAGGTGTGACTCTTCAGCTAACTTAAGAGGCTGTTGTGTGCACTGTCTCTTTGGAGGCTGCAAATGTAATCATTTCTGAGAGTGTTACAGTGAGCGAACCTGGGCCCACCAGAGAGACATCTCTGGGGAACTCAGAAACTGGGGTTCAGTGATTGTTACTTGCAAGGCCAGGCTTATGCTGGCAGCATCTCAAGCAGTTTGCCGGTGAAGAAGACCAAGTGATTGTGGCAGGGAGCTGATACACAGCCTAACCTCCAGTAAAGATTGCTCTCTCTGAGGCAGCGGGATCACATTGGATTACAGTTCTGGGCTGCCCTGAACAGAATGTCTCAGTATTCCCCTGGGATAGCCAGCTCCGATACTGACTACTCACAGACATTTCAGATCCTCTATACCCAAGGGTGCAGTGTGCTCCAATTTACCAGTTTTAATCTGTAACCCGCACAGCACTATGGACACTTACAATACAACAAAAGGTTTCCTTAAACAATAAAGATTTCTCTAGAAATGGTGGAAACAAGGGATTACAACACAACAATCATAACATGCAAACCTGGGTGTAAGCTTCTCAATAGTTACTTTTCCTATCTAATGAAGAAGATTCTTTTCCTTTCACCACCCCGCCCCAAAAAGAGTTCAGTCTATTGCAAAGTGGGCTGACGTTCAAGAACCAGGATCTGAATGTTCTTGAAAGTCACTACCTGTCCCACCAGAAGTTTTCCTCTGTGAATAGCTCCAGAGTACCTTTCCCTATATTGTTATACTACAAGCAGTCTTTCTGTTCACAGACAGGTGAACTCCTGCCTTATTGCAGAGTTTCTTTTCTACCTTTAAGTGGTTTGGATTGTCATTGTCTCTGATGGTTTTCCACTGACTGTGGTAAGGGTAGACAGTACCTTGCATTACCTTGCTGGCTGACTAGGGAGAGATGACAACACTCTTTTGCTTTGAATGGGTCATCATCAAGCCACAATACCTACTGGTGACTAATTTCTATTCCAAGTTTATAAAGCAAACTTTCAATATAAATAGATTATTCCTTAAATATTACCCCAACATCTCCCAATGACTGAGTCTTGACAAGTTATGAGCCTTTTGCACATAGCTTACATGTTCCTCTTTATGGACAAATATCCTGTAAAATGTTCGGTGTAATGAGTTTGTCAGGTCTGAGGTCAGAGCTGATTGCCAAGAACAGGGGATCCTTAGCCAAGACGTCCCTGTCTCAGAATCCTCTTCAGAATCAAATGTTGGATGAAGGTGGTAAGATGCTGTTATAACTGCATCTTCCCCTTGGCTTGCTCCTTCATTGTTCTTGGCCTATGTTGTGTGAAGATGATATAAAGATAGCTGTGTGCCATTAACTTGTTCATCTGAGGCTTTTTTAGCTTTCTAACTGAGAAAGGAAGCTTGCTAACTGACTTCCCAGTAGGAAATTGGCTGAAGTGTCTGTATACTAGACTAGTGTAGAAGACACCTACAGAGAAATAATTCAGCACTGAGCACATGTTTAAAATTGACATTTAATTTAGCTGTGATGGGATTAACCATTATCACTGAAAATGAGTTCTAATGTGTTTAAAGGCAGTGCAGAGACTTTAATCAGAGAATTTACTCCTGTAGCGTCTTAGGATTTGTCTACACTTGAAACACCACAGTGGCATTTCTGCAGCTGCGTCGCTGGAGCGCATCACTGTAGACACTACCTATGCCAACAGAAGGGGTACTCTCTTTGGCAGAGGTAATCTATCTCCCAAGAGGCAGTAGCTAGATCAATGGAAGAATCTGTTGGGGTAAGGTCAGGTTAGCTACATCATTTGGTGGTGGAGTATGTTTGTGTGGATTATTCACATCCTGAGTGATGTAGCTATGCCACTGTAAATTCCTAGTGTAGACCATCCTTTAGTAGCTCATGCAAAACCAACTTCCCCGCTACACACAAAAAAAGCCAACAACAACTCATCTTATACTCTTGCATATGTCCCTAAGTGCCCCCGGCAGTTGAACTGAGGGCTTGATTTTAAAAAAACAACAACCTCCTTTACTTATGATTGTAGCTTCCTCGGTCTTGCAAAATAAGCAATGTAATAATCTCAAACTTCCTCTATTTTTATTTCCATTGACTCCCTTTAAGAAATGTTTAATTGGACTCAGTTAAACTTAGTTTCTAATTTTTGTTCTTATAAACTGAAAGTCCACAATGAAACTAAAATTACATTGTATTGAACACAGGTGGGCAAACTACAGCCCACAGGCCACATCCGGCCCGCAGGACCATCCCGTCTGGCCCCCTGGCCAGGGAGGCTGTCCCTGGCTTTCCCCCATCTTCGCCCCTCCCCCGGAGCCACACCGCTGTGCAGACAGCACTCTGGGGGGTGGGGCTGCATGTTTGGCTCCATGCAGAGCCAGACACACTGCTGTAAGCCACATGGTAAGGGGACCAGGGCTGAGGGGTTGGATAAAGGGCAATGGCTTCCAGAGGGCAGTCAGGGAACAGGGAGCAGGGTGGGTTGGATAAGGGGTGAGGTCCCAGGGTGGCAGTTAGGGGCAGGGAGTCTTTGGAGGGGGTGGTCAGGGAGCAAGAGGGGTTGGAGGTGGCGTGGGAGTCCTGGAGGTCTGTCAGGGGGTGTGAGGATGGATAGAGGTCAGGGCAGTCAGGGGACAGGAAGCAAGAAGGGTTGGGTGAGGGAATCCGAGGGGGCAGTTAGGGTGGGGGGGCCAGGGGACAAGGAGTAGGGGGGTTGGGGGCTCTGAGGGGGGCAGGAAGTAGGAGGGGGCCAGATAGGGGGTGGGGCCAGGCTATTTGAGGTGGCACAGCCTTCCCTACCCGGCCGTCCATCCAATTTTGCAACCCCGATATGGCCCTCAGGCCAGAACATTTGCCCACCCCTGTCTTAAATAGAATATCAGTATCTTTCTTGGGTGGATCTATGTACAGTAGCTTATTTCCTATAGGAACCACTGCAGGTGAGCAATGCATTGTCCTGTTACTGAACTGATTCAATAAACAGCTCAGGACTCCAACACTCAATGAATCTCTGGTCAATCCTTTCATAGGAGCACACTTTGACCCTTCACAAAGAGAACTGAGACTGGCTGTACAGTGGAAGGCAACACACTGTGGGTGAGGTTTTTTAAGAAGCCCTCTGGAGTTAGATTTTTCAAATCCAAATCCTGCTGATGTTCAAGGGGTGCTGGGTGCCTCTGTCTTGCTTAGACTCCTGTGAAAATCCCAGAAACTAGCTAGAATTTTTATTGTTATGAAAGCAAGTCAAAAACCACAAATGTTCCAGCTGTGGCAGAAATACTATCTGTGGTTATGTGGCTTAGTCTCACCAGGTCATCTGGGAGGTTTTAGGCCCAGATCCACAAAGATCTTTAGGCACCTAGATCCAAGATTTTGGCTCCACTGTAATCCACAAAACCCCTATTTGGCTGCTGCCTAACCCTGTAGGTGCCTAAATTTGCTCAGAGCCAATGTTCGCCCTATTTTTTCCCATCCATGTGCGGAATGAATTTTGTTATGTTCACCAATATGGAGGTGATGAGTGACACATTGCCTCCATATTGGTGCACATAACAAAATTCTTGTAGTGGGTGTGGGGACAATGGGTTCAGAATATGGGAGGGGGCTCAGGGCTGGGGCAGAGGGTTGAGATGCAGGAAGGTGAGGGCTCCAGCTGGGGGTGCAGGCTCTGGGGTGAGGCTGGGGATGAGAGGCTCAGGGCTGGAGTAGAGGGGTCAGGTGCAGGGGGTGAGGGCTCCGGCTGGGGGTACGGGCTCTGGGGTGGGACTGGGGATGAGGGGTTTGCGGTGCAGGAGGGTGCTCTGGGGCTATGGTGGGGAGAGAGGACTCTCCCAGCTCTCTCTCCCTGCAGCAGCAGCAGCACCTGGGCAGGTGGAGAGAGACGCGGCTCCCTGCCACTGCAGCTCTGGGGCTGGGGCTTCAGGATAGGCACCTCTTCCAAGGTCCCGGAAGGTCTGGGCCAGGGCTGGGTTCAGGCCAGGGGAGGGGCGCCCTCGCTGCGGCACGTCCATGGCAAGTCTGAGCTGCGGCAGAGTTGAGGCTGGACGAGGGGCACCTTGGCTGTGGAAGATGCGGCTCAGAGCTGGGAATAGGCCGCCCCTCCCCCGGCTGCAGCAGGTCCCCAAGAGGGTTCCTTGAGTATCTACGTGATGCTAAATAGGCTGCTGTGCGGCCGCGCAGTTTACAAGGAACTTAGCTCAGAGCCTAAATTTTCAGTCTAAAAGCTTCCTCCGTCTCTGCCTGTGGGCATGTGTACTGTGCTGCTCCACTCCTAAGCATCTGGAGTCCCGGTGCAATCCACAAACCACGGGAAGATAGGTGGGGAAGTGCCTGTTTTGCTTGCAGGCCCTGCCCTGGTAGATGTGCTCAGAGCTTATCTCCCAGATCTGGCCCCATTCAACCGCTGAGAGTGGTGGTGGTGCTGGTGCTAGTGGTCATTACATACTCTTAGCCCATAGGTTAGAGAGTGCTAACCTAGGATGTGGAAGACCCACATTCAATCTTCCCCTCAGCTTGATGAGGAAAGCCAGAAAAATGCGAAACTCTATTATCCTGTTCAGCCACTAGGTGGCACTGGGTGTAAAATACCTTATTTAAATGACCCTCAGGCATACCTGCAGAGCATTAAAGCAGCGGTTCTTTACCGGAGGTGCGTATACCCCTGGGATACTCTTCCAGTGGATACTCAACTGATCTAGATCAGTGTTTCTTAACCTGGGGGCTGCACCCCCAGGAGGGTCAAGGACAGGTTATGGGGGATCGCAAGTGCAGGGCCGGCGTTAAGGGGTGGCAAGCAGGGCAATTGCCCATGGGCCTCCACAAAGCTAAGTTAAATGTTTCAGCTCTGCTGCCTGGGGCTCAGGCTTCGGACCAGGCTCACAAGAGAAAAGCAGGCTCAAGTATCACACTGAAACATGCAATATTTATATTCTGGTCGACTTATTTCATAAGGTATGTGGTAAAAATGAGAAAGTCGGAATTTTTTCAGGAGTTGTGACGTGTATTTTTATGTCTGATTTTGTAGGCAAGTAGTTTTTAAGTGAGGTGAAACTTGGGGTACACAAGACAAATCAGACTCCTGAAACGGCGGCTACAGTAGTCTGGAAAGGTTGAAAACCACTGCATTAAAGGATCTTCGAACACCTCTGGTGTGTATAAGCAACCTCAGTTTCATACCTACTACTGGGACATAAGAGGAAGAGGATTTAAACAGGGCTTTCCCATCTCTCAGGAAAGTGTTCTAACCACTGAGCTATGGGATATTGTGAAGTGTTTGGGTCTTGATTTCTCCTGTTGAAGCCGTTCAACTTTGGATGAATAGTTAGTCACTGGGCCAGAAAGATATAGCAAGTGAGAAAATAATTTTGTAATTCAGTGGTTGTGGCACCCAGCTGGGAGGTAGGAGGCCTGAGGTCCAATTCCCCTGCTCCAGTGAGAGTTTAATTATTCATAGGAAGTGGAATAGCTTCAACATTAGAAATTGAGAGTACACCTATTGAAATATCCCATTGCTCAGTGGTTAGAGCACTTTTTTCTGGAGTAGTGGGAGATTTCTCCTCCTCCCCCCCCCCCGCACTTCTCCACAACAATTCAAATCCTTTCTAACAGTCTTGAAGTGCAGGGTTTAGAGCCCAGGTCTCCCACATCCCACGTGAGTGCTCAAACTAATGGGATGAAAGTTAAGAAGGGCACTTCCAGACATCATTTGATGTGGAGCAAGGCAGGCACCTAATCCCTGGTCTCAAGAAATGACTTAGGCCCCAAAACTGCCTGACTCCAGGGGAAGTCCCTGGGCTGTGGATTGTTAGCAGAGGTAGGTGCAGCCTGGGCTGAGGGCTTGTCTTCACGTATAGGGGTGCAGCTGCACTGTTGTAATGCTTTAGTGAAGATGCCACTTCTCCGCTGGGAGAGCTGCTCCTGTCAGTGTGGTTAATCCCCCTCTGAAAGAGGTGGTAGCTATGGCGATGGGAGAAGCTGTGCTGTTGACCTAGCACCGTCTAACCAGAGGTTAGTATGAGCATTGCAATACCTACTGCTGAGGACATTCTGCGCCAAAAAATTAAAAATCCTGTGCACAATATTTTTAAATTCTGCCACCGTGTGACCCTGACAAAGGACAAGGACTGGGCTGACCCCAGAATCACCCCAAGGCTCTTCCCCTCCATGCCAGGTGCACTGGGTGTTGGTGGGAAGGCTCAGCAAGGCAGGATCCAAGTGTGGAGGGGCTCAGTGTGAGGGGATCCAGGTGTGGGTTGAGAGTGTTCTGTGTGGGGCAATCTGGCTCTGGGTGGCTCAGTGGGGGATCTGGGTGTGTGTGCGGGATCTGGATGCACAGGGGCTTGTTGGAGGGTTCTGGGTGCAACAGTAATGGGACTTGTCAAGGGGGTTCAGGTAGGGGTCTCAGCAGGGAGGGTCTGGATGTGGAGGGATAGAGATTAGTAGGGGGGTCTTGGTGTGTGGGGCTCAGTGGGGAGGTCCAGACGCTGGAGGAGTGGAGCTCAGTGGGGTGGGGATCCAGGTGCAGCTGCTTGGGGCTCAGTAGGGTGGGGATCCAAGTGTGAGTGGCTCCTTGGGGTGGTGCAGAGGGTGTGGGGCTTGTCGGGGAATTCTGGGTGTGTGGGGAGTGAGGCTCGGTGGGAGAGTCTCGTTATGAGGGGTTCTGAATGTATGGTGCTTGGGCAGATGGGGAAGCAGCTCCCTGTACACAGATCTCTCCCCCTGAAGCTGAGGAGTGATGGATGCAGGAAGTGCAGCAGGAAGCAGACAGGGGAAGTTTGCAGAGCTTTCTACAGTCAGGGAAGAAATCTGTAGGTGGATCTGACATGGCCCCAGATGCTATGCAGGGAAAGAGGAAGTCCTGTCCTCCCCAGCCCAACTGGGACTAGCAGCTGAGCCCAGTGCAAGGTAGGAGCCATCAGCCAGGTCTTGCCCAATCCCACTCCTTGCCCTACAATGATTTACCTCTTTTCCAGCTGCCCTGGGCACATGAAACATACTGCTGGGGAGGATCTCATGACTGCTCTTGTGGGGTAGCAAAGCATGTTTCTGTGGGGAAGCAAAGAAATCTGCAGGGGACATAAATTCTGTGCATGCTCAGTGGTGCAGAATTCCCCCAGGAGTGAACACCTAAATCCTTTTGTGGTCTCAATCCTTAGTTACTAGAGAACAGATCTGCCCATTTTAGGGCTTGTCTAAATTGGAGCTTTGCAGTTTTAGCTGTCTTCTAGTGGCTACTGCACATGAGATGATAAGAACCTACTAAAGCGACTAGCTGCAGTAGTTGCTCATTTAGTTCAAGCCATAGAGGCTTATGCTGTTTAGCTTTGATAGTTCTAGATTCAAACCAAGCAAGAGGAGTCTGCATTGGTAATTTTGTTGTAGTAAACTTATATGACTTCCTAAAAAAGATAGGAAATGACAACAAATGCTTCCTAACTAGACTCATTTACACATTTTTCTTCAAAAACTCAGAGTTCAAACTCAGAACTGCTCAAAGTTTCCCACTCCATCCATTGAAATCTGAAATGGTATCCCTTCTAACATCCCAATGTAAGGTCTTAGTTAGTGGACTAAAATTCAGGTAGCTGGGCAATATGCATTTGAAGGGACAGTCTCTTGAATAACTTTCTATCATACCAAGGAACGCACTCTAGTATATTCCCTGTGAAAGTGGGGGAGACTTCCTCTGAATACATACTTTCTATATCTCAGAATATACAGCCATAAATAAATAAATAAATAATTGCAGCACTCATCAACAGGGTATCTCATGTAAAGATTAATTCTTGCACTTACAATACTTTCAAATTTGCCCTTGTGCAAGTGTGATCAAGCAGAGGTATTAAAAGTTGCCAAACATGCTCTGTAGTGCTTAGCGGTTAAAAAGTCCTAATTGTTAGAGCATTAATCTATTGAGGTAATCTATCAACTCTGTGCCCAGGATTACCAACTCTTACTGTAAGCAGTAAAAATACTAGTTCTAAATATATTCCTCTGCTCTTCCATGCATGCCAACAAAGAGAATGAAATAGTAAAACAAAGATAACAGCTGACATCCTGCATGAACTCTCATTACGTAGGTTGAAATGTAGAAGGTTTATAGTCTCTATTACGTTTACATGTAATAAAAGTTAAACAGGTTTTTTGTTCAAGTTGTTGTATGGCCAATTGTTGTCCAGTGGTAACTCATTTAGAATGTTTCTATTCTTAGCAGAATAACTGACTGAACCCTCTAATTGTATGCCTGAGCAGAACTGAGATTCCCTCCTCACCAAGTTAAACAGAAGCCTGTGAGGAAGCAGGGGCTGAGATGGATTCCTCAAGGGAAGAGGAGGTGTGTGTGTGTGGGAGAGGGTCGGGGGGTTCTTGTAGGTTAAAGTCTTGTATAATGTGCACTTCCAAAAGCACTTAGGGGCTGATCCACTGAGATCCCCCGTGAAAGGAGCCTGAAGGGGTCGCTCAGACCCAGCAGTGAGGAACACACTGAATCTTATTGGGACGTTAGACTCGGGTTACAACACAGGATGGAGGTCAGGAGGATACATGTGGCAAAGTTGGCTGAGGAACTCGCCCTTTATTGTAAACAAGACTCTGATTTGAAAAGAAAATTTGAAGCATGTCATCAGAGAGAACTGCAGCTTCGTTTTGTATGAGGAGAGGAATATTCTGCTCTACCAAGTCTCAGGTTTTGGCTGTGACACAATGTCTAAGACCCTGTCAGAGAAGATTACTTATTTCATATGGTAACCAGTACTAGCATCCTAATAGATTAAAAATATCTTTCCCTTCCGGAATGGGAATTTTTTTGATGAACATGACTTGCACTGAAATAACTCAGAGTAGAACATTCTTATGGCATTTGCTTTACTCCCTCAGAGCATGTCCTTTCAGGGGCAAAACTGGCCTGCCACTTCCCCACCCTCACAAAGGGAAAAACATTCTTTAAGGGAGAGAACTGGCAAATTGGAGCAATTTGTCAAGATGGAAATCTGCCAGTCTAGGAGTGTTTTGTCTTTGAAACTGACCTCTCCAAATGAGTGTGGATCAGACAACAGGCTCAGTAATTACAGAATCCTAATTCATTCACGGAGCACCCTCCCTCTGATGCAGTGAATAAGTCCAGGGTCCTGTGGGAAACAATTGTGCATGATCAAGTAATCGAAGACTAACATAAGGCATAGGCACAAGGGAGCCAAACTAAGTTTTTATGGGCATCCTTAATTCTGGCATTTCCTAACTTTTCAGTACTTCTCCCTGCAGTTTTTACAGTCCTTTAACCTAGTTCTTTTACATGTGGTTTCATAGGCTTAAAATCAAAGTGAAAAATCAAAGTCCATTAGGTTGAACCATGCAGGCAGCAGTATGGTTCCATTTCATAGCAGAAAGGATAGAAACATTAGATGCACAGCATAGGCCTCTGCTAGTTGAACCAACAGAGAAACTGATCATAGCAGGACAGTACAATGTCATTCTGAGTCAAACATACTGCCAGTTTCACAGTATTTGCTGTCAGCAAAGGAATGATAAAATTCAGGAATCCTGGGTATTGTCCAGTGTCTGAGAAGTGGGTTACCCTTCTGCCTCTCATTCTCTCTAGCCTATCTTGGTCCCAGTGTCCCACCCTACCATCCCAGCTCCTTGTTCCACTCCTACTTTCCAGCCTCTACCATCACCCGTCAGTTTCACATCCTAGTTCTCTAGCCCCATCCCAGCTCCTCAACCTCACCTCTTGTCCCCTTTACCAAGCTCCTTGTCCCAGTCTCCTCTGAAACATTCCCAGCCCTTCGGCCCCATCTCTCCCCAGACCCAACTCTACTCTCTGCATTCCAGCCAGGCCTGTTTCCAGGGTCACTGTGCACAGGAAGCAGGGAGACTGTCTCATAGGAAAGTCCTGGTCAGCCCCTGGAGCCCCCGGAGGAAGCATGCTCAGTGCAGACAAAATCTTCAGAGAATTTAGCTGCCCAAGTCCAACAAGTCTGTCCTGAGTATATGCTAATAGATTTCCAGAGACTCATAACTTGACCAAACTTGGTTAGATTTTCATGGGGATGGCAAAAGGCACATCCCTGATAATAAGGTGCCCCCCTGCCAAATTTAAAATACCTGCTCCAAAGCATGGAGACTCTAACGATACTCAATGACTCGTCTGTAAGATTTTTTTTGTTAATTTGGGCAAAATATTTTTCCCTAACCTTATTCTGAGAAATGGTTGAACTGTATTTGCTGAAATTTTCCAAAAAAGTTCATCCTGAGGCAAATAATACAGACTTGCTGCTTTAATCTTGTTTTATGTGAATATAATTGTAAGTATTATGTATAATATGGTCTCATACTACAGTATGGAAGATTTTAGATGAATGCAATTGTGTACCAACTGAAGGAAAATGAGGCATGATATAGGTCAAACAATTACTTTTGCATGGAGTTCCACTGATTGCAGGACAGGGGCTATAGCTTTTTTTAACATAGGAAAAGTTAGTAATTATTTTACCAATATAAAGTGAGTGCTGGTAGGTTTTATTTATGGATTTAACATTTCCTTTAGGAAGATGGGGTTATTTTGTAACTTGTTAGTGGACTTGCTTTATTAGCTGAAATTTCCTTCTTGTTGGCTTCTTGAGTTCTTCTTGGCTTCAAGTGAAATCAGGAAGTGGGTAATTTTTCATTACTCACTACTGTATTATACCTATTTACCTATACCTATGTATTATACCTATGACTAGAAGGAATCCTGGAACCACCTTTATTCTACAGCGTATTTTTATAATCCACTAGCTAATGCATAGGGCTGGAAGGCAGAAGAGCTATGCCCTATTTCCAACTTTGCACAGACTTCATGTGTGACCTGGAACACATTGTTCAACTTTTCTGTCCCCCTGTTTCCCCATCTGTAAAATGGAAATTATACTTTACTTTACATAGGTGTACTATGTATTCATTAATATCTCTACAGTGTCTTGAGACCCTCGTACGGAATGTGACATAATTTTCATTTGTATAGATTTATCACTTTAATACACAGATGTCAACTTCTCATGTAAGTGCAGAATACTATTGTACAAACAATGGAGTTGAAATTAATAAGCTAAAGTTTATGCTGTCTAAAGAATGAAAAACATAAAGGTTTTATTCTTTTCTTATTTACACCAACACATTTCCATTGGCTTTGTTTTTATTTAGATTTTAGTTTGTTCAGATTATTAGAAGTGTTTACTCCATCCTAACATATAGTGGCCAAATTGTTTGCTACTGTAAATTGATGCTGCTCCAGGGATTTCAATGGAACTGCATCATTTTACACTAGCAAAGACTTTGGCCTAGGACATAGGTCTTGGAACACCTGCCATATGTTTGCATTGTGCCTAAAAGAGTGAGGTCCAGGACAAAGAAAGTAGTAAGTTATTTGTATTCTCTTCCTAGAGTGTCTTGACATCTTGGGGTGGGGGGAATAAAGCTTCCCCGAGTAATGGTAATTTTCTTTGTCCATTACTTGCTCTGCAACTCATCATACCATAGGTTTCACTAAGCTTGGCAGCATTACATAAGAACATAAAAAAGGCCATACTAGGTCAGACCAAAGGTCTATCTAGCCCAGTATCCTGTCTACTGACAGTGGCCAATGCCAGGTGCCCCGGAGTGAGTGAACCTAACAGGTAAAGATCAAGTGATCTCTCTCCTGCCATCCATCACCCCCCTCTGACAAACAGAGGCTAGGGACACCATTCTTTACCCAGCCTGGCTAATAGCCATTAATGGACGTAACCTGCATGAATTTATCCAGTTCTCTTTTAAACCCTGTTATAGTCCTAGTCTTCAGAGCCTCCTCAGGCAAGGAGTTCCACAGATTGACTGTGCGCTGTGTGAAGAAGAACTTCCTTTTATTTGTTTTAAACCTGCTGCCCACTAATTTCAATGGGTGGCCCCTAGTTCTTCTATTATGGGAACAAGTAAATAACTTCCTTATTCACTTTCTCCACGCCACTCATAATTTTATATACCTCTATCATATCCCCCCTTAGTCTCCTCTTTTCCAAGCTAAAAAGTCCTAGCCTCTTTAATCTCTCTTCATATGGGACCCATTCTAATCCCATAATCATTTTAGTTGCCCTTCTCTGAACCTTTTCTAATGCCAGTATATCTTTTTTGAGATGAGGAGACCACATTTGTATACAGTATTCAAGATGTGGGCGCACCATGGATTTGTATAAGGGCAATAAGATATTTTCCGTCTTATTCTCTATCCCTTTTTTAATGATTCCTAACATCATGTTTGCTTTTTTGACTGCTGCTGCACACTGCATGGACATCTTCAGAAAACTATCCACGATGACTCCAAGATCTTTTTCCTGATTAGGTGTAGCTAAATTAGCCCCCATCATATTGTATGTATAATTGGGGTTATTTTTTCCAAAGTGCATTACTTTACATTTATCCACGTTAAATTTCATTTGCCATTTTGTTACCAATCATTTAGTTTCGTGAGATCTTTTTGAAGTTCTTCACAGTCTGCTTGGGTCTTAACTATTTTGAGCAGTTTAGTATCATCTGCAAACTTTGCCACCTCACTGTTTACCCCTTCCTCCAAATCATTGATAAATAAGTTGAATAGGATTGGTCCTAGGACTGAACCCTGGGGAACACCACTAGTTACCCCTCTCCAGTCTGAAAATTTACCATTTATTCCTACCCTTTGTTCCCTGTCTTTTAACCAGTTCTCAGTCCATGAAAGGATCTTCCCTATTATCCCACGACAACTTAATTTACATAAGAGCCTTTGATGAGGGATCTTGTCAAAGGCTTTCTGGAAATCTAAGTACACTACATCCACTGGATCCCCCTTGTCCACATGTTTGTTGACCCCTTCAAAGAACTCTAATAGATTAGTAAGACATGATTTCCCTTTAGAGAAACCATGCTGACTTTTGCCCAACAATTTATGTTCTTCTATGTGCCTGACAATCTTATTCTTTACTATTGTTTCAACTAATTTGCCCGGTATGGACATTAGACTTACCGCTCTGTAATTGCCGGGATCACCTCTAGAGCCCTTTTTAAATATTGGCGTTACATTAGCTATCTTCCAGTCATTGGGTACAGAAGCCGATTTAAAGGACAGGTTACAAACCCTAGTTAATAGTTCTGCAATTTCACATTTGAGTTCTTTCAGAACTCTGGGATGAATGCCATCTAGTCCCAGAGACTTGTTACAGTTAAGTTTATCAATTAGTTCCAGAACCTCCTCTAGTGACACTTCAATCTGTGACAATTCCTCAGATTTGTCACCTACAAAAGACGGCTCAGGTTTGGGAATCTCCCTAACGTCCTCAGCCGTGAAGACCGAAGCAAAGAATTCATTTAGTTTCTCCGCAATGACTTTATCATCTTTAAGTGCCTCTTTTGTATCTCTATCATCCAGGGGCCCCACTGGTTGTTTAGCAGGCTTCCTGCTTCTGACGTATTTAAAAAACATTTTCTTATTACCTTTTGAGTTTCTGGCTAGCTGTTCACATTCCATTTTGGCTTTTCTTATTACATTTTTACACTTAATTTGGCAGTGTTTATGCTCCTCTCTAGTTACCTCAGTAGGATTTGACTTCCACTTTTTAAAAGATGTCTTTTTATCTCTCACTGCTTCTTTTACATGGTTTTTAAGTCAAGGTGGCTCTTTTTTAGTTCTTTGACTTTGTTTTTTTAATTTGGGGTATACATTTAAGTTGGGCCTCTATTATGGTGTCTTTGAAAAGTGTCCATGCAGCTTTCAGGGATTTCACTTTAGTCACTTTACCTATTAATTTCCGTTTAACTAACCCCCTCATTTTTTCATAGTTCCCCTTCCTGAAATTAAATGCCAAAGTGTTGGGCTGCTGAGGTTTTGTTCTCAGCATGGGAATGTTAAATGTTATTATATTATGATCACTATTCCCAAGCGGTCCTGTTATAGTTACCTCTTGGTAACTATACAGGGTTATATCTTCACACCCAGCTGCTTAATGGCATGTCACCTAGGTTCTAGTGGCCTAGGATTCACACTCTCAAGCTGCCATTCTCTATTATTTATTCAGATGGTCTTCCTGCCTGGAGATCAGGGTTCAGCCTAATAGTCTGTCTCAGTTTCACCTAGAAATGCTGCCTCTCCCAGCCTCAGACTCTAACTTTGTCTAGCAGGTTATAGGATACCGTCCAATATTCTGACACTTTTCATTGTAGCGTCCCTTCTCCTAGCTCCCTACAAAATTAACTTTTGATTAAGATGCATATGCAACTCCAGACTTTGAGCTGGATTCACTAGCATGTGGAGGCTCCTTTGCAGTGCTTCAACAAATAAATAGGAGAACTGGGATATAGGCAACAAAACCAAATTCAACAAAGAGAACTGTAAGGTGCTACACTTAGGGAAGAAAAACCCAATGCACAAATACAAAATGGGGGATAACTAGCTTGGCAGCAGCACTGCTGACAAGGATCGGGGAGTTGTGGTGGATCACAACCTCAACATTAGTCAGCAATGCAATGCTGTTGTAAAAAAAAAAAGCAAACGCAATTTTATGTTGCATTAAAAGAGGCATAGCATGGAAGTCACAGGAGGAGATAGTACCACTCTACTCAGTGCTAGTCAGGCCTCAGCTGAGTACTTTGTAGAAAAACTGGAAAGGATCCAGCGACAAAGATGATCAAAGGGATGGAATGGAAGCCATATGAGCAAAGGTTTAAGGAACTGGACATCTTTAGTTTGGAAGAGAGGAAATGAAGGGAGGAGATGACAGTGAGCTTCAAAAATTTGAAAAGTTGCAATAAAAAAGATGGAGAAAAGTTGTTCTCTTTTGCCACAGAGAGCAGGACAAGAGGCAGTAGGTTCAAACTACAGCATAACAAATTTAGACTGAATATTGAGAAAAGCTTCCTGCCTGTAAAAATAATAGGACAATGAAACAGATGGCCTAGGTAGGTTGTGGAAATTCCTTAACTGGAGGTTTTCAAATAGAGACTGGATAGCAACCTGTCTTGGATGGTTTAGACACAACAAATCCTGCATCTTGGCAGGGGGTTAGACTAGATGACCCTTGTGGTCCCTTCTAATCCTATGATGCAAAACAGCCATGAAAGTAGTTTACCTGGCTGGTGAACCCAGACGGGTAGCTTTAGCAATGCTGGAACCCTTTGTTCCAAGCTAAGATGCAAAGCAGGCTGAGCATACTAGAGAATCTCTCCCTAATTCTTCAGACTAATTCAATCAGGCTATTGAACTGTAGCACATCCTGTAGGCTTCCATTCAACTGCATGGAATTAAATGTTGTGTGCTAGAGCCTGGTGTAATACTGTATTCATCATAGTGATATGATTATGATACGATTATAGCATAATTATGATGAATTTTGTACAAGATGGGTCATGTGCAGTGTCATTGGAAGAGTTATGATTTGCTGAACATGTTTTTCCTATTTGTGTGCATGTAGAATTTTTGTATCTGAAGTTATGAATATTGACTATGTATCTGTATTTCAAATGTGCTTACTCTGGGTAGCACCCACAACTAGCTTTTCAGGTACAACAATGAAGAAGCTAGACAGTGCTAATGGCTCAGCAACAGAAAGAATGGACCATGGAAGAGCTTAGCCTTCATGTGAATGTTTCAGCTAGTATGAGTATGTGACCAGACCACATGACACTGAACTCCATTTGGGTACCTGTGTTTTTCTAGAAACTGGACTGGGAACTTAGCTTGGAACAAGGGTTCCCACCATATGGAAAAACTACATAAATTGAGGAGTTACATCATCTTAGGGACTCACACTTCACAAGAGAACTCTTGGAAACACCTGAGGGACAAAGACTAAACTGGGGGAAGTGCTGGTCCCAGGCTAATGGGGTTTCTAGCTTGTGAATGGAAATTTGGTGGACTGCTTGTATCATCACTCAGGGTGAGAAATTGCTAATTCAAATTCTGTCTATTTAATATGTTAGGGTTAGTTTGCATTTTTGTTTATTTGCTAGATAATCTGCTTTGATCTGTTTGCTATCCCTTCTAATCACTTAAAATCTATCTTTCTATAGTTAATAAAGTTGTTTTATGTTTTATGTGACCCAAAATGTTTTGAGTGACGTGTCTGGGAAAATCTCAGCTCTATAAACAAAGGCTGTTACATATATTTCTCACATTGAGGGGAAAGTGAACTATGTTAATAAGCTTTCATTGTACAAACTCCTGTACAGTGCAAGATGGTATAATACTGGGTTTAGACTCCAGCAAGGGTGCAAAGCTGGGGAGCTGGGAACTTGCCTGCTGTCTTCTGTCTGTTCTTGAGTGACTTAGGTGAAGCACTCAGATAACTTAGTTGGATGTGTGGTGCCACCTGCTGTTATGTTGGGTGATGATAGGGCCTGGAGAGGTTGGCTGAATCACCAGCAGAACAGTGTAAGAGAGACCAGCCCAGCAGTATGCTTAGGGGGCAAAGTGGTTCCCAGACCGCATCCCAGGAATGACAACCCTTCAGGTTGGGGTCCTGTCAAGGTTACTTTGCAATACTAGAATGGCACACAATGACCTTAAGGATGCTCTGAAAGGGCAGCTAATGCTTTTCCTAGTGCAGGTGAACCCAGGGCCAGCTCCTTTACTGCTGGGCTGTTCTGGAGCAGTGAGTAGGTATGACAGAAATGAGGGAAGATGGGGACAGAGCTCAACACTAATAGTAAAAAGTTTCTATGGAGAATATGCTAGCTGGCATAAACTAGAGCAGCCCTGTGGGTGCTCTAACTAGTGGCAAGGGTCAGGTCTCCCTCTTGCTGGTTCAGGATCTGGGGAGACGTGAAGGTGACTTATAACCCCTTCTGTTTCATTCCTTCCCCCTGCACAAAGACTGAGCCCTACTCATTTACTTTAAAAACATACAGCACATACACAAAAAATTATTACCTTTGCAAAGACAGATGCAGATTTTGCAATTAATGCAGGAGGCCTTCCATTAAACTGATTACTTAATATGGGAACTTGCTTTATTTCTGTTCTAATACAGAATGGCTTGCGCTGTTGTGTATTTGTAACTTGAGAAGACCAGCATTCGATCCTTGCAACATAATCTCTTGATGGGTCTTTAAATCAGAAAGAATGAAACACTTGCAGATGTCTGTATAGTCTACCTGGGCTACACAACACAGTAACATTGTATTAAGGAGCCATATGCATGACTATGAGACACTCTTGGAGACCAAAGGACTGTTGAAATGTCATTCTTCTTCTCCATTAGGGAAAGATACCATACTTGCTGCTCTTGAAACACAATCCTGGGGTGATTAGTAGAGCAGGATTAATAGTAGCCAGGAGAAAATCATATTGTTGGTATCCTGCAAGAGGAGTAACACAAAACCAAACACTCCAGTGCACTATCCACTGGACCAGACTGATAGAGTAATGCTAGATTTCTACTGGTATTTAGTTCAGTCCGGGTCTCAGTGGACAGGTGTCTACATCACAAAAATCATAGCTAACTTATCACCCTTGTTTTCAGTAGTGGGAGAAAGACCAAGGAGTGAATGAGTTTTGAAATACCATTGCTCTTATCCATAGAAGTCTCTCTAGGTCAGAGAAGAAAGATACCAGAAGGGCAGAGTGGAGAGACTTGAATTGCTTGTTCCCTTGCCCTATCTGTTCTGTGAGGAAGAAGTTCATCCAGCTGCAGAGGGATAACGTTTAAATCCAAAGTTGTTCATAGACCTTATGTTCACCCTGTGCAGAGGGCCAATACAGTATGCCCTGGATGACTGTACTATGAACTTTCTCAGTTCACAATCCTTCACAAGCACTAAATTCACTTGCAGCCACGTTCTGACACCCTTACATATCTTCATGTCAATGGGACTGCTTGTTGAGAAAGGTGCCACTGACTATGAGTGACAGGCCAGAGAATCTGGCCTCTTTTAAATAATCAAAGCAGAATGAGAAGATCCAGCATCTTTCCCCCATTGGTCGGAAATCTCTGGAAATCCAAAATAGAGACTGTGATATTTCTAGCTCTACAGTGTGTAGAGCAGACTTAGCCAACTGCTATTTCTCAACATTTGGGAAGGAATGGTCAGCTAATTAAGCTGATGGAGAAATTCAGAGTCCCAGAATTCCAGAGGTGAAACGGGGCGTGTCGGAAAGTCCTTGCATGCAGTGCAGTATTGAAGGGTGTTCTTTACTCTTCTGCCAAGTTGTGAGAAATTAAAGATACATTAGGTAGAAGTGGCATGCTGCAAAATAAAGACCTCAAATAAATAAATCTGGAGGCAAACAAATAAGGCAGAAACCCGTTTGGCTCCGGGGCCCTTTCCCATCACCACTGCAGAGCTGGCAGCTGCACTGGACCAGCTTATGTAGGGCTCAGGAGACAGCTGGTGCTATAGGCTTACCAAGGTGTGACCCATTCCCATTAAGATGACCTTCGAAGGGTTTTTGGCCAAGTACATGGATTTCTAAGCAGCAATAATTTGAATCTATCCTTTATTATGAGAGATTTGGGAATGGAAGGTAAGGTTAGGTGGCTAAGCTGACCAATTAACCATTGAGTAATTAAACCTGGGAGCATCCGATACCTAGGAGCCAAGAATGGATCTGGACCTATTTGAAAGCAAGTATCTTATCTTCATAGTATTCTGAGCAAGAGAGCTATTGGTTTAATTGCAGGAGAAGTGCACACATTTTGTACGTTTCATCCACTGCTAAGCAAAACGTAATGGGGAGAAATAAAGCCCTTTCAAGTTCCTGTGAGGGTGGAGGTATTCTCTGTCCTGAGAGGAATATTATGTCTGTTTAATAACTGGTCCTTCCATGATTAGTTCTTAGTGTTTCCAAAGTGGATCTGTTTGAGTCCAATTACAGCAGCTCTCAGCTGCTCTGCTTTTCTGAGCCTGTTTCACCAAAGAGGTTGGAATTTCTCTTGCTTTTCATTGCATCCTTCAGGATACTCTACAAGCGGGAGTAGGAGTTGAGCAAGCTGATTCTGTAGGAAATGGTTTGATACCTGTGTAATTAAGCAAAAGGTCTCAGCGCTAGTCTCTAAAGCCATTCAATTCAAAAGCCTCCACAGGATACACAGCAGTAGAGCCATCATTTGGGAGCATGTATCTGGAGCAGGGAGAGGGATTCAAGGTCTTACTAGTTCACGTGGTTTGCTGATACACAAGATCCATCCCTTTTAACCAACATAGCTATTAGAACAAATTTGGTTCTTGCCTCCAATCCACCATTTATTATGAGTAAACACCGTCTAGCCTGTGTCCCTATGAGCAGCTATTGCTCCAGAGTGTCATGAAAGCTGCCAAAAGCTGATCTGAAGTGACAAAACTAATTCAAATGAAAGAACAACCCACCTGAACTGTCCCCAATTCCTAGAAAGAATCTGACCATTTACATGGTTCAGAAGACATCAGATAACACCTGTGCAAATCCTTGTTCTCCTTTCTGCTAGATTTGTGGGGTTTAACAGCCTCAGAGCCCTGAGCATACATTTTTCACTTTTGATAAAAAGTCTAACGCTTATTCCTCCTTCAGGCTGGGGATGATCTACTATGTCTTTCCTGTAGCTATTTATATACCGTGACATGCTGCAGAGCTAACAAATGACATCCTAAGATTATGGCTGGAACGCATTGTATGAATGCGCTGTTACACGAAAAATTGTATTCCCATGCTATTACATGCCAATTCTTCTGAGTCAGAAGAGGGCCTGAAATCTATTGCTGTCTGTTTTCCAGTGCTGACCACTTCGTCAATTTCACAGATCAAGGGTAACCATGGAATCTCTATGTGACTGTTGAGAAACAAAAATTATGCGAAATATTCCTGAAAAACAGAGGATTTTCAGTGCTTTGTATTCTGGTGAAACCGATCAGGACCTTTCAGTTGATGTGAGAAATCTGTGGAAAGAAAGATTTTTGGTTTAATTTTTATGTGTGTAGTGGAAGCAGAAACAGAAGAAGTGTGAAAGAAATCACATTAATATCACATTCTTTCATAATTTAATACTCCAGCATTTCTCAAGTCCTCTGCTGTTTACACAGCAAACAGAAGACACTTTAAACCCTTCATACTAAAAAAGGAAAGTGTATGTATCAGTCACCATATGCTCCTTGTGGGCCAGATTCACATGTCTTGCTGAGTTGTTCTGGGCATGAGGCCAGAGGTACGTCAAAGGTAGCTTTAGGCCACCTTCACATGGAGCCAGCTGGGGCTGGTCCATTCCCTAGCATAAGAGCAACTTTCTGGCATCTCTAACTTACAGTCATCTACCCAGGGTCCCAATGGGCTTTTTTGATAGCAAGTGGTCATGGGGCTGTAGGGACACCCTAGCCAAACTTCTTTTTTTCCATGCCTAGACCCTATGCTGGGCATAAGAGCGTCCTGAAAACTTAGCATTTCCAGAGACCGATAATGAAGGAATGGAAATGACAAGGCCATAAGTAAAACAGAAGGGATTTAAATCAAATAAAATTGGTGTCAGACAAAGTGATTTTTCTTAGTGACTGCCCTTTTCTCTTATATCAATTTTCTAAGAATGTAAATCTGCAGTTACTTGGAAAATTTATCAATTTGATATAGGGTTTTTTCAAATAAAAAATGGCTAACCACCCTTGTTTTTACAAATCAGCTGATTTTTAACACACTAAAAAACCAGTCAGAATGCGTACTTTAAATCGTGGTACACTATGCAACTCTTGCTTCACCACGACCATGTACATCTGTCAAATAGAACAAGAGCAGCTGCATCATAAATCATTTGGTGCAACGTTAGTAAAATCTTTGTATCAGGCCACTGTCACGGAATAAATGTTTCCCCCTTTGAAAATAAATATCTTGCCTTGGCTTTGAGGTTCAGTTTGATAAATGATTCGACTCTGCCTCAGGATTTCTGTGGTAGTGGGAGACCATTATTCCATGACAACATTTGATTTTATTGATATTATCTATTAATTGAATAGTATTTGAGGCTCGTGACAATCCTGAATTTGGAGCGGGGAGGGAAAGATGCTCAATTAACCTGTTACACATCAGGGGGCTCACAATACCAGCAGCTCATTAACCTTAGGAAACAAATTTCTACCTAAACTAATGTTTTTGCTCTTTGCTATTCTTCAATATTATCCTTAACATTGCAAGTGCTACTGCAATAGGGCACTACAAGCAAATGTACTGGGGAGTGTGCTAATGCAAATAAAAACACACTCCGAGCTTGCATGCTTCCTGTGAAAGGAAGACTCTGTGCCTTATCTATAGGTAAATCAGGGGATAAAGGAAAAAGCCAAAATTTCAAACAAGGGCTCTGAGTCTTAGGGTACGTTGGGCCAGATTTTCAGAGGTGTGACCGCCTGCAGCTCCCAGTGACTTCATTTGGAACGATGCATGCTCAGCGCTTTGTAAAGTTAGGCACTAGGTATTTTAAGTTAAGAGCCCAAAGTCACAGGTCACTTTTGAGAATTTTGGCTTAAATTGCTAGAGTAGCACAGTAAGTCAGTGGCAGAACAGCAACAGAAGGCAGGTGTCCTGATCAGCAATCCAATGCCTTATACATTATTACACCAGTCTGCTTGTTCCTATCCTCCACAGGCTGCCTCCTGAGCTCTTTGCTTATCTCCTGCTGCCAAGCAGAATGATTCTGTGCAGGCAGCATCTTGCTTTGTGTGTGAAATTTCCAATGTGCCCTCAGTCACCGAGTTTTTAATTGTGCTAATGAGATCAATGCCAATGAGAATTTATTTACTAATATTTAATGCTCAATTCTACTGTAGCTATATGATGCATAGCGGTCCCAGACGAGGAAGGCTTTCTTATCAGATACTTAAAATAACTCTGCAGAGCTATCACACATATTTTAACAGTAACTGAAAATTGCAGATGAAGATGAAGAAGGAATGAAATACTGGATGCTTTCTGCTGGCAGAAAAAAGAGATACAGCAAAAATAATAATAGAATGCAAATATATTTTTACAAAATGCATGGATTCAGAAACCTACATCTAGCAGAAGGTTTTACTTAGTGAGTTAACTAAGTGATGATAAACAATTAGAAAATGTGATTTACTTTTTTGCAAAATTAAATTCAAGTTTAAAGCAGTATGAAGGGACAGCCATTGGGAAAACATGCAGTAATCAATGCTGAGAATTATATTTAACCTCCAGCCATAATTAATTGTTTGCATTGTAACACCTAGATTTCATTCTCTGAGACTGCAACATAAACTATGAAAATAGATTAGTCCAACATACGGTACATGATTTGCATTATTTTGTGCATGGTAGCCGTACAAATATAAACATACAGGCTGGAACATACCAAAATAGTATAGCAGACAGGGAGGAGGAAAGATAAAATTAGCTTTAAAATTGACCAGGTTGTGATAACTTGAGACGCTTCAATGGCACTGGCCACTTTTAAGATAGTGTTTGAATTTATGTTTGTGAATTTATTGGGGCCAGGATCACATGTTTCTTATCAAAGTAGTGGGGTTTAGGAAACAAGCTTGAAAGGGGAAGATCTCTGGAGATCTTTCAAGTCAGATCAAAGAAAGAACTGAAGATGAGCAGCATGGCTTCACTGGTAGGGCTATATGAAATGTTTGCATGGAAACAGGAACTGCATGAAATGTTCCTGGCTTACCAACTGAAAAGCATAGCCCTAGTTTAGCAAGAGGTTTACTAAATTTCTTTAAATTTAAGAGAACTTGGACCAATTAATGATTTTTTCTTCAAAACAAAGGAAAACTCATCATCTTGACATAAAACTAGGTGATGATTTGAACTGTATTGAGTTTTTGTGTGTATTTGCATCAAAATTTGAAGTGAAATTTATTGGATACAAAGTCAGATTAACAGAAACCCAAAACCTTTATTTGTCCAGTTTTTCATTAGGCTAGGGCCATGTCGTAGATGCCTTTGCTATGTGGGGGCTTCCCTGTGCAAGACCACAAAGGAGTATATTGTGGGAAAGTAAGAGAAGTGGCAGAGGCGTAGGCAGAATGTTCCTCCAGTGTTGATTCACCTGCCCATAACCCCATCTGGACAGAGTTGGATGCACAGTGAGCCACTTCTATTGTTCCTTCCAATATCCAAGAGTAGAGTGTATAATGGATTTGGTTTTGGCTCACTGGTAATTCCAAAACATTTTGAGGAAATCATTTCAGGTTACACCAAAATTTGGTGAATCAAAAAACAGGAAAAAATGGTTTTAGACTGAAACAAATGCTGCATTTTTTATTTTGATTTTGACCATTTTAAATCATTTTATCTAGACGTGATAAATTGATCCCTGAACTGAGTCCTGTACTCTACCTCAGCAAGAGGAGTAAGCGGAGTCAGCGGTGGAGTGGCCACGGTCAACTCACCGTCATGGGAATAGCCAGATAAATTGACCTAAGATACTACAATTCAGCTACGCAATTTGCATAGCTGAAGTTGCGTATCTTAGGTCGACATCCCTTCCCCCCCAGTACTGTAGCCCAGCCCTGAGGTATTTTATTTTGACCAGGCATACAAACAGTTAATGTCCTTTGCATGTTTCCAATTTAAAATTAGTATATCTAGGTTTTATCTACACTGTAATCCTACCTCTTAGGTGCTGTGTATCAGTTGCATAATCTTGGAGAAAGGCACTGTTCTTGTCAGACCAAACACACTGCCAGCCAAAGTAACAGGATTTTTGCTCTTACTGGTTTTTCTTCTGACATCACTTAGTCATTGTTTGTCTCTGATTTTTATGGGTCTGATCTTGCTTCCATTGGGCCCAATTCTTCTATCTTTATACTGAGTAGCACTGTATTTCAATGTAAATACTCCTCATTTAAGCTATAGGAGACAATGAAGTTTCACACAACCTCACATGCTTAGCATTTTTTGCTCAGGAGAGGTTCATGACTCTGGAGCAGCAGCAGAGATGCTGGTCACAAAGGAAGGGCTCTAGCATTGCTGTGTAGGAACTTGCATAACACCTGTGAGCACCATGACTGGAATTCTGGGCCATAAAAACAAGATAGATGTAGTCTATGAAATGTTAGGTTGGGTGATTCTTTAATAAGGATTTTAAAAAATACATAAAAATGCAAGATATAATAATGGGCAACTAGAATCTCTGAGTTAACCAGAATTTCCTTGATAACATTACTCTGTTTAACATTATTTTAATTAAATGTGTTATAATACAGATGCAGCTATACTGACAGAAAGAGAGGCAGTGTTCTTTGTCCATAAATATTGTATAGTTAATATAGAGGCAGGGCTGAGACAGTGAGAAGGCAAAGGGGCATTAAGATCAAATTCAGTAATAGAATTGGAGGGTCCTATGCAGGAAAGTGGTTTATTTCAGCATTGCCCTTAGGAAAGTGGGCAACTGACTTCCAAAATACCACATTTAATACGTGTTCTCCTGCAACTATAAAAGTCTTTTCAGGCCTTTTGCCAAAAGGTTTACTGAGAGGGATCAGGTCACAGAAGCTATTGGTCCCATGTAGGATTATTCTTGCACAGCTAAATTCAATAATCTGGAATAAACTTTTATGTTTTAACTATATAGGATTCAGAGTCTCTGCATCAAGAACCACAAGTGCTCTGAATTAAATAGGAGCATCTTCAGTGTGGTACTTGGGAATCAGACAGAGAAAATTCATATTAGCAAAACAAGAGATGCACTCTTAATAACCCCGGCCAGCACCATGCAGAATGCGTATCCTGAAGGGTTACCTCTTTCAGGAGTGGGGTTGTGTTTCACGCTCACAGACCTGTACATACACATAATAGTTCATGTGGCAACTGGGTAACTATCCCATTTGCATGTGCAAGTCTATAGGACAATTTGAGGCTGGCTGAAAATGTAGCCTTAAATGTTTAAAAATGAAGAGTATAATATAAAGAGGAGAATACAGTAAACTTTTAAAAATGTTATACAACTGGACTGGGAATACTTACAGTTTAACTAGGTTATGAATTAATACTTAGCTGCCACAGTGCAGCAAAGCGATGACCCACGTCTGGCCTTGGGACACATTCTACAGTCTCCTTTATCTGCTATTCTACTGAAAATAATGGGGACATGCATAATAATTCTGTCTTAGAGTGTAAGGAGGATGGCCTCCAGGAATTAACAGACTGTTCTCTTCCCAGTGTAGCGGTGTAATATGGCAAAACCCTGTGTCAGTCCCAGGATATTAGAGAGACAAGGTGGGTGAGGTAGTATCTTCTATTGGACCAACTTCTGTTGGTGAGAGAGACAACAAGCTTTCAAACTACATACCCAGAGCTTTTAGGGACTCGATTCGGATACTTTTATGCATGCTCAACAGTACTTTACACCACCAATCTGGGAAAGGTACTCAGAATGTCACCACTAAATACAAGGTCAAACAGACAGCATAAGTACTTAGGTCCCTTACAACATGTGCTAACTACTTATGCTAAACTATCTGTTCAATCTTGCATTTAGCTATGATAAGTACTTTTCTCAGACCTGAGGAAGAGCTCTATGTATGTAGCTTGAAAGCTTGTCTCTCTCACCAACAGAAGTTGGTCCAGTGAAAGATATAACCTCACTCACCATTTCTCTATAAGGTATATTGGGCATCTAATGTCCTCTGCCACACTCTGCCCAAATGTGACCTTTTGGGAGAAAGGACCAGCAAATTTAGACCTCCAAGAGTTAGACCAACAAAATTTGACCCTCCAGCACTTAGAAGACCCAGGAGTGGGAAGAAGCCAATCAGGGGCACCTGGCATTGACCACTGTTGGTAGACAGGATACTGGGCAGGATGGACCTTTGGTCTGACCCAGTATGGTCATTCTTATGCTCTTGTGTAGGTTAAAAAATCTGACTGCGTCCTCCAGGAATAGTACAGAGTAAAGCTGGGACAGTGGAAGAAGGACCTCCCTACTCTTAACCCAGAAAGCTGACTTGGTCAGGGGCCTAATTCTGATCGTGCCTTTTGACTGAGCCAGTGAAAGACTGTTGTAGAATGTAAAGCCCATGTGGTCATCTGGAGTTCGGTATTAATTGTCTGCTGTAAAATGAAAGAGAGATTGAGACACTCCAGTGATTCAAGCGAACCTGTGACACAGCCCTGTGATGCCTGCTTGGAAAGACCATATTATTGAACTCTGCTTTAGTGAGAGGTGAATCTTCCGAGTACAATATCTTTTCTGCCCATGAATACTCCAAAGCGTCAAACTGCTTTTACCAAAAATATTTCCTCCAGAAGATAGCGTGTGGTGCTCCTACTACAGACTAGAACCCAACATTGTTCAGCTGAAGAGCTAGCAACCAATCAACAACTCGTGACTGTATCTGTAACCTGAACCTCTCTGTCTTAATCTTTTACTGTTTAAGACATGTCATCATTTAGCCCCTGGTTCATTGACGCTCTGAAGTACATGCTTGATTCCATCCCTGTCCAGCAAAGCACTTGAAGACCTCCTGTAGATTAGGATTTAAAGGCGTGGTGTTCAAAAGAATTAACAAACATAGGTTAGACAAGGCTGTGTAGCCTTCAACCTATGCTAAGCTGTGTTAAAGCCCAGGGAAACCTAGGCTTTAATTCAACCAGCTTAGCATTTTTTAAAGTCTATGGTTCTTTGTCTGTATTAGACAGTACAATAGGTTAGCCAATAATCTCCAGAAACAGAGAATGTCAGGATTGGAAGGGACCTCAGGAGATCATCTAGTCCAACCCCCTGCTCAAAGCAGGGCCAATCCCCAAGTAAATCATCCAACAGATGTATTGTATTGACTTTAAGCATGTGCTTAAGTCCCACTGGGACCTAGGCACATGCTTCAGTGAATTGCTGAAATCGGACCCTCATGGGCCAAAATGATGAGAGAAACAGGGCAGAGCCTATGGCAGGCAGATAGTGGCACCTGACCTAACTGCAACATTTTATCCTTCTTGCTGACTTTCTATAACAGGTTTTTTAAAGTTATTCCGATCAGTTCAGCCCATCTTTACTGCTTGCAGAAAGTAACCTTACCGGGAAGGGTTTCAGTGCCAGTTATGCAGATTTTCCAGTTGCTGACATATTTCTGGAAGTGCCAGAGTTCAAGATAGTTACAGTGAAGTCAGGGACATGGCTTGTATCTCGCAGGGAGGTGGCAGCTTTGCCTGTGGGTTGGCATTCGTGGACAAATCTTTGCTAGGAGACAGAGAAGAATCCTGTGACCTCTGTATTTGGACCATCTGCTCCAAAACTAAGGACCTCATTCCAAGCTCATTTTCACAATTGAGTTACCTCAGTGTAAAGGAATGGAGAATCACACCCTAACAGTGTAGAAAAAATTTGTCATGGAGAAGCAGCAAGGAATTTCTGCATTGGCCTGTCCCATGAGATTAACACCGTTCATTGCAGTTTGCTAAGGGCTAAACACTCATACTGAGATATATCTTACTTCACTCGTCATCAGTGGGGCAATTTGCAGTGTAAAGTACTGTTGAGCATGCATAAAGATATACAAATCCAGTCCTTAAAGTTGAGTGTTTCTCATCATAGTTCATGAAGGAAAGGAGAGTGTCCTTTTAATGACAACTGTTGCCCCATGGAAAGACATCTCCTTTCCCAAAGCTGAAGTATCTCCAGTGCATTCAGGCAGCAATATTCTCCAGCTCATAACAATTGAATTAGCAGGGCCTGTGGGAAAAGAGAGGTACTGTTAAACAATTGTACTTGTATGGAATACCTAGTTAGTTTATATTTGAGTTTGATGATTGGACCCTTAATTAATCCTGTATTGAATGCATAACACAGGCAGATGAAAATTATAACAATTTTGAGACAATGTGCAAAATCACAGGTGCTTCATTGCACATTAATTATATATTTTATTTCTATTTGCAGACAGACCTTCTTGAACAAGTGACACTCATGCAGTTATCTAATTAGAAGAGGTCACAAAACAGATCTTTGTTGAAATAGCATGTAATTACTAATTAAGTAAACTAATTGCTGCTTTAAACCACTGTTTCATTAAATTCTAATATCGAGCTGGGTAAAGCATTCTGTACACCAAGCAAACCCAAAGAATTCTGGTTTTGCAGTGCTGTGCAAAGGTGCAATTTATAAAACTGGCACCAAGTGAAAAACAATAATATTTTAAATGCTAAAAGCCTGTGTTGTCCCTGTGCATAATCCTCACTGCAACTGCTGTACACACAATGATTCCAGTCCTTTATGGAGTGACCCCATTGGATTAGGTAATCTACCCAGTAATGAGAGAGCCTCAGGTTCAAACAGGCTCCTTCTAAACACCTAGGACATTGAGCTTTCGCTTGGGTGTTGAATAACATTCTGAAAAAGCAAAAGAAGTCACAACAAATAGTCGTTCCTTTCTTTGTTCCCTGTGTTTTTATGTGTACGTGACTCTGTATGTTCAAAGATTTTTTGAAGTGATGTTTTTATGTTCATTATAGCCATAGAATCTGTTGAAAAGGCTTTAGTGGAAAAATGTGTTTTGTTTACACATTGATCAAAGCTGGAGCTCCCTCCACTATCTTAGGGCAAAATGTTGAGTAGCTGGGTTCCCACCATTGAGAATAGCCAGGCAGATGCTTAGGTTATGGCAATGTATAGATGATTATCAGAGTTGCATTTACTTCACTCATCCAGAAAGCAGGCTAAAAATCCTGTGAGAAAAGAAAACATTTGTCTAGACAGGAGTTTGCAATTTAGGCAAAAGATATGCCTTGAAGTAAAAGAGCTGCAATGTCAGAACAGACACATTAGTTCAGTCTCCCTGGCTCTGAAGAGAGCATTTGGTCCTAAGAAAGAAAGAAAATATGTCAATGAGAATTATGAGAAACATTTTGAGTCAGGAATGACTAAGCTCCTTTAGGAAGAAGTTTTGCAAATTCATGTTTCTCTAGTTTCATATTCTATGGCTGCATCCTATGATGTCATCAATAAAATGTATAATTATCCTGTAGGACTTCATTTAGGCCATATAACCTTAAATTTGAGCTCCGAGAATATTATTTTTCACTTGCTTCATGTTCAGTCTGGATTGTAATTAGATTATCTAGTGACACCTAGTGACGGAGACCAGAACATAGATACATCCAAGAGATGTTTGCATTAGAGAGGCTGATGCCGTGTAAAGTATCAAGTGGAAGCATGCTGTTTGCCAGACATACTGGCTGGGGAGAAAAACTCTAGCCATTCTCTCCTAGTCAAACAATAATATTTAAAAATAATTGTCCAGCCTCTAGACTCAGCACATAATAAAGTCAATCGTTGGTGTGACTGTCATCCCCTTGATTAGGTTCCATGAGATCCTTCAAGCATGAGGCCACTATGACAGGAAGAGAGACTGAACATGGTAGTGGAGTGTGAAAGAGCCGTAGGAGGAAGGAGAGATGGAAGCACTGTGAAGAGCATAGGGGTAAATATTTTTTTATTATTTTTTTTGGCAAATCAAGAGTGCTGCTGTTGCCATGGGAGGAAAAAGAGTTTTGTCTAGAATTGGAATGGCTGGGATACTTCAAGCCCCTGGGGTGTGGGGGTCTGAACCAGGCATAACCTACACATGGAAGATGTTTTCATATGAGATAAGGGTTGGAGAGTAGTGGAGGCTTTAGGTTGGGAACAAAATACCTGCTACATGCAATTTTACAAGGGCTTGCCATTCTCTTAAATGGCAGGCTGGATTTTCTGGTGTGCTGAGGTCATCTTGTGAGAAGTGTGTGAATGGCCAGTAGGGAATTGTCCAATGCAGAGACGCTGTCTTCTGGCAGAAAGCTGGTGGAATCAGCCATACCACATCCTACCAGCAAAAGGAAATGACTCCTGCGCAGCGTGTGGCATGGGAGGGAAAGATTGTGGTGGAATGGAGCTCCCTGCACCCAATCCATCACTGACCCAGGGTCCTGTGCAATCATAACTTGCACAAGAGCAGAGCACCCCTCAAATCAAGGAGCTGCAGCTGGATCCCTCATGGCCCCCTCTCCACTTCACCTTTATGTAACTGTACATTCAGCTCACACAGATGTGTAGATCTTACAAGTTTTGCTGCCCTCTACATATTTATATTAGTCTGGAATAATTGCAATGCACTGAAAGCACCTTAGAAACCACTTCAAAAATGTAGAATAGATTTGGGAGAAAGCATGGCCAGTTTTCCTTTTAACTCCTGAGTATGATGTGCCTCACTGCACAGGATGAGGATGTAGGGCAATGCATAAAATAGCCCCTAGAATTTGTTCATATCTTCCATCCGAAAGGGGGGGTGCGCTGGGAGGCAGAAAAGTCCACAGTGAGAGGAGAGAAATGAAGTGTATCTCTGAAGCAGCTGAGCCCCACTTCTCCATGTGAAAGTGGTTGGAGCTTGTTGCAGTGGATTCCCTCCATGTGCAGCGCTAAGAGGGCCACTTAGCTTAAACTCTTCAGGGCAGGGACCATCTACTACTGTACCACTGTGTAGGTACAGTGCCTAAAACAATTCTTGCCACTAGATGTTCTTGGTTGGTTTTTAGGTACTGCTGTAATAAACATCAATAAGCACATTAAATGGAAATGACAGTGCAACTGCTATTTAACAATAGATTATTATTAATTATTATTATTATTATTATTATTATTATTTGTGCATACCCACTATTCACTGAAATTTTCACTGGCACTCATCTCAAAGATTGGAATAATAGAAATGAAATTCAACAATACAGAGTGCAAGGTGTCAATGGCCCCCTCCCTCAAGTTCCCTGGGGTAGGTGGGGGCAGATCAGCACTGTATGTGGCTAACACTGTTGCAGGCATTGCAAAGCATTTTGGGAAAAGTTAAAGGTGTGAATAGGAATGGAAGTTTCCTTTTCAGGTTATAAGAGGCCAAGAAAGGAGAGGGAGAAGAAGAAAAGAACAGCAAACGGGTTAATTTGAAAAGTCAGTTTGGTCTAAAGATAAAGAGAAAGCTGTTCTGCATTCAAGGTAAAGAATTGACACAGACCATACCAAGCACCAAAAAACTGCTTTCGGCCCCAGCTGGCTGTGAAAAATATAGACAGAAGTAAAACAAAGGCAAGGCAAGTTGCAGGATTGAGATTACATTTGTGATGGTTGGCCGCCCAGTGAGACTCAACAGTCTGCCTTTGTGATCCTGGAGCAGGTGTGTTTTGGGGAAACTGAAGAAGCCACAGAAGGCAGTCTGGACTGGAATACCAAGCAAAGGTCTCTGAAGGGGACACTCCCAAGAGACCCCCAGGGCATAAACGCCCTCCCAAGAGCAAAAGCAAGTTGGAGATCTTTTTTGGCAGCGAACCTCTGGACAACCTATGAACAGGATAACATCCCATCCGTTTTTCTCTCTTTCTCTCCTCCTCTGAAGGTACTCCCAGGCCTGGCCAGCCTGGCTGTGAGTATGAAAGGGGGTCAAGGTTTGAGCACTAACGCTTCTTTCTTCCTTTGAGTGACGTGGAAGCAGTTCCCACATTCATCACTGTCTTTTTATTATTTTCTTAATAAAGCTTTAAAATTCAGTCACATGGTGTGTTCTCTTCATCTCCACTCCTACAATCCTGTGGTCTTAGCCTGATCAACTGAGGCCCAGGCAGACTGGTAACAAAAATCTGTCACAAAGATTATGCACTTAGGATCTGAAAATAAGAATATTTGCTATAAGATGGGGCTTATCAGTTGGAAATGACAGAGTAGGAGAGATCTGGGCATGTGGACCTATCATGGGATGACTATGAGCCACAGATGTGATGCAGCTGCAAAAAAGGCTGATCCAATTTTAGGATGATGTAGCAGTGAAGACAATTTTAATAGAGATAGAGAAATGTTAATGCCATTGTACAGGGCACTGGTAATACTCATCTAGTATACTATGTATAATTTTGGTCACCCATGTTCAAGGAAGATGAATTCAGACTAGAACAGGTGCAGAGAAGAGCTACTAGGATCATCAGGGGAATGGAGAGCCTAGCTTATGAGAGGAGATTGAAAGAGCTTGGCTTGTTTAGGCTAACATGGGTTTATCCAAGTACATCTCAATTAATCAATTCCCTGCCATTGCAGGGGCCTTGGGCACTGGTGCATGTTCTCAGTCCCTTCTATTCTCTGCTGTCCAGTCTCCTTTGGTCTGATTTAGATTGCAGTTTCTGTTGCCGCTGCTGCTGGCTTTCAGCCAGGTACTTAAGGAGCTTGTCCAGCTCCAGCCTTTTCTCTCTTTTTTTTCCTTCCAAGAACTTGTCAGGGGCAACCATGGGACCCTTTATCTCAGGGGTCGGGTCGATGTAGTGACTTGGTGTAGTGTAGTTGCTTGGTGCAGCGGCCCTCCCACTCTAGGTCCTTGGGAGGCCACCGCGCTACGTCAGCCATCGTGGGGAACAAAGTATTCTCTGCTCGTGGCTGGGGCCCAGCCTGTGCTCAGACTGGGTGGGAAACAAACAGTCAGTGGGCTCCAGCTCTTAATCAAGGTGGGGCAACACAGAATCTGGGGCTCAGGCTTCTGGCCTGGGGAAGAGGAGTCTGCCAGCCTGGGTTATGGTGGCAGGGGGGACGCAGGCCCACCCACTCCACTGTGTCTTAGGGCACTAGCAGTGACAAAGTGCTTTGTCACTTGGTCAGCAGGGATCCACGCCGCAATTCGCTGACTCACCCTCTGTCAGCGCTGAGGCCAGACAGGAGGTTGCTACCCCTGGGCCACTTCCACACTCCCCTCCGTGGTGCACCTGTTGCCATGAGGAGGGGTCGAGGTTGACAGGTGCTTCTGGGACCACGAGCAAGTCTCTGGGGCTCAGGTCCAACAGCGGTCCAGGCAGTCCGGGCCAGTTGTCTGCTTCCTCCAGGTCTGAATCAGGTAGCGGCCCCTCCTCATGGCAACAGGTGCACCACTGGAGCAGTTACTACCATGTGCCAAACCTCACTCATCGGCCAGGGGTTGTCAGGGAGCCAGGCGGCACTGGCCTTGGCATGCACTAGGGCAGCCTCCAGGCTTCTCTACCTTATGCCATGAGTGTATGAGCTCTAAGGGACCACATGCTGGCTGAAAATCAGTCTAGCATGCTCAACATGCAGCTCTGCATTTCCATCCCCACAAACCCTTGCCCAGGAGGGGATTCTCCACTGGCCAGTTATGGGTAGAATCCTTTGCTCTGCCTTTGTGGGGAAGATGGTCAGGAGAAGACCGTTGATGGCATCCTGGACCTTACAGGTGGTCCAATCAAATGACTTTGCACAATGCTCTAGATTTTCCTGAGGCCTGGTCTACACTGAGGGGTGGGGAGCTCGACCTAAGATATGCAACTTCAGCTACGCAAATCACATAGCTGAAGTCGACGTTTCTTAGGTCGACTTACCTTGGTGTCCTCACAGCAGTGAGTCGACCGCTTCTGCTCCCCCGTTGACTCTGCTTCCACCTCTGACGGCGGTGGAGTTCCGGAGTCGATGGCAACAGCTCTTGGGGATCAATTTATCGTCTACACTACACATGATAAATCGATCCCTGATAGATGGATCACTACTTGCTGATCCGGCGGTAGTGTAGATGTGGCCTTTGTCAGCCTTCTACTCAGTAGGATTTGGCTTTAATAGCTGTTATTTTAATGGTGTTTAAATGACATTTCTGTGAGTGTCAGTCTTCGACAGGAAATGGAAGTTTTTTCCTGTGGTTAACAATGATTTTACTGCTGATACTGCAGCTTAAAATGTGAATCTATTAGCACAGATGGCTTTGTACGAGTGCTGTCAAACCATTACAAAAATCGCCATTAATCACAGTTTTAATTGCACAGTTAAACAATAAGAGAATACCGTTTATTTAAATATTTGTGGATGCTGAGGGAAATTGTGTGTGTCTGGATTAGGGGGAAGTGTGCATGAGAGAGACTCTGTGTGTGTGTGTTGGGGGAGTGTGCGAGAGAGACAGAGTATGTGAGAGTGTGTGTGTGAGAGAGAGAGACAGTGTGTGTGTGTGTGTGTGTGTGTGTGTGTGTGTGTGTAAGGGAGGGAGACAAGAGTGTGTGGGGGAAGGGTTGGGGGTTGGGTGAGAGACAAATGCACATGTAAACGTTCCTTCAAAATGTTTTAAATGAATTGAAATATGCCTCGCAAATATCACCATATTTACCGAACTGAAGTGTGTTTTTAAATAAATATATGCAAATAGAAGGTTCACACCCTTCTTTTTTCTGGCAGGCACAACTGAACCTCTTTGCAGATTTTGCCAGAAGTTATTTTTCCTAGTCCCAAACTTGGGCTGATTCCAGCCTCTTAAGCACTTCTCAGTTACAACAGCTGCAAATAAATCTCATGTACATTTTTTATGCCATCCACCCCGAAATTAATTGTGTTCACATTTTTGTTTTAAACTCAAGGCTTTCTAAGTGTTTTGATTAATTGTTTCTGGCAGACTAATCTGGATGCATAGATAGAGTGGCTAATAGATATTAATATCCTGAGAGTTCTTAAGTTGGGAGTACTTTATAGGTGGGGCAGGTTTTTTTGTCCTACTTAACCTTAGCAATGTCCTTTTATATCAATACAAGCAATGGCATTTTTTGATGAAGATAGATAATTAATTAGTTAAGCATTAGTTAATAATTGAATCCTAATTTCTTTATTCATTTTCACATATTGTGCTTTTCCATGGGAATCACAAATTGTACCAAGAGAAATATCTTCAGCTTGAAGGCTGCAGAGCACGTTCTACCATTCAGTTAATTCATGACAGTAATTTGGAAGTAGTCTAAGATGGACACAGTTGGTGTAAAATTGGTGCTTCATTATTAACTGAGCAAAATATGACAGTAATCCCAAATTAATTTCTGAGAACTATCCATGCAGATTGCTTAGCAATAACCATAATAATAATGTAAAAAGGAATGACTACTAATATACATATTTGTAATCTTTCATGTACCATTGTGCATATTGAATTTAATAAATATGTACAAAATATTATGGACATGAAAATAGAAGTAGAAATTTGCTTTGGAAAAGTGGCAATTCTTATAGATTGTGATTGGAGCCCTGCAAATATTAGGATTAATTTCTGTAGTCATAGGGCCCAATCCTGTAAGGATTCATATACGTGCTTACATTAAGCATGTGCGTAATCCTGTTGAGTTCAATAGGACTCCTCCCATGTGTTATGTTCACACCATACGCACAGAGAAGTTAGAAAAAACAGAAATCTTCTGGCTGCAACATTACAACATAACTCTATTTTATTTCGTAGAATTCACAATGATAACACAGAAGAACCCAAACGCAGAGAGAGAAAAAACAGATTGCTCCCTAAAGCAGTGAGGCACAACTCACCTACATTGTTTTAAGCTAGCTCTTTCCAGACTGGCTATCTGCTGACTGGCTCAGATGACACAGATCACATGTCTTTCCTAGGAGCCCTTTAGCCTGCAAGCAGGTCCAGGAAATCCAACACACTTAAAATAATAACTCATTAACTTGTCAATTTTTAACCAGCTCCCAGTACACCATAATGGGGTTAAAGTTTAAGCATATGATTAAACCTTTGCAGGATTGGAGTAGTAGGGTGTGAGCCAAAGCCCACAGAAATCAATGGCAAATGTTCCATTGACTTTGATAGTTCTTGGATTGGATTATGCCCTTAATGAGCATTCTGTTGGATGGCTCTGAAATGATTCAAATAACTCAAATGAAAATAAGACTAGATCCCGGCATTCCTTACTTCAGCAAAGACCTCCAACCTGTGTAGAAAAGGCAGAAGGCCTCAAAGTAGCAGACCGGTACAAAAAGAACCCAATTACCACTGAGTATTCAGACTAGGGTTTAACCACCACTTATGAAATGGAGCTGACCATAGTTTGTTCTGTCTTCATTTGAAGTTTAACTCTGCTCAGGTCTAGTTCCATTACAGCCATTGCTGACACCTATTGTCAGCAACAGGTAATTTTCTTAATGCAAACAAGGTCTTTGTGGGCTGCAGAACAGTGGAAGCACAGTGCCTCTGTCTCTCTGCCTTCTCAAGAATTGATGGCAGTAGGGACACAGCTAGTGGATCTGCAACCAGATGGATCCACTGACCAAACCCCCACTAGGAAGGAGAGCAAAAGAGGTACAGATAATCTTGCATCTCAGAGGCTGTAAGAACTCCCATGAAGCAGCAGGGGAGCCATGCCAAACCTATGAGAAGGATTCCTTTCCCAGTCCCCCAGCTCCTGCAGGGAATTTCTGTACTAAAATTCTTTATTTTCAGTTTTTTCACAGTGTTCAGGAATTGCTGCTCAGTCCTTAGTCACAGCAAGCTTTCACTGAAGTCAGATAATATTTAGAAGGCAGTTTAAACAAGAAAAGCACAATATGAATATGATTATTAACTAAAACTAAGCTATTTTTAAAAGCAAATTTAACTTAAGCTTTTCTCTAGATATGCAATTTTCTCAGTTTACTAAATATAACTCATGATGGCAAGACCATGAAAATTAAGTGCTATTTATTCTGCATATTCTGTCTGAATAGTGTATACCTCGCATTGCTCTTAGGAAAATGCCCCCATGCAATCTGATGTTAAAAGGCCATTTTATTCTAGTAAGTGACCATAGGGTTGGCACGCTGATGTTCCCTCTTCATTGTCTCACAATGATTTCCATGCACACTGTGTAAAGGTAAAAGGTTATTGTTTGTGACTACCAGCCCTGTAAGCTCAGCTTGGGATCTGACAGTGAAGCTGTTCTTTCCTTCTTGTCTATCATCACTGCTAATTACATCCAGAGTTACCCAGGTGCAACTCTTTGGGTATGTCTACACTTGGAGCTGGGGGTGTAATTCTGAGCTTAAGGAGACTTACTTGGGCTAGTTCCAGTCAAGTCACCGCACTAAAAGTAGTAGTATAGCCATGTTAGCATGGGCAGCAGGGAACCCTGGGAGGGTGAGACACCCCAAATACAAATCTGCCCAGATCCTACACATATTTGAGTGGCCACCCTGAGCCGCTGCCCATGCGACCACAGCCACACTACTAGTTTTAGCATGTTAGCTCAATGAGAGCAAGAAGAAGTATGGGGAATCACACCCCCAGCTCCAAGTGTAGGAATACCCTTTGTCTTCAGATTCTACCTGCAGGGACATCTGGCAATCCCCTGGCCTTCATGGGGTTTGCCCAGATGTGGCTGATTGATAAAATTACAAAAAATTCTACTGATGAGGGAAGAAGGAAGAAAATCCAGCTCAGTCTCTTATCTCTGTTGGTTCTGCTTGTAGTGCTCGTGCAGTTAAGAGCGAGCCCTATAATTGCTTAAGGTACATTGATATAGAGCAGTGGTTCCTAATCTTTAGCGATCCATGAACCCCATTAATTAAAATGTTAAGTCTCGTGAACCCCTTCCTAAAAATGAAAATATCCCAGGATTTTCTCCTTTACCTGAGTATAAATTATAAAAGCAGTGATCTTGAAAATATAAAATTTGTTCTTATGACATGCTTATTGCACACTATTTATTATTCATTATTATTAATCATTACAATATTTTTATTATATTATGAAACTGGCAACAGTCTTCCAAGATCTAATTTTCATAGCTTGTATCACTTTAAATATGCCTGTTATAAGACAAGGCTCCTATGTTTCATCAAGGAGTATCATGTGAAACAGCAGGAAGAGATTTAAAAAGCCAACTCAAAGAGCTCCTCCTACACTAGCATTCAGGTCTTAAGCAGTCCAGGCAAGCAACACACATTATAACAAACCTTAAACTTGTTCTTCATAATAATTTTAAAATCAATATTAGCTGCCTTATTTAATTTTTAAACCAGCAAAAAATATCCACCTCCCTTTCCGTTTCTTATAAGGAGTCTTGAAGTTTAAATATCCTCAGTGTGATAGAAATCCTCCAAGGGCTGAATCCACAGGGTTTAGAGCTATTTCCTGCCTCTGCAGCGATGCAGAGTGGCTAGAGGGTGGTCCATGATCAGTGCCAAACCACACACATTTGCATGTGTAGACAACACATAAGTTATGGAAATTACTTTTTTTGTACATTTTCAAACTCAACTCACAATGTGAATGTAGAAGAAGTTAAAGGTGAATCATTCCAATATTTGTATTTTTTTCCACTGTGTCATTGCAAAAAATCAGATAGACTTCAGATAGGTGCCATTCTTCTAGGCACAATAACATGCATTTTGCAATGAAAGAAACTGCTGCTTCATCTTGTTTTTCAACAGATTATACTTGTAATAGTGGTGGTTGTACATCAAGCCAGATGCTGTATTGCATTGCAGGTAATGTCTTATCTTTTGCAATGTATTCTGTTGCCACGAGCATAGTTGGATGCCCTGCAACTGGATTAATTTCAGGTTCTACAGAAATCTATGTGTTAATAATTACTAGGGCTGTCAATTAATCACAATTAACTGACACGATTAACTCAAAAATTAATTGCAATTAAAAATTAATCATGATTAATTGCAGTTTTAATTGAATTGCTAAATAATAGAATACCAATTGAAATGTATTATATATTTAGATGTTTTTCTACATTTTCATATATATTATACAGTATTCTGTGTTGTAAATGAAATCAAAATGTATATTATTTTTGGTTACAAATATTTGCACTGTAAAAATGATAAACAAAAGACATAGTATTTTAAATTCACCTCATACAAGTACTGTAATACAATCTTTGTCATGAAAGTGAAACTTACAAATGTAGTTTTTTTGTTTCATAACTCCATGCAAAAACAAAACAATGTAAAACTTCAGAGCCTACAAGTCCACTCAGTCCTACTTCTTGTTCAGCCCCAAACACTAAGACAAACAAGTTTGTTTACATTTGAGGGAGAGCCTGCTGCCCTCTTCTTATTTACAATGTCACTAGAAAGTGAGCTCAGGCATTTGCATGGCACTTTTGTAGTGGGCATTGCAAGCTATTGAGATGCCAGATATGCTAAACATGTTACAGCGGTCTCGGATGATGACCCAGCTCATATTATTCATTTTAAGAACACTTTCACTGCAGATCTGACAAAATGCAAAAAAGTCTCAAAATGTGAGATTTCTAAAGATAGCTACAGCACTCGACCCAAGATTTAAGAATCTGAAATGTCCAAAATCTGAGAGGGACGAGGTGTGGAGCACGCTTTCAAAAGTTTTAAAAAAGCAACACTCCAATGCAGAAACTACAGAACCTGAACCATCAGAAAAGAAAATCAACTTTCTGCTGGTGGCATCTGACTCAGATAATGAAAATGAACATGCATCGATTTGCACTGATTTGGATTGTTATTGAGCAGAACCTGTCTTCAGCATGGATGCATGCCTTCTGGAATGGTAGTTGAAGAAGGAAGGGACATGTGAATCTTTAGCACATTGGCACATCAATGTCTGGTGACACCAGCTACAACCGTGCCATGAAAAAAACTGTTCTCACTTTCAGGAGCCATAGTAAACCAAAAGTGGGCAGCATTATCTCCTGCAAATGTCAACAAACTTGTCTGTGTGAGCGATTAGCTGAACAAGAAGTAGGACTGATTGTTTTATTTTTGAATACAAGTTTTTTGTACATAATTCTACATTTATAAGTTCAACTTTCATGATAAAGAAATTGCACTACAGTACTCATATTAGGTGAATTGAAAAATACTATTTATTTTGGGGTTTTTTACAGTGCAAATATTTGTAATCAAAAATAAATATTAAGTGAACACTGTACACTTTGTATTCTGTGTTGTAATTGAAATCAGTATATTTGAAAATGTAGAAAATATCCAAAAATATTTAACTAAATGGCATTCTATTATTGTTTAACAGTGTGATTAATCATGATTAATTTTTTAATTGCACAATTAATCATGTTTAATTTTTAATCGCTTGACACCCCTAATAATTACTATTTTCCCTAGATTGTTAGCTGCAGCTTCTTGTCATTATTGGAAGAAGAGTAAGTGATGAGCTAATCTATAGTAGTTACAACTTAACATGTAAAATCAAAACAAAGACCTAGGGCTCTATGGGCACACATGGGTTACATCTGTACTAAACAATCCTTTTTAAACCACTTCCAGTTTTGTTCTGAATATCCCAGCAGATAAAGCAGTGTCTTGGGGGTGAAACATTTTGGGCTTCCCACTCTGTATTAATTTCCTTTGACATAGCGACAGGTCTCATTACTTGTCAAAAGTAGCATATGAATGCCAAAGATAGCAAGATATCAAGCAGTGGTCATTTCCTTCACTCAGTTTATTGTTCAGCAGCTCAGAATTCTTTTTAACACAAACACAGAGACAGAGGAATGAGAACAACATGAATAGGAAGCCAGAGTTGCCTTAATATAAGGCTGTTCTTACTTTTCATTCAATATCAGGCTTTTAGGGTAAGTTGCTGAAAACTAATGGCTTCACTGAACTCATTGAGACCTGTAGGTGCTCCTAACCTCTCAAAATCAAACTCTCTAAGACTATGTTGCTATTCTGGAAGGGCTTGGGATAAGAAAGAAACTATATTTCATGCCAGTCCTGTTTGTGTATTGTACACCTCTGTTCTGTAGGTTTGCGGTTAAGAAGAAAGTTTTCAATTTTCTAGCATCTAATTCATTAAAGTTTTATTGTGGACTAGGACCTACAAACCTTTGAGAAGATTTTTTTTTAAAGGAGTAGCCAGAGAGACAGAAGGGGGAGGCAAGGAAGACTAGGTAAAGGGGATCCAGTCAATCACAAGATCAGGGCCTTAGAAGACACGTGAAATATGAAAGACTGGCAGAGAAGAATATAGTCAAGTACACACACATGTGTGGACACAAAGCATAATGAGGATAAGTCATATGGCTTGAGCAGAGCAAAAAGGGTAGTATCAAGAGTTGAAAGCAGAGAAATAGGCAGCAGCTAAATTGTGCAGGGCTTTGAAGACCTTAAATTTGAGGAGAACGGTGAAGAGGAAGTCTGTGATGGTAATTGCAGAGTGGATGCACATGGTCCAACCAGCAGGAAAGGTAGAAGAGTTTTGCAGCAGAATTACATTGCAGAGTGCAATCTGCTAGGAGCATCTACCTCTAGCTCTTCCCTCTCCTACCCCTGCACAGGGGCTCTCTCTTCTGCCCAGCACTTTTCGACTCCATTGTTAATACTGGTGGCCCTGTTAAATAATAACAACATTACCTTCACTTGCTTTCTCCTTTGTAAATAAAATAGGTTTATTTTAACAAAAATCACGTCCTTAATTCATTGCATTCATTAGCATTTGCACCCAAAGCATAACAAGGCACTTGATTCTTCCTTTCAATTGCTTAACTGAAATTTATTACCAATTATGACTGCTGCTGGGAAGTTAAACAAGCAGCTAATTTAACTGTGGTAATGCTCTCATCAGCTGTACTACCATCTCTGCCTTTGCACTTTCTACACTGTTAAAAATCACAGGTGCAGTTAAATCAATTGAAGCCATCTGCTCCTAAGCCAAGTCTCAACTTCCTACTGGTGGAGCTGAAGCTCAGTTAGCATTGCAGCTTCTGTTTGAACTTATCTTCCAATGGCTAAATACAATATTTTTTCATTAAATTACGGTAAATTGTCAAAATGTCAATATGACACAGACATCTAATAGAAGTCTCCAGAGCCAATATTATCACCTCTAACCAAAAGGAAACTATGCCAGATCTGACCAGTGGCCGAGTGATACTACTCTGCACTACCACATGAGAGATATGTACAGTAATATTATTAAGGCTGTCCCTGCAACTTCTAGAAGGCAAAATGAATGATGTGAGCACATCTTCTGTGCTGTCCAACAGAGAACAGTGGTAAATATTGTGGAAAGACAGGAAACATAGGTAGGGACTATGTGCCCCACTGAAGTCAATGGGAGATTGGCCACTAATTTGCAGAAAGCCAGGACGTCATACATAGTTTATTTTTTGAAGCATCATCAATTTCAGCTAAAGCTAATTGAGGCGCAGACATTCAACATAGGGGTCTATTACAGGGGTGGGGGAGTGAGGTTCTGTGGTCTGCAATGGGCAGGAGGTCATCTAGATGATCGCGATAGTTCATTCTGACCTTAAAGCCTATGAGTCTATGAGCATCTCTGAAAATTAGAGCCATAAAAAAAGCAGCTATGCTCAGAATCATAGGACTGGAATGGACTTCTAATTCAGTCATCTAGTCCAGTCCCCTGCACTCATGGCAGGATTAAGTATTATCTAGATCATCCCTGACAGGTGTTTGTCTAACCTGCCTTTTAAAATGTTCAATGATGGAGATTCCACAACCTCTCTAAGCAATTTATTCCAGTGCTTAACCCACTATGGCCCCGGATCTCTTTCCGCAGTGCTCCTTCCTAAGAGAGTCATTTCCCATTTTGTATGTGTGCACCTGATTGTTCCTTCCTAAGTGAAGTATTCTGCATTTTTCCTTGTTGAATTTCATCCTATTTACTTGAGACATTTCTCCAATGTGTCCAGACCATTTTGAATTTTAACCCTGCCCTCCAAAGCACTGACAACCCCTCTCAGCGTGGTATTGTCTGCAAACTTTATAAGTGTACTCTCTATGCCATTATCTAAATCATTGAAGAAGCTATTGAACAGAACTGATCCTTGTGTGGCCCCACTCGTTATGCCCTTCCAGCATGACTCTGAACCACTGATAACTACTCTCTGTGAATGGTTTTCCAATTAGTTATGCACCCCCTTATAGTTGCTCCACCTAGGTTGCATGCAGCAAAAGGGATTGTAGCTCTATGTGAACTTAGCAGTTCTAAGCTCCCCAGTAATTAATTAATTATGTTCCATCTCCATAGGGAAAGAACTTAGTGTTTATTACAAGACCCAAATATACTTCCTGTTTACTTGTTTTTAAAACAAGAGCAAATCACATACGCTGTGTTGCAAAAATCCTCAGGATAGGTAGAGCACAGCAGATCTTCTGTACCTGAATAACAGCAAGGAGTCTGGTGGCACCAAAGTGGGGTTTTTTTTTTAAACTAACGAAAGTTTATGCCCAGATAAATCTGTTAGTCTTTAAGGTGCCACCAGAGTCCTTGTTATTTTTGTGGATGCAGACTAACACGGCTATGCTTCTGATACTTCTGTACCTCAGTTACTGCAAAGAGTGAGGCAAACAATTATATAGCAATAGTTTACATGTATTTCCTGTTTGTTTAGCAGTTCCCCCCTCCCACACACACACACACCTCCACCACCTTTTGCGAAGTAAGTCTGTCTGTCACAAAACAAACTGTGACTAGGAAAAGTGTTACAAGTTCAGACAGCAAGTCCCCATGTTTACAGGCATCTTCCTGAGACTGGACAGTCACTGAATCAAGAAAAAAGCCAAAATCTGGACATGGCAATCAGAACCAAGAGGGCTCCTGTGAGAGGCAGATAAAGAGTTGATCAGGTAAAGCCAAAAGGTGAGCAAGGTTCATTTGTAGTTGAAAGAAGTTGTTTAGTTTCATATTAAATAATAGGCTCAGTCTTGCAGTTCTGTTGCAGGCAAAAGTCCTATTCTTTGCAAGGTCCATCTGATTCTTTAGATATGACAGCAGTTCTCAAAGTTTAGCAATCCAAGGACCCCCATTTTGATTTAAAAAATTTTGCAGACTCCCAAATCAGCTTCTAATTTTCCCGGGGGGTGCTCAACCCCCAGCTCAGCCCCTGCCCCCATGTCTTCCCACCCACACTCCACCTCTGCCCCTCCTCTTTCCGCCCTCTCCCTTGAGCGTGCCCCATTCCCGGTCCTCCCTCTCCCTCCCAGTGCCTCCTGCACATTACTGAATAGCTGTTCCCCAGCATGAAGGAGGAACTAGGAGGTAGGGGGAGGAGTTGATTAGCTTGGCTGGTGACCCCAGACATGATTCTCAGACCCATTGGAGTACCCTCGTGGACCTCTAGGAGTCCACTGACCCCAGTTTGAGAACTGCTGAGGTATGGTATTTTTTCTAAACTATTTTTTCCATGATCTTTTCATTCTTAAACAAAACAATTCAATGTCCCTACATGTGACCCTACACACTACTGCAATGATATTTATACAAAATATGCTTTGTGAGGTACCATATGAAAGTTCATAACACGCTGGTTACTAATATCATTGTAAAATGCACAGATTAACCTTGTTTGTGAAATTATGAATTTTTCCTGTATGCTGTTACTAGAGCATATTTAAGACCAGACATTCTAGCCTAGTTAAAGGTGACAAACAGGTATGTCCTAGACAAAGGAATGTAGGCTTGCCTCAATTCATATATTAGTGGTAAACAAAGCTGTTGAGCTAAACCAGCAAGGGCTGTCCTGTTCCTGAACTCAAGAGATAGAAGATTAACATGGCTGCTGCACACCAGAGAGAGACACAGGAGATGGAATCCCCAGCAGGCCTGACTTGTAAAGCAAAGACATCCCTTTGGGGACATAAGCAATGAGAAAGACTCCATTTTTATCTTTTATCTGAGGAGACAAAGAAACCAAATGATTTTATCTCTGTGATGGTTCTTGGCCGAGCCAGCCAGTAAAAAGCTGGAGAGGAGACTGTGGGTAAAAGAAATCATCTTGAACAAAGACTGTATCCTGCTAGATTAAGTTTTAGACTTTTAGATGCGTTTTCACTTTTATTTGCTTGTAGCCATTTCTATCTTTATCACTTTTACTTCATATCACTTAATACATTTGTTTTACTTTTAATATAAACTGGTTCAGTACTGTGTTTAAGGAGACAGGTGTATTTACCCCCAGTTAAATTAATAAGATGTACTGACTCTTCAGCAGAGCAGCAAACTTAATATCTTCTGTAAATGTTCAGTGGTAGGGGCTGTGCATTGCCAGAAATATCTCTGAGGAGCTCAAGGGCTGGAATTCACTGATTGTTACCTGCTAGGTGAGGTTTGGGCTCAGAGAGTCTCCAGGAATTTGCTGGTGAGGAAGGCACAGAGCTGTGACAGGGGAGCTGAGACAGTCTAATCACTAGCAAAACTCACTCTTGCTGAGGCAGAGAGGTAACACGGGTATGCCTGCACTGCAATAAAACACCCACAGCTGGCCTGTGTCAGCTGACTCGTGTTTGTGGGGATCAGGCTGTGGGGTTATAAAACTGAAGTGTAGATGTTTGGGCTCAGGATGCTTCTGCCTCCTCACAGGGTCTCAGAGCTTGAACATCTACACTGCAATTTTGTACCCCTGTACTGAGCTCAAGTCAGCTGACCCATGCCAGCCTTGGGTGTTTTATTGCTGAGGAGACATATCCACAGTGGCTCACAACTCTGAGTACCCCTGTCAGTGTGCTATAGTGGCACAGTCAAACAAGGTTTACACACCACGTGCTGTTCTGACTAAGGTGTAGGGTTGAAGCACTGGTAAAACAGTTTGAAGCGATTTTCAAGCGATGAGGCTGGGCACAGTTAAAGAAAGGTTACAGCTTTATGATTTTTTGTTTGTGTCGGACAAGGGAAATAGAACAAAGGAAGTTTAAAATGAATGACAGTGAAACAGTCACTAAGCTAGAGCTGCCTAAATTGGAAAAGGACCAAAAAGTCCTAAAGAGAGAGGCTGGGAAAGCGGCAGGAGAACGTCAGAAATGGGAAGCAGAATGAGAGTCAGATCATGAATACTGAAAATGGGAAATACGAGAGCCAAAGAGTGAGAAGAAGCATATACGAGGACCCTGAAAACAGAAACAGCTGACCACCAATGAGCCATGGAGCTGAAAGAAGCTCTGGAAAAAGAGGAGGAGAGGCTGTATAACCTGGACATGATGGAAAGACATGGACAGATTCCACAGCCCACAAGCACTCACTCTCCACATGGGACATCCAGCTAGGAGAAGCTCCATCCTGCATACAAAGAAGCAGACTGTACTGAAGAATATTTTACCACTTTTGAAAGGCTATTTGAGGTGCGTAAAGTTCCAGAGACAAGAAAGTCCCAGCTTGGTAACTTAAACCCTCGGGGAAAGCTTTAAATGTATTCAGTGAAATAGAAATTGAACAAGCACTGAAGTATGGTGAATTTTAGAAAGCTGTACTGTGAAGGTTCCAGATTAGAACAACATTTGAAGTCTCAAAATGAATTATGATGAATTTGGTTTTCACCAAAAAGGCTAGTAGCGACTGGACATCAAACATAGTGAATGCCAGTGAAAATGTGGTAGGATCAGAGGCTAAAAAAGGGAAAGACTAAATTAAAAATTATATAGACAAGTTAAAGGTCTTCCGGTCACCAGGGCCTGCTGAAATACACCCAAGAATACTCAAGGAACTGACTGAGGAGTTATGTGAGCCATTAACAATTATCTTTGAAAAGTCATTGAAGATGGGTGACATTCCAGAGAACTGGAAAAGGGCAAATATAGTGCCAATCTATAAAAAGGGGAATACGGAGAACCTGGAGAATCACAGACCAGTCAGCTTAACTTCAGTACCTGGAAAAATAATGGAGCAAATAATTAAGCAATCAATTTGCAAACACCTAGAAGATAATAAGATGAGAAGTAACAATCAGCATGGATTTGTCAAGAACAAATAGTGTCACACAACCTAAAAGCTTTCTTTGACAGGGTAAAACGCCTTGTGGATGGGGGGAAGAGGTAGATGTAGAAAACTTTAGTAAAGTTTTTAATACCGTCTCACATGACCTTCTCATAAACAAACTAGGGGAATACAGATTAGATGGAGCTACTATAAGGTGGGTGCATAACTGGTTGGAAAATCATTCCAAGAGAGAATCTTTGGTTCACAGTCAAGCTGGAAGGGCATATTAAGTGGGGTCCTGCATAGATCAGTTCTTGGTCTGGTTTTGTTCAATATTTTCTTCAGTGATTTAGATATTGGCATAGTGAATACACTTATAAAGTTTGTGGATGCTACTAAGATGGGAGGGGTCGCAAGTACTTTGGAGGATAGGACTAAAATTCAGAATGATCTGGACAAACCGGAGAAATGGTCTGAAATAACTAGAATGAAATTCAATAAGGTCAAATACAAAGTACTCCACTTAGGAAGTATAACCCTTCTGCCAGGTGGAGCCAGCAGCCACAAGGGCCGGGTTCTTTATCTCGGGTTCCTTTTCAACATCACAACACAAAACTGGCTTGAACTCCCACCCAGTCACCTGGGACATTACCTGTTGGTGCCTCTAAGAGGCAATATTTCCCCTCTCGCAAGCACAGAGTCAGAGTGTAGCAAAAACTTTTAATAAAAGGAGGGAAGTAACTTAGCACTAATTTGGGAAAACACCTTAACTAGGGTTCATAAACATAAACCATGATCAAAAGACCCACCCCCAAGTAAGTTGGGCAGTGTCCTTTTCCCCTCAGGTTCTTAAGTCCAGCAACCCAAAAGTCCCTTTAACATACCCATTCCTTCTCTGCACCCCATTCACAGTTATTGTCCTTGGCCAGTGCAGCCCCTGTGTTCAGAGGTTCATCTGCAGAGTTCATCTCCCACCCTGTGTGGAAGAGGTGCGGGTGGGGGTAAGAAGGCATCTTACACACTCTGTTAACCTGGCACTCGCTCATTACCTCAACAGTGGATTGCCACAGCTCTCTGCAGGGCACTGCTCTGGACTTCTTCACCAGCTGCCTTACCAGCCACTTGCCACACCTCTCTGCTAGCTGCCATTCTGGCCACTCACCAAGATATTTTCAGCCCCCCCGCCCTTAACACAGATCTCACTGGTTGAGTCTCACTACTGGTGCACACCAGTCACTCTCTCACAATGGAGACACTGTCCTCAAGTAGGTCTAATACTTAAATCTAAGTAACAATGATTTCAGTTCTGTAGTATGTAACAAGACTTTCAATTGAATCTAAAAAAGTTCTTTTATTATACCACTGAGCTTAAACAGATCAACTAACATCTTTAAAAACCACACCCTCTCTTTCAACTCCTTGGGCTTTGGAAACCACAGCCCCTGGCTAGCTAGTGCCATTCAGTTGAGGGTAAGTCCTTCCATCGGGGTATGTTGGGTACAGTTCTGCTGCCCTCGGTTCACACAACAATAACAACAATGCTTTATTACTCCTACCCCAGTAACAAGGAGACTGGGGATCCAGTACCAGCTACAAGTGATCTTTTGGGTAAGCAAGCAATCATGCAGAGCACCTAGGCAGGATGGGTGTGTCCATGCAAACGAGATCAGTTCCTGAAGTCTTTTTCCACAGCTCACCACTGGATGTCAGGGGAGAGCTCATTCAGACTCTGCTTGCAGAAGGAACAGTTGCACATGTACAAAATGGGAAATGACTGCCTAGGAAGGAGAACTGCGGAAAGGGATCTGGGGATCATAAAGGATCACAAATTAAATATGAGTGAACAGTTTAACACTGTTGCAAAAAAAAAAAAAGCAAAGATCATTCTGGGAGGCATTAGCAGGAGTATTATAAGCAAGACATAGGAAGTAATTCTTCCACTGTACTCTGCCCTGATGAGGCCTCAACTGGATCAGGTGCCACATTTCAGAAAAGATGTAGACAAATTGGAGAAAGTCCAGAGAAGAGCAACAAAAATGATTAAGGGTCTAAAAAACATAACCTATGAGAGAAGATTGAAAAAACTGGGTTTGTGTAGTCTGGAGGAAAGAAGCCTGAGGAGGTGCATGACAACAGTTTTCAAGTATGTAAAAGGTTGTTACAAGGAGGAGGAAAAAATTGTTTTTCTTAACCTCTGAGGACAGGACAAGAAACAATGGGCTTAAATTGCCACAAGGGAGGTTTAAGTTGGACATTAGGAAAAACTTCCTGACTTTCCGGATGGTTAAGCACTGGAATAAATTGCCTAGGGAGGTTGTGGAGTCTCCATCATTGGAGATTTTTAAGAGCAGGTTAGACAAATGCCTGTCAGAAATGGTCTAGATAATACTTAGTCCTGCCACAAGTGCAAGGGACTGGATGAGATGACTGGACTAAAGGTCCTTTCCACTCCTAAAATTCTATGATTCTGTGATACAAGATGGTTCCTAGAGAATATGTATAAATTATGTGATTCAATTGAAAAAAATGAATCAAGGAAAAGGGGGCTAAGAGCTATGAACAGTTTGATATTTTTGCACAGGAACAGTTCCTAAGCATATGTTCTGAAGAGGTCAAACAAGCTATTTGGGATAAATCTCTAGAGTCTGTCCAGAAAGCAGCAGATCGGGCTGATTCCTATGTACTGGCAGAGTGTTCAGTGAGCACAGAGGGAAGGACAGAAGCCCCGTGTTAAGGGGGATTTGTCCCTGGAAAGAGAGAAAGTGTCCAGGCAACACTAGAATCAATTCCCTCCTAGAAATCACACTCACAGATCCCCTGTACAGGAGAATAGTCCAAAAAGGTGTTTCAGGTGTGATCCTTCCCTAAAATAAGGGAAGCTGAGCCCACACATTGTCCAAACCTAGTTAATACAGCTGTCATTAGCACAGAGGTGCCTCCAAGGCCTCTGATTAGTTTGACCCATTGGAGATGAACATGGAATTTATTAAAATTGCCAAGGTGAATGACAAAGGATGTCTAGTGTGGAGAGATTTTTCTGGTCAGGGAAAGCATGGTCAAAAGAGACTCCTTAACAGTGCAGTGAATTTAGTGTCTTCTGTGAATGCACAGTGGTAAGGGCTGTACGTTGCAGAGAATCATCTCAGATCTTGGAGTTCACTGTTTGTGACCTGCTAGGCAAGGTTTAGGCTGGGAGAGCCATGAGGAATTTGCTGGAGAGGAAGATAAACTGATGTGACAGGGAGCTGATACACAATCTAATCACCAGAAAAACTCACTCTTGATGAGGCAGAGAGGTAACACAGTGGCTCACAGCTCTGGGTATCCCCAGAAGGGCGTTACACCTACATTAACAGATAAGCATATTTGGGTAAGATCTGAAATATTCATTGACCTGGTGGGTAATGTGTCCAATCTCTTGGGATTGGTAGAACTTTATATTCAAATAAGATTTTAAGTAATCCTAACAATATCTGACTTGACTGGGTGGGATTCCAAGACTGGATTGTTCTAAGGGTGCTGTGTTTCTGGCTTCTGGCTTAAACCATTATGGTATCATAGAATCTGTTTTGTTGCTGGCTAAGTGAATCTATTTATTAGAATAGCCAACAGTTTGAGGGATTGTCTTCCGCATTCTTTGCAGTTTACCCTGATTGAGCAATCTCAATGTGGCCTCTCCAGTGACCACAGTCGCTGGAGACATCCGTCAGCTGTTGCATACCAAGGGTCTGGATTCCACAGGAACGCAGTGACCAAGTGTCAAGAATCAGAGAGGTAGCCGTGTTAGTCTGGAATTGCAGACGTGACAAAGAGTCCTGTGGCACCTTAAAGACTAACTAAAGTTTTAGAGCACAAGTTTCCATGGGCTAATACCCACTTCGTTGGATGCAAGCAGTGGAAGTGTCCAGGGGCAGGGATAAATAGGAGGCAAGGGACAGGCTGGAGATAACAAGATTAGTCCAATCAGGCTGAACCAGCTTGTTATCTCTAATCAGGGAGGATGAGGTACTCTTCTAGCAGCTGGTTTGGAGGTGTGAACACTGAGAGAAGAAAAGCTGCTTTTGTAGTTAGCTAGCCACTCATAATCTTTGTTCAATCCTTGACTGATGGTATCAAATTTGCAAATGAATTGCAGCTCTGCAGTTTCTCTTTGCAGTCTGGTTTTGAATTTTTTTGCTGAAGGATGGTAACTCTTAGATCTGTATTTTTGTGTCCAGAGAGATTGAAGTGTTCTCCCACAGGTTTTTGTATATTGCCATTCCTGATATCTGATTTGTGTCCATTTATCCTTTTTTGTAGGGACTGTCCAGTTTGGCCGATGTACATAGCAGAGGGACATTGCTGGCACATAATGGCGTATATTACATTGGTAGATGTGCAGGTGAATGAACCAGTGATGGTGTGGCTGACCTGGTTGGGTCCTGTGAGAGTGTTGCTGGTGTAGATATGTGGGCAGAGTTGGCATCGAGGTTTGTTGCATGGATTGGTTCCTGAGTTAGAGTTATTATGGCGTGGTGTGCTGTTGCTGGTGAGAATATGCTTGAGGTTAGCAGGTTGTCTGTGGGCAAGGACTGGCCTGCCTCCCAAGGCCTGTGAAAGTGAGGGATAGTTGTCCAGGATGGGTTGTAAATCACTGATGATGCATTGGAGAGGTTTTAACTGAGGTGATGGCCAGTGGTGTTCTGTTGTTTTCTTTCTTCGGCTAGTCTTGCAGCAGGAGGCTTCTGGGTACACATCTGGCTCTGTTGATCTGTTTCCTTATCTCCTCGTGCGGGTATTGTAGTTTTGAGAATGCTTGGAGAAGATCTTGTAGGTGTTGGTCTCTGTCTGAGGGATGGGAGCAAATACGATTCCACCTCAGTGCCTGGCTGTAGACAATGGATCGTGTGGTATGTCTGGGATGGAAGCTGGAGGCATGAAGGTAGGCGTAGCTATCGGTAGGTTTTCGGTATAGGGTGGTGTTAATGTGGCCGTCATTAATTTGCACCGTGGTGACTAGGAAGTGGACTTCCCATGTAGACTGGTCCAGGCTGAGGTGGATGGTGGGGTGGAAGCAGTTGAAATGGTGGTGGAATTCTTCCAGAGTTTCCTTCCCATGGGTCCAGATGATGAAGATGTCATCAATGTAGCGTAGGTAGAGAAGGGGAGTGAGTGGACAAGAGTTGAGGAAGCGTTGTTCCAGGTCAGCCATAAAAATGTTGGCATACTGTGGGGCCATGCGGGTGCCCATAGCGGTGCCACTGGTCTGGAGGTATATATTTTGTCATCAAATTTGAAATAATTGTGTGTGAGTATAAAGTCACAGAGCTCAGCAACCACTTGTGCTGTGGCATCATCAGGGATACTGTTCCTGACAGCTTGTATTCCATCTCTGTGTGGGATGTTTGTGTAGAGAGCCTCCACATCCATGGTGGCTAGGATGGTGTTTTCTGGAAGGTCACCAATGCATTGTAGTTTTCTCAGGAAGTCAGTGGTGTCACGGAGATAGCTGGGAGACTGCAAAGAGAAACTGCAGAGCTGCAATTCATTTGCAAATTTGATACCACCAATCAAGGATTGAACAAAGATTATGAGTGGCTAGCTAACTACAAAAGCAGCTTCTCTTCTCTCGGTGTTCACACCTTCAGACCAGCTGCTAGAGGAGTACCTCATCCTCCCTGATTAGAGATAACAGTTCAGCCTGATTGGACTAACCTTGTTATCTCCAGCCTGTCCCTTGCCTCTTATTTATCCCTGCCCCTGGATACTTCCACTGCTTGCATCCAACGAAGTAGGTATTAACCCACGAAAGCTTATGCTCTAAAACTTTAGTTAGTCTTTAAGGTGCCACAGGACTCTTAGTGACTAAGTGGTGAATTCTGCAATGGTGTCTGTGCGAACGGAACATGGAACTGGGACTATCTGTGGAACGGGCATGTGCTGAGAACACTGATCTCATTACATGCACAGAGATTGGAACAACAATAACCAGGGACTCCACTTATAGAGAACTCTTCTCAACTTTCCAGTGACCATCAAAAAGGGCAACTTGACATCATGCATAACAAGTCACCAGGTATGTTTGCTTTCAAGCTTGCTGATCCACATCTTTTAGGTTTCGAGCAGAACACTGGCTTCCCATAGAAACATCTGCTGCCCGTACCAGTAATGTGCTTATCTCAGCAGCAAGGATTGGCCTAAGGTCAGGTGGAAGATCAATAACTGTCTGAGAGAATAAACAGCAACCATACTATTCCCCCAGGTCAGGCCCAAACACCCAGAGCCCAAACTGCCACATTCTGGCAGCAGCTCCAGACATAGGATTCTATGACTTCAAATCTGTTTAGACTGTTTAAAAGGCACCAATGTTTCATGAGGTTATCTGCCATTTAGAGTCTGTTGTGCTGGATGTCGCTAAGGGAGTGTGACCACAGTGGCTGGGGACATCGAACAAGGATGAGGAGAGGTTTCTCTGTGCACCTAATGAGCAAGGGAAGGGGAATGACTGGGAAGCAGCTATCAGTGGCTGCAAGAAATTTGTTATACAGCAAGTCTGTGGGATTCAGCCTTCTGCCATCTGCTTTCCCCACTGGAAGACATCAGTCCTGTGATATTAGAAGCACAAAAAGATACAATCTCTTCCCTACAGACATCTGCTCTGCTAGCACTCCACAGAGTGAAAACATTAAGGCAGAAACATAGCCCTGCTTCACCCAGTTAATGAGCCCCCAGGTACTCTGCTAATATCTTTGCTGTATCAGGGAGGCTGCTCACACATTGGCTGTTGCTAGGTTACCTGCAGGCTAATCACAATCTGTGATACACTTTGAGAACTAGTTTGCTCTAGGTGCTTACTGTAGACAAGAACTGCGCTGGCAAATAAAGTATGCAGGGGAAGAGGGAATTTTCAAAATCTGATGTGCAAATTCCCCTGCATGGCTCCACCCTCAAATATACCATTTGCATATGCTAGTATGCTGGAAAACATACCCACATTCATCACAATAATAATGAAATGCTCAGCCAGGTGAGGAGGCAACAGCAGCTGGAGCTAGAGATAGTGTAGGACCATGTCAAGGCCTAGGACCTGGGACAAATTCAGTGAAGATAACAGGCACACTGGCGTTGGAGAGGGAGGGGAGAACCAAATTGTATAGCTGTAGAAACAGATGTAATCATAGATACATCCCGCCCCCACACACAGACAAAATGCACTAGTGGGTGTAAAGGTATTTATATCGTTACCCCTTTTGACTTGAGAAACTAGCCAAAAATGTGTGGTCTTGTAGGTTGTTCCAGTTAGGAGAAATTGGTGAGTCAGGTATTTTCTTTGATGCAATCTCATTTATTTACAAAGATTATACATAAAGTCCTGTTTTCCTGAACATCATAGGACTCAAATAGCAGAAGACAATTTGTTTGCTTGTTGTTTCAAGCCTGGCTTTCCAGCCAGCACTCTGCTCTCAAAAGCTTTCTCTTAGCTTTCTCTCCACATTACGGCAGTACCAAAAGTTCCAGCTGCTTCTGTGGTCCTTCCACTTGTGTTGACTATCTCTCTTACACACACCCCCTTAGCTAAACAATGCTCAGCCAAGCCACTGCCCACATAATTCAAATTCCTGAGTGGCCTTGGATGTGCCTTTGTTTTTATCAGAGACATAAATACGTTGCCAAGCCCACTTACAGTTTTGTTTCTTGTTTAATTGCTTTGAATGTGTTGGTAATAGCAGGTTGCAGTTTTGGGGTTGTGGGGGGGGTCTTCCGCTTTTGTTTTGTTTTTTAATATCCTGCCGGAGAATGTGATTGGCTCTCGGTTGCACAATCCGCTGCTGTGCGCATGCGCGCAGAGCTAAAAAAAGCTTTAAAAGACTGCATTGTGCTTTCGGTTTCGTCTGGCTTTTGCTGCTGCTGTGTTTGTGTATGTGCTTGCTGCTACTCTTCTGCTTAAATTCCACCACGTGGTCAACCCACAACAATATGCACAATATCACAGGGCCTGAGCAACTACACACCCTGCCAATGGAGGGACAGGAGAAATTCAGAGCCCATTAACACCATGGTTTGCTACAAGTGTCTCTCCAGATCTATCTTACAAGATGATCCTGGAAGCTAAAAGAGGAATGTCAGAATCCTGCAGATGAGCTGTTGTCCCTGAAGATCAGGGGTGTTTGAAGAATGCTTCTCATTATTATTATTCATTGTGCCTGGGACAAGTAAAAGTCTGGGAGTCTAAGGGTACGTCTAAACTGCAGTTAGGCACCTGCAGCTGGCCCGTGCCAGCTGACTTGGGCTTGTGGGGCTTGGGCTAAGGGGTGTAAATTGCAGTGTACGCATTCGGGACATCTGGGACCCTCTCACCACGCAGGATCCTAGAGCGGTTATCTACCACCAATCTTTGGGCATTGGGGAACTTGTACCATTGGACTCGTTTGATCTTTTCTTTCTCACCACCAGTTCCTCAAGGAAATGTATTAGTATAAGTCTACGAGCATATGCAGGGGATATTTATGCTAACTTGCTTAAGCCAATGTCTTAGAGGATACAGGCCTATTACTGCTGAGTAAAATAAAAAGCTAAGATAACTCTATGGGATTCAGAGCCCAGGCTCCAACCCGAGCCCAAACATCTATGTTACAACTAGGACAGGGGTGGGCAAACTACGGCCCAAGGGCCACATGTGGTCCACCGGCCATTTTTATCGGGCCTGCGTGTTACAGCCGGGGGAGCAGTGCCAGTGGCCCCATGCACCCCGCCCAGGAGCCGGGCCAAGCGTGGCGAGTTGTGGGGCCTGTGCTCCCGGGCCGGGACCGTGCCGAGAGGTGTGAGCCATGGGGCCCCGCGCTCCCGCCTGGAGTGCCGAGCTGAGCCCGGAGAGCTGGGGGGGGTGGGTCTCGGGAGGAGGCAGTAAGGGAACAAAGAGCAGGGGGGCTTAGATAGGGGGTGGGGCCTTTGGGGGGGCAGTTAGAGTGGGGGATTTCCGGAGGGGGCAATCAGGGGACAAGGAAGGTGGGGGATGGGTCAGGAGTTCTCAGGGGGGCAGTCAGGGGAGTGGGAAGTGGGAGGGAGTCAGTTAGGGGGTGGGACAAGGCTGTTTGGGGAGGCACAGCCTTCCCTACCCAGCCCTCCGCACAATTTTGAGCCCCAGTGTGGCCCTCGGGCCAAAACGTTTGCCCACCCCTGAACTGGGATGTGGGTATTGTGACCTAGTGATCAAAACAGGAGTCAGGCTGGGTCATGTGCCAGGGCAGGAGTTCAGAGTCAGAGATAGGCCAGAGGCCAAACCGAGAGACAGGCATCAGGAGGCAGGCAGGGTCAGTTTACCAGGAGATAGGGGTCAGGCATCAGGTTACAGACAGCAGTTGGAGAGCAAGGTTGAGGACAAACCAGGGTCGGAAGTTGGAGTCTAGGATCTATTATTAGCGGAGGCTAGGGCTGGAGCAGAGGCAGACATTTGGCTTTCTGGCTTTCATCATGTCTTTCTAGTTTATACACTGATATTGGCCAATCAGTGGGCTCTGATAGGCTGTCATTCAGGCCCTGGAGAGCAGTATGCCCTGTCAAGTCAAGCTTTGCAGGGTCCTCCTGGGGGCATCCAGCCTAAGCCTGTAGGGGCAATACAGAAGCGTTAGCAGCCCAGATTATCCATGTGGTCCCAGGTTCTAGCCCAGCAGGGGGTGCCAGTCCAGACTTGTCCAAGTGAGCCTTGTGGAATTCCCTCATCAAGTCAGAGGCATGGATGTGGGAGAGAGACTCCCAATTGTGCTCTTCAAGGCTGTAGCCTTCCAAGTATAGGAGTATACCAATAGTATAGGCAAATAGTATAGGCAGACACACGTCTGATGGGAATCAAGGGCATGCACTTTGTATTCCTCATAACCCTGGATTTTGACAGGTGGAGGCGACAGTGTGGTTCAGTCAAGGAAGGGATTCTTGGTGTAGGGCTTCAGAAAGGAAAAAGAGAAATCTGGAGTTCGAAGCTGGCCAGGTTAATTTGCTGAAGTATCAGGAAGGGTCCCAGATACTGGGAGTCCAATTTCCAGAAGGGCCAATGGATCAAGAGGTGTTTGGCAGCAACTCACACCTTCTGACCTACCATGAACACTGGAACTTCTTGTTGCCAACAGTCCACATGTCTCTTGTAGGCCTTTTTCACCTCTTCTAGGTGATTCCTGAGTTCTTCCTGGATATGATAGATCTGTTAGTCTCCGTCAGCGGTAACAAGATTCAGGGAGGTTGCTGGTAGCACCAAGTAGAAATAGGGGTGGAACCCCTGACTGGTGAAAGAGGGGCTCTGACCCGGGAGGCATGCTGGCACTGTTGTATGAAAACTCCGCACATTTCATGAGGGTGGACCTGTTGTCTTGGCGGTAATTTATGAAGGATCTCAAGTACTGCTCCAGTACTTAGTTCACCTGTTCGGTTTGTCCATCTGTTTGGAGGTGTTATGCGGTAGAGGTAGATGAGTGGATGTCCAGTAACCTGAATGCTTCACATCAGAAGCTGTAAGGAAACTGTGGGCCTTGGTCAGAAACTGTGTGGTCTGGGACTCCATGGAGCTGGACCATGTGGTGCAGCAGGAGTTGGATGGTTGTTTCAGCAGAAGGCAGGTACTCAAAAACAATGTAACTCTCTTTAGTAAATTTTATAAACTCTCTCTTGTGACTTACAGAAAAAGCTCAAAGAGAAAAGGATATTGGCCAGTTCACTCCATTTTAATGAACATATGTTATGTCTGGAGGCATTATGTTGTCTGACTCCACTACATTTAGAAGGCCAGAAACCAGTAACTGGATTAAATGTATGCTTTACACTGGCCATCCTGCTTGATTGTACATCTGTTACAAGAAATAGACACTACTGAGCAGCCAAGAGAAACAAAAACTCTTTCAGTGCCCTTCTCACAAAACAAGCAGCAATGAGACAAACGGATTTCCTGAGCTGAGCTGGACCTTCAAGGGTAAATTTTTATTTCTCATTTGAAGCTGAAAAACCCATTTCTCATTGCATCTGTTAACTGGTTTAGTGAATTCTGCTCTTTTTATCTCAGTGCAATGCATGAAACATTTGCTGCTCATCCAATCATATTTAATTGTTCCTTAAAGCTCTCCTTAGGAATTTAAGAAGTTTGAATGTTACTGAGGAGATTAATATTTAGTTGGAGGTTAATGGTGAATTTAGTTATTTAGGCCAGAGGCCCACATGAACTCTGAATACACAATGAAAAACAATCTTTGTGATAGTTACAGGCACCCCCAATATGGCCCCATACTGGTGTCCATGTGTGCGAGTGAGTAGGTTGTGTGTGAGAGTGACAGCTATATTTTCCCTATATGGAAATTTCCCTCCTGTGCGGAGTGGTACCTGAAGGCCTATGAACCACTTAAACCCTGTTTTGAGGGGTTAAATGGTACATAAGTGGTGCACAAGGGTGACTTCAATGCTTGTCCTTATGTAACTCAACAGGACAGATTTAAGTACTAGGAGGTTGAACACAGGAATGTGTGGGAATATGAAGTCAGAAGTAACTCTTGCATTAGAAGTTCAAATGCAAATTCCCTGACTTTTAATCCTTTTCTGTTTGGTTTTCTAAGTATTACAAAAATCAACAAACTTTCATTTTTAATATGTTAGCAACCATATCTCTGTCATAATAATGAGGTTTTGTCTAGGAATGTTATTAGTGTTTGGAGCAAATCTCTCAATCTCCCAGAAACCTGAAGCCCGGCAGTCACTTCCCAAGAACCTCATTTTAAGCAGTTCAGTTAAGAGTGCTGTGTATGGCATGGAGCAAATGAACAGTGATATCTGAACCAATCACCCCCAAAGTGTTTGGAGGTTCAGTATGGCTTGGAATCCCAATAGCGTCTCTGAATGACATGGGTTTAGAACAAGGCTGAACATGAACACAGGTTTCCAGGCAGAGTTTCCAGTGCTACTTGCTTATGTCTAGGCTGGAAATGCACTGAGAGCAGCCTTTAATGGGGCATTTGGTAGAGCTGGGCAGGAATTTTTCTATCAAATTAAGTTCCTATGAGAAACATCCAAGTGAAAGGTCCTGCTGCTCAGCAGCCCATCTGGCAGGCTGCTGGAGAGGTGGGATTCCCAGGGCTTCCAGGCTCATCAGCTCCGCAGTTCCTGGAGCAGCTGGATCCCCAGGCTGGCTGACTCCCTGGGCAGCCCACTGCCCCAGAAATCAGGGAGCCTGGAGCTTCAGCTGCCCAGGAGTCAGTTGCCCAGCTCCCAAGACTACCTGCCCAAACTTCCAGTCTCTGGGCTTCAGGCAGCCTTGCAAGCTCAAAAGTGGGAAGTTTGGAAAGTTCAGATAAGGTTCAAATCAGCATCTAAACTCTTGAATGCTTGTCTGGTCTGAAGTTCCAGACTTTCTGACATTCAGCCCTCAGCAGGGTTTCATAGTACGGTTCAGTATTTGTTGTTTGGTTCTTTTAATTGTTCAGAAATTCTCCCTTTCACAACACAGCATGTAATGTAGGTAGAGTATGTGGTAGTCTCTTTATATAACAGAAAGTTCCATTCTTCTGAGGAAACGACTAAGGAAGAGAATATTTGCAAAGTTCTCAGAACACAAATGCTGAAGTTGTGGTTATTTAGGGCTTGAAATCAGCAACTCTCACATGGCCCCGCTCTTTGTACATTCTCCTGCCCACTTAAAAACACCCCAGAAAACCCCCAACACATGAATTCAATGCTTCTTATAGGTGGCACAGGTAGTGATAACTATATCTGGGGGTGGCACAACACTTTCAACTTTAAGACCATGTTTTCAGTGGCTCATAACTTTGCCAAACCCTAACTGCTTGGGCTGGAATTTTCCATGCGGGGTGTCTGCCTCAGGTTGGATTATTTTTGGAAGACATTTCAGCTGAAATGTGTCAATACTTTTGAAAATGAGGCTAAGGAAAAAAAATCCATCATTTGTCCATATTCAAAAATTCTGGCAATCTTTTCTTTGGACAGGTCTAGTACTCCTATGAGTTGAGGTTAAGGACTTAAAATTTGGCAGAAGGTGGCCCTGGTGTCAGGGATGTGCCTTTTGCAGTCCCTGTGAAAATCTGCCCACATCTGGACAAATTATGATCCTCTGAAAAATCTCTGCACATTCTCAATAGAGACGTGTTAAGCTTCAGCTTCTAAATTTTCTGATGATTCCACCTGCACTGAGCATACTCCATCTCCTCCCTACGCCTACGTGTTGATTGGACTGCACGCTTGCCATCCCCACAGAGTGACAGAACACCTTGGATTGCAGGGCTGAGCAGGACTTTCCCTGCAATTGTTCCTCTTGGCTGTTGAGGATCATTGTGGTGCAAGCCACTGGAACTAATATCCTGAAGACTGTTTCTCCCCTTACAAGTCCCCAGGAAGCTGATGGAGAAGAAGGAGGAAGCAATCTGGCTAGAATGCAAAGGGGTGTGCAGTGGTGGAAAGGGAAGAGATGTAGGCAGATGGACAAGGATAGGCACTCCATGGGAGATTGGTGCAGGGTCTGCGAGGAGTGGGGAGGGACAGGAGGGGTATGGAAAGGACAGAAACAGAGGATGTGGGAAGGGCAGGAGCTCTGGTGGGATAAGGTGGGGTGGGGAATAGGAGCAAAGGGAGGTGGATGAGAGCAGGGGCAGGAGATGTGGGGAGAAAACAGGTAAGAGCAGGGTAGATAGCAGCAGGGGAGAGTAGAGGGCAAGAGCTGGGGGTAGCAGGACAGGAGCAGAAGGGGACAGGGTGGTGATAGGGGCAGAAGGGTCTGTAATGACTAGACCATCCTCCCCTACAGACTTTGGATTGAATTCATTATTCTCGAATCACAACTTTCCTTTGCTGTCTAACAAATATACACTAATGGGCCCACATGGCAGACGACAGCTTTCCACTGCTACCAGTTATTCTGTTAGCACAAGTGTTAGAGGCCTACACTGTGGATCTAAAAAGCCTAATTGTGCTTGACCCATGTGTGGGCCAATATAGCTCCACATCATAAATATTTTTGAATTTTTAAGTTTTTTTTAAAACTTAGAAAATTACATTAAAATAAAAAAAGAAAGAAAAACCCAGTGTTAAAAGCACAGTATTAAGTTTGCAAAGTCAAGCACTCAAAAGTTAGGAAATGCTTGAGTGAAGTTTGCCTGTGTCATCTTGATTTGGCCCGCTTGTCCATATAATGACACAATCTTAAATTACATGATCATATGCTATTTTTTCAACAGGATCTCTGTCTCATTCAGTGCGCAGGATGGACTTTGGGAATGAAGCAGGGTTGTACTGGGAATGAAGCTGTTTTCTGAAGGAAAGGGGAAGGTCGGAGATGAATGAAACAGGGAACTGCAGGAAGAGAAGGATGAGAAATTCCGGAGGAGAATAACAAAAATGATTAAAGGTCTAGAAAACATGACCCTGATAAAATATTTAAAAAACCAAGGAGTGGTTTAATTTGGAGAAGAGAAGACTGAGAGGAGACATGATAACAGTTTTCAAGTACATAAAGGTTGTTATAAGAAGGGAAAGCAACTGTTCTCATTAACCTCTGAGGATAGGACAAGAAGCAAGGGATTTAAATTGCAGCAAGGGAGGTTTAGGTTGGCCATTAGGAAAAACCTCCCAACTGCCAGAGTGGTTAAGCACTGGAATAAATTGCCTAGGGAGGTTGTGGAATCTCTGTTATTATCTCTTGAGAGCAGGTTGGACAAACACCTGTCAGAAATGGTCTAAATAATACCTAGTACTGCCTTGAGTGAAGGGGACTGGACTAGATGATCTCTTGAGATACCTTCCAGTCCTACATTTCTAGGATTCTGTGGTCTCAAGGCTAAGGTAATTGACTGCCATCTTGGGGAATTGGATTCTCTCTCTGTCTCTGTCATAAAATTCCAGTGAGATGCTGGGCAAGTTGCTTAAACCAAAATGTTCACAGTTGACTACTTACTATGTGTTCTTTATTTTCTGCATGCCTAGTTTGTGGCACCTAGGGTCTAATTTGCAGACGTGCTGAGTGTGCACAGCTGTAACTGATTCGTGGGAGCTCTGCTTTGAACATATAAAGTGCTCTCTGAAAAATCAGGCCTTAGGCTTCTCAAACTGGGTTCCCAACATTGGTTGACTCCTTTGACTGTAATTTCTGTGTCTCAGTTCCCCAAGTGTAAAATGGTGATAAAACCACTTCACCTCACAGGGCTGAAGATACATTCATTAACTTTTGTAATGAAGGAAGATACTGTGATGACTGAACCATAGAAAAGCCCTCAAGGAAACAAATTCTGTGTTTAGGGAAGGATCTGGCTGGTGTGTGGTAAATAATGCATGGTGCCACACATTGAATGGTGAGGATAAAAAGAATTATTGAACAGCCACCCATTCAGTCAGTGCCATTCATCCTGGGCACTGAGTGAGGAGAAACGCACGTGATCATGTCATGATGATACAGTCTTTCAGGCATACACACAAAGGGACTGAATTATATTGCAATTTTAATTCTGAAATTTTCCTAACTTTTTAGTGTTTGACCTTGCAACCTTAGTGTAGTTTTTTAGGATGCAATTACTACAGTTTTCACCCTTCCTTTTTAAAAAATTGTTCTGGTCTTCCTAATTGTGGATAGGGCAGGATTTAAATACCTTATAAAAGTTAATCAGGACACAGCACCATTGATGTGTCAGGTCCTTGACTGAAAGCTAAGCCATTCAACAAAAACTGGGATATGTGTTTTCACAGAGCCCTTCAAGCTTTGCATTTAATTACTAGATTACTATTTGAAATTGTAACACAACCTACCCCAATTTTGGTCACAAATAGCAAATAATTAAGTGAGAAAATTACCATTTGGTCCTTTTGTTTGGTTGTTTAATTGATTGTTGATTCTTAAAGCAGCAATGGCAGCCAAGCACCTAATTCTAATAATATGGAAGATGGAAGCAATTCCCAGAACAGACCAATGGGAAAACAAGCTGCTTGACAAAATGGATTATTATATCATATAAAGCAAGGCGACATATACTATAATCACATGGTGAATATATTTTGCACATCTTATCTGGTACTTGAATCTAGACAATACATGCTGATTGGAATGCACACATTTTCTTTTATATCTATGCAGCTGAGTTAGTACTTTCAGTATTTACCGTACAGACACAGGTTTTAGAAAAGTATTTGTATTAATTCCTTGTATATGTAAACTAGAAAGTGTAGGGGGCAAGTTCTGTCTTTTTGTTCTGTGGTTATAGAGCACCTGTCAGAATGGGGTCCTGGTCCATGACTGGGGCTCCTAGGCGCTACTGCAATACAAATAATGAACAATTATTATTATTGGACTGAGGACGGGTTCAATAATATATGATTAATTATTATTATTTATTATTGAACATATTCACTGTGCAATGATTCTCTACTGTGTCTGTTACTTTTAATGTTAGGACATATCCCTTTTTATGCACTCACATTTTCATCAACCCTCTAAATATAAGTGGTGATCCACAATAATTGCTAGATATACATTTTAATTGAGTACTTTTGGTAACACAGTCTGGGAAAACTTTAATGACCCGATTCAACCAAGCTTTCAGTCAGACTGTCTTATTTGTACTTCACGTTGTCTCTTTTTCCTTAAAGAATCAAAGTGTAATGTTAAAAACCAATTGTAATATAGAGGGGGAAATCTAAGAAAACACAATGTAAAACATGGAGTACAACTGTGTTAAAACCTTGATTCACCACCAGGAGGCAGAGTGTACCAATAAATGGCTATGGAAACAAATAATCTCTTTAACTGTATTTACATTGGTATATTGATTTGTTCAAGTCACAAAATAAGTTTAGGACACTGTGGAGTTCATCAGGTTCTACCAGTTTGGGTAGTTTGATTTTGAAAGAGGAAATATTTGTGTACCACAGCGAGGAGGTGCCTGAAAGTAAACTGATTTATTTGCTTAAACTAAGGACAATGATACCAGCTAATGATCTTGTAATGGTCATTTTTCTGTTCCTACCTATTTTAGGCATGTATATGGCCTCAATCACTATAGTAGGTGAGTGCCATGCAATCCAATGTGTTTATCTCAGAATTTCAATTTTGTGGGAATCTTCAATATTTCAAAACAAACATAGGTAAATATTTTTGAAATTTTCCACAAAATGGAATTTCAGAAAAATGAGTTTTAGAAAATTTCTTTTGGAATTTCAAACTTTTGTGTCAGAATTTTGAAATTTCGTTTAATCTTTTTCATTTCTATACTTATTTTTACATTATTTAATGACATGGCAGTAGTAGTAGTGCATAATATGAACTATTAGTACTGAAGTGATATGACAAAATATAGTAGCTGAAATATTCTTTTTGTAATCAGGTCTGAATAAGCTCTTCCCTGATAGCTAGCTGGGGAGGGGTAAAGGCTTCAGGACCAGACTGTATTTACATGAACACACCCGCTTTGCCTAGGTATCCAGCGGAGAGAGCTGTGTTGCAGAAGTAATCAACCTTGGCTGGTATTGGGTTAAAAATCACCTTAGTACTGAATTCAGGGGTAATGAAATGTTGTTATCAATGTTGTTATCGTTATTGCATGAGTAAAGGGCAGCAAAACTGTGCTTAACCTGTCCTGATTGAAGAGGTCACCGTCAACTGAAATGAACTAGCTAAGCAGGGGGCTCAGATGCCAGACCTCTGTGAAAAGAAGAGGGGGTGGAGACAGGTGTCTCTGCTAGGTGGTGTGGGCTCTATCTGAGAGTCCTAGGCATGATTTAAGCTGCCCCTCCCCACGGTTCAAAGATAGAGCTAATTAGGGATCTATTAGAAGTCTTTTGCTTTGTTAAGTGATAACTAGAGCGGAAATCATCTCTTGTGGGACAGTTTTTCTGCCCGGCCTGCTTCAGCAATAAGGTTCCCCCACTGAGAGCTGAACATCACTGAAAGCTGGGTGAAACCTCAAGAAACGGACCTGCAGAATTTACAACAGAGAAGCAGTTGGCAGCAGAAGGTGACAATGTGCAGTGCAGCAGCTGGCAGGGTGGCCAGTGGAGCAACTGGTGGGGCAGCCAGCAAAGTGGCAAGCAGCTCATGGGGTGGCTAGTAGAGCAGAGCAGTGGCTGGCCTGAGGGTGGCAAAGCCAGAAGTGTTTGGATGATGGAACAAGCAAGGTGCCTTCTTTTCCTCCATCCCCACCACCTGGGGTGGGAGGTGTACTCACACAGATGCACCGCTGAACTCTGAGTTTTCCCTGACCAAGGACAACCCCTGTGAGTGGAATGTGGTGAGGGAGCAGAGATGGACCTGTTAAAGAACTTTTAGTTGTTGAACTCAAGAACCTGAGGTAAAAGACACTGCCCAAAGTACTCTGGGGTGAGTATTTTGCTTGCAGTGGAATCCATTTTGCTGCATTTTCCCTAATTAATGTCAAGTGACTTCCCTCCTTTTATTAAAGGTTTCTTTTTTACACTCAGACTCTGCTTGCGAGAGGGGAAGTGTTGCCTCCTAGAGGCGCCCAGGGATGATGTGTAATTTTCCCAGGTTACTGGGTGGGGCGTCAAGCTGGCTCTGTGTTGTATTGTTGAAAGGGGACTCCTAGATGTTAAACCTGTCCCTTGTTGCGGATTACTCTACCTGGCAGAAGGGTTACATATTTTTTTTAATCATAAGGGGTAGCAGCTACTAAGCCCTGTTCTACACTGGGTAGTGGTGGTGGTGGGGGAGTGACCTACGATATGCACCTTCAGCTACGAGAATAGTGTAGCTGAAGTCGATATATTTAGATCGACTTACCGCAGCATCTTCACGGCACCGAGTCGACTGCTGCCACTCCCCTGTCGACTCCTCCTGTGCCTCTCGTGGTGGTGGAGTAAGGAGTTGATGGGAGAGCGCTCGAGGATCGATTTAGCTAGACTAGATGTGATAGATCAACCCCTGATAGATTGATCACTACCCACCAATCCGGCGGGTAGTGTAGACATACCTTTAGGACTGCTTGAAACATCTAAGTGTCTGCTGTTTGTGTTGTAATGAAATTGTTTGGCATTTTGACACAAACTATTCTGTGTATTTTAACACAAACTGGATCTATTGGATCTAGAAAAGAACACAATACATTGCATGAAGTACTAAAGAGTAGCTGCACTAAATGATTTTAAAAATAAAATAAAATAAAATAAAATTAATAGACTATTTAAACTATTATCTTATGCCATACGATGACAGGTCAGCGTCTACTACTGATACATCATGAAGTAATGCATAACCAATACAAATAATATGAAAATGAAAAAGCCCATAACATAATATATAATATAAAATAAAATTTTGATATTCTGACACACAATTCCAAAATCTTCCTAAACTAACATTTTTTGCTCCTAATTTTTTTTCAGTAGAATTTGGCAAAATCACTATGAATTCATGAAAAAAAATTGGTTTTGTTGAAACAGCTTTTTCTGACAAAAAAAAATGTTTTGACAAAAAAATTCCAACTAGCTGTATGTATGTATGCTCACAACACCCCTAGGTGATGGGGCAGAATTATTCCCATCTTACAGGTGGGTACCTGGGGCACAGGGGCAGATTTTAAAATGTATTTAGATGCCTAGTGATGCAGATAGGTGCCTAGTGAGATTTTCAGAAGGGCGCAAATGCCTAACTCCTAATTTAGAAGCCTAAATGAGGCATTGCAATTTAGGCATTTAGAGCTGGATCCACAAAGAGATGTAGGTGTTGTGACATTCGGCATCACAACTGCTAACTTTTAGGTGCCTAGAAAATCACAGGAACGCCACTGTGATCCACAAAGCCCGGTTAAACCCACTAGGCTCCCTATACAATGAATAGAGATAGGTACATAAGAATGTAAGCTGTTATGCCAGCCCACTAGGTATGGAGCTGTCTAAGTTAGCCAGAGAGAGATACCAGTGATAGGAGTATGTTCTCAGCCCTTCTCCTCTCATGGAGATAGGTGCCTATTTCTGCAATTGATCCACAACTGGGAATCCATCTCTTGGAGTCAGGTGGCCTACGTCATTTCTTGTGAGAGTGAGTTAAGCACCTGCCTCATTCCCCACAAAATGGCCAAAGGAGGTGATGGTGCCACCTATGCCATAATTTCAGCATATGGGATGAGAGCACTCACTTAGGATGTGGGTGAACGAGGTTCAATTCCTTCCTCTGCCTGAGGAAGAGAATGGTTGTGAACAGGGGTTTTCCACCTCAGACGAGTGCTCTGACCACTGAACTATAAGATATTCTGATGTGAGGCTCTCCATCTCTCATGTTGAAGTTGTTCCATAATATAAAAATAATTAAAAAGTCATTACAGCAGGGGGACTGGACCCTGAGTTTCTTGCCTGCCGGGTGGATGCCCTGAACACCAGCCTACAAAGTCATTCTTTCATTCTCTGTCCCAATGACTATTTAATTATTTATACAACTTTAGAAGGAGAGATTCAGGGATTCCTTGCATCAGAATATCCCATGGGTAGAGCACTTGCCTGAGAGGTGGGAAACCCCTGTTCAAATTCTTTTTCCCCCCTCTGCCAGAGGGGGGAATTGAATTTGGTCTCCTGCATCCTAAGTGAATCGTTTAACCACTGGGCTAAAAGTTAGAAGAGGGGTGGCAGCAGTAGCACCTCCTGCTCTGGCCAGATTTTGAATGGGACCTGATCCAGTAGGTGGCCTCCAAGCATGCCTACCCATGGATGAAACAAGTGCTCTTCTGCCTATCCTGCCCTCGTTTGTGGATCACTCCAGGTCTTCAGTGAAAGAGAGGTGTCCAGATACCTACAGTGAGGCAGCAGTGTGTGTGCTGAAAGGCAGGAATTTAGGAGCTTATGAAACTTTTACCCTGAAAATTTAGGTGCTGAACGAGTTTACTGTTTCCAGGGTTTGGTGGCAGCCAACTAGGGTTTTGTGGATTAAAACTGGGACTTAGTCACCTAACTATCTTTGTGAATCCATGCCTAAGGCCTGGTCTGCACTTAAAATGTAGATCAAGATAGCTACGGTGCTCCGGGGTGATGGAAGAATACGCAGGATGACATGTTCCAAAAGATCCTGCAAGCCTCTGCTGCTTTGGATCCCGAACAAAAGGCTTGGAGGAGCCCCCTCGCAGACAACAAGGCCAGGGACAGAGTGGAGAGGAGCAAGGCGCAGGCAAAGGAGAGGGATGTGCAGCAGGAGATGTTAGCACTTCTCAAGCAGCACACAGCTATGCTGCAGCCTCTAGTTGACTACCCAACTCCCTCTGCAACCCGTACAGAACCGCATTCACCCCCTCCCCACATTCACATGGCATGTAGGGCCACTGCACTACCCTGCCCACTCGACTCCGGAGGAGAGTACAGACGATCACAGCTGCATGATATTGACCTGTGAAAGACACGGATGGTGCATGTTTCTGAAATGAAAACGACTGTCCTTTCCTCTTCAAACGTTCTTTTCCCTTAATTTATTCAGTTTTATCCAGTTATAAATGTATCAGTTTGCATGAGTATGGAATAAAAATCTATTTTTGGAAATTTAATTCATCCTTATTAGTTCACAACATATGCTAGAGGGAGCTGACATCATTCACAGCTAATAATAATAGGTGCATTTGCTATGTTATTTTACTACACACAGAGAACTCATTACAAGGTTCATAGTGCGGTGCAAAAGAGCAATGCCAGGTAGAGTTCACCACAGCAACAAGCATTATTGTGACTCGCTATTGAAATGGTCTTTCAAAGCCTCCCTGAGATTCACATTGATCTCTTCTTATAGCCTGGGTATCCGGCTGCTCAAAATCAGCAGAAAGCCATTCCACCACTGCCCTCCACCCCAGCAGAAACTCTTTTCCCTTTCCTGACATTGCCAAGAAGCACAGTCCTTCGTAGCAGGAGGGAATTCATTGCCCTGCACACTTGCATCACAGCAACCCCTATAGTGGATTTCCCAATTCCAAATTGATTCCTGACTGATCAGTGGCAATCAAATGTTGCAAGTTGCCATAGAGCAGTTGCCACTCGCTTCTCCACGGTCAGCACAGATCTTATTTTGGTGTTGCTGCGCTGGGAGGCTGGGGTGAGCTCTGCACACAGATGCAGGAGGGTGGCCTTGCACATCTGAAAGTTCTGCACCCACCACTCCTCATCCCATACCTGCATGACAATGCAATCCCGCCCATTAGTGCTCTTTTCTCGGGCCCGTAACTGGCACTCCACTATCTGCAGGTGCTGCATGAATGCTGCCATGCCAACAACTTTGAATTGTTTCTTTCCATGTCCCACACCTATGCAGCCTCCAAGGATTGTCATGTTCCCTGTGGCTCCTCTTGATAGCTCTGCAAATACTGCAGGATCAGGGGCCCCTTGCATGAAACATTCATCACAATAGTGCAGAGCAATGCAGGATCCATGCTTCTGACATAGATGCTGGACGGCAAGGAGGGGCATGGGTTTGCAGGGATTTTGAAAAGAGGCATGAAACATTATGCGCTTCAGATGAAATTATGGGATGGAGGACACTGCATTATGGGATGATGAAATCATGTTCCCAGTCCCCCTGCATGACTCGTTTGGCCCCATGAGGCATTGCAAAACCTTCCCAAACACCGTGTGCTAGATGGTAGCAGAGTGCACAGTGGGAGAGCTAGCCATGGTGCAGTGCTTTCTGCATCAATGCAAGTACTGCTAGAAAGATGCACACTACCAACACATTGAGTGTAGCATAGACATGCAAAAGTGATTTAATTACTGTGACGGCTGTATGCCAATGCAACTTAAGTAGACATAATTTTGTACTGTAGACAAGGCCTAAGCACTGAAATAAGTTAGGCACTATAATACTGAGTGGACCAATGCCTACATACCTTTAAAAATATTGGCCTCAGATACTACAGGGATGGGTGGATCCATAAAATCTTTAGCTAGATAGATAGCTAGATAGCTAGATACTTGTATAATGAATCATCTGCTTTCTTTAGCTTAAGTAGGGCATGGTTTCTGAAGCGAAGTGTGGTTATTCACCACTTTGTCTATATTTTTTTTTTAAAAAAACCAAAACAAAACAATTATATCTGACCTAGTTTAATTAAACTGTGGGTTGCGGTTCAACATTTGAAAATTGGTTACTAAGAATTTATACTACTTAAAAAAACCACTATAAAATGATTTCTTTTTTTTTGTGGTCCATTCTAGAATTAATAGCATAGGCTGGAACTGTTCCGGCGTACTGTATTTCCTTGAAGACAGCAAAATAGACAGTATAGGTGGTTCAATAATATATTAACCAAAGGTCATATACATTTTTCTAAAAAGCATAGAATGAATGCCTCTCTTAAGTAGGCAGCTTTAGGATATGTTTTGTTTGTTCTGTACGTATTTTGGAATGCAGATTGTCACTCATGAAAATAGTGGCTTAGGCGTTGATTCAGCAAAGCTGTGATGTTTTGGGAATCTATGTACAGATTACGAATGCAGTCTGATATTGGGGACTCTCTGTGTATCTGCATCAGACTGAAAACTCCATTTTGATTGTAAGACTGGCCTTTCCCTTCTGAGCTGTCTTTTGCCTTCATATTGAGCTAAAATATATAGAAGGTGATAGGGGAAATTTGTGCACTTAACACAGAGCTAAAAATAGAAGGTCATTAAACTTCAAGGATTGTCCATTTAAATGGAGCAACCTTGGACAAAGAGAGGGCTGCTCAGGCCTACTGGTTTTTCAAGTCTGCATGCTGGGAGGGAACTCTATTTTATTATATTCTTTATAGGTTTTTATACCACGCTCATCACCTTAGCATCTGAGTGCCTACCAGTAGTGCATTAAGAGCAACTTTACTAAACAGCTGTCATGTGTTGTTTGCTTTCTCATCCTCTCCCCATAGAGAGAACCATATGCAGTGGAGTGTCTTGTTTTGGTGGGGGTTTTATTTATTATTAATTATTATTAATTATACTATTATTATATTATATTGATTAAGCAGCAGAGCCCCTGGTAGGGGATTTTGATCACCACCTGAGAAAGGGGGATGGAGATTATAAAAGAAAGGGTTTCTCATTGGCCTTTCCTTTGGTTATTGCTATTGTTATTCTGGTTTTGAGAGAGACGATATTCTGAATGCAAAGGATGGCAGAGGGGACAGAGAGGATCCTGGGCTTCTTAGAGAACTCTGCTTTAAGCTGAACGAACTATCCAGTGGTGAGGAAACTGAGGCCTGTAAATGCATACAGGTGTGTTTGTTATTTTGTCTAGATCAGTGTATCTCCTCTGCCAACTAAATAAAAAGTAAATGGGTTTAGAATCCTGTGCAAAGTCTGTCTGTGGATCTGTTAGTGTCCCTATTACATACCCCTTGAAGAGCTGAGCTGTAAATCCAAAGTACCCACATGGCTGGAGTTTTAGGAAAGGATGTATTTAAATTACTGGGAGCTTGAGGAGTTAGCACTGATCCTGGGGCCTAGAGGAGCTGGGCCACAGGGCCCCATTTCCCTGAATAGGTAACAGACCCAGAGCCTGTGCCCAAAAATGTACCAGAGATACAAGTTAAAAAGACAGAGCTGCAGCCTACTCAGTCCAAGGAAAGCTCAAAGCACATATGTTCAGTGGATTAGGACACAACACAACTTCCTAGGGAATATCTAGCCGAAAGTGTGTTATCAAGGGCTGTTTGTGTGACAAAAGCATTAAGCATGGGCTTAATTTTAAGCACCATGTTTAAGTGGATTTCTGTTTGGCCATGCATTAAATAATGTTCTTATAGCCTACTGAAGTCAAACACTTTGCAGAATCAGAGCCTTAGAGAGTTGGTAATAGGATTCAGAGCTGTCAGTGGTTCAAATCTGCACCAGGCTAGTTAGAGTTGATACTGACTGAAGACTGTTTGGGGTGTTATGAGAAATCACAGGACTGTCACCATCACCTGCTGATGGTGGGGGGTGCAGAGCGAGGGCAGTGGCTTCAGCAGATGTTACTGAGCATGCTCAGTCCATGGGAGCATGCTCAATACAAGCCAAGAAGCAAATCTGGGGAGGCACGTGAGCCTGCACCTCCTCCACTCCCCATGCATCGCCTCTGTATGGCCACCTTTGATGGTAGTGTTAATAGGCAACCAAGACTCAGTGGCTTTTTGGGCCAGATTCTCAGCTGATGTAAATCAGTGCAGCTCCACTGAAGCATTGATTTGTGCTGCTGGAGCTGTGAAAATGACAAGAAAGCTGGCTCCTGGCTCCCCAATGGGGCTGCTGCCTGGTCTCTGCTCCAAGGTGAGCTGCCACCCAGGCTCCTGGCTCAGTCTGCAGCCTGGGTTCCCCACTCCCACTCCCAGTCCTGACTCCCTGCTCCCAGCCAAGCTGCTGCCCACGTTCCCAGCTCCCTGCCTGGAACAGGGCAGCTGCATTGGGCTTCTTGGCTCCCCACTGGGAATGGGACAGCTGCACTAGGAGTCTCGACTCCCTGCTCCCCGAACCCGGTAGGGAGCTCCTTACCCAGAATTTGGTCAGCTGCCATATTCCAGGTGGGGAGTAGGGAGCTGAGAGCAGCTGGGCTCTCAATGGGGAGACCAGTGCCCAGAGTCCAGTCAGGTGCCATGCTCCCAGTGGGGAGCTGGCGGCCAAGAGCCTAGGGTGGGGGGTCAGCTGGGTTCCCAGCGGGGAGTCAGACTAATTGGCAGGGAGCTGCGCACTGCGCAGTATGCCCTGCCTCTCAGTTCCCTTCCCCCGCCCCTCTTAAGTCAGTAGAAGTGCTCCAAATGAGGATACACACCACCCACAGAAGGGCCATGTGAACCTGAACCACCACAGTAATTACTTCACCAGCTGTAAGTCAACCTAACAAAAGTTGTCTTAAGTTTATAATGTAGACATGCCCTAGTCATAGTGTCCTTGCTTCATAGTGATTAATGATCATGATACAGTTACAAACCCAGCCCACATAATTCAGACAAGGAGTCCTGTTATAGTCAGCAAAGTGGGGCCAACTGTGTGAGTAGGACAAGCCTATTACCTGATGAAGATATTGTTTACACACAGCAGATTTATATTCCTGAGCAATACTAGATGAGGTGTACAGTGGACAGCAGCTGGTGCAATTAAAAAGGAGTCAGAAAACCTTGAGCTGTTCTCTTCTTATCCTTAACGTTAGCTTTATAAATATCAAACACTTCTATAGCCCTGTAGTAGCTACTCGGTGTGTGACATGAACTCCCATTCACCAATGCTAGTCAAGGGAGAGTGGCAAATCAGCCCCAATCTATACATAGTTTTCAAATTGTGCAGTACATTTTGACTTCTCTTTGGAGTTTTCATCTTTTTAATGCTCCCAAAGCAAAACAAATTCTGATTTGTTGGTTGAATGAGTAGGTTTTCTGTGCACTAAGAAGACCTACTTCAGTTAGCTCAGAGCGGAAATATATAGCAATAGAAATATATATATTGTTACTTGATATTTATTTTTATCATCAAAGTTTCTAGACTGGTGTGGGCTTTTTTCCACACATTTTATCCTTTTAGAAATTAACAACAGCAGTCTGTATCTTAGACCTTCTGTTGCTTAATTGATATCAGCATGGGGTGAAGCACCAAACTGAGGAAGAAAGCACTAACCTATCAATGGGGCAAGATGGCATTCCAGAATGTAGAAGGAAAATTTTATAGTTAATCAGCTTTATTATTAAATCACTAGTTTAATTTGCTATTAAAGGTGATGATAAAATATATCACACACCAGTTGTGAAAAGCTAATTTCTTTAGCCACATTAAAAAAAATTGAATGAAGTCTTCCAAAAACACTTTGGACAAGGAATAATGGACATTTAACTATACACAGCAATGGGCTGTGTATCCTATCTTATTCTGGAATAGTCACAGATAACTCAATGGGTGAATAAGCCTGAGCCATAAGACTGTAATTCTATTAAGAGGTTCTAGTAATTTTGGGCTGGATCACCTACCCTTGTTTTCAAGGCCATGGGAGGATGATTATGAGAAACCCTTGCAAAGTTTCTTCCTGATTGTTCCATTGAAGGTATGGGGTTCCTATCCTAAAAGATAAGCTTCAGAACTCATTCCTAGATCCCGGGGCGGGGGAGGGGATAGGGGGAGGTTCAGTGATAGATCAGGAATATCATCACAGATACCAGGGTCTGGCCCACCACACCGGAGGAAAACAAAACAGAACTATTTCAAATACACCAGGCTCCAACTTTGAAAACCTGGGGGTAGTCTACACCCTGACCCTCACAGAGACAGAAATTCATCCCTTCTCTTGAATTCACTGATCCTTCATAAACTCCCCTCTGTAGGTTCATTCTCATATAGGAACCTCTCCCCAAGCTGCTTTTCTGGTAGCTGCTCCTTTAAATTTGGGAGAGACAAGCAGTTGCTGCTCTATGGAAGCCATTCTGTTTCCTGAAGGCTGCATCTTCCTGCTAAGTATGCTTAGCTAAGCTTATTTTCCCTTTTTCTTATTTCTGAGGAGAGGATATATCATCACATCCCTGATCTACCATACCATCTGCCACTCGAAACCCCTCTTTAAATGGAATTGGCATAAAATACCATTCTGTACACCTAAAATAAGCTAGTGAAGTTTAGGAAAAAATACTCTTTTAAGATAATATTTGAATGTAACATCATGATATGAATCTCAATGAGATAAGTCTGCAACCATTTGGTTGCACGCTGGTGTTAGTTTGAAAGCAGTCTCACACATTTCTCAGAGCTAGATTCTAATCACAGGTACATGATGCAATTCCCTGGATGTGTCTGAACAGCAGAGCAGTGGGTGGTCTGTGCATGCAGTTAGGCCTTCTTGCAAGATGTAGTGCCATGGGTGCCTTTCATGTGAAATTAGGATTCAGCCCTCAGTGTTACTCAATATGCCATTTTTCATTATTCAATTTTACAAGAACAAACAAATCACTTTGTTTTAATCCTCTGTCTGCTCGTTCGTTATGTTAACAAACTTGGCGTGCCAGGCTGCTCTATCGGTTTTCATTGCTGTGCATGTTGTAATTTTTTTCTGATGTTTGCTGGTTACATTTTGCTAAGATGTCACCTCAAAACTTTAGAAACTCAGAATAGAAATGTGTTTGCTTACCTCAGGGTAGCAATATTTTGCAACCCTGCCAAGATGTGTGAGGCTGAAACTGCAGGATCATCAAGCAAAGCTGCTACTTATAATATGACTTGTCTACTAATGGAGGATGAGGACCTACAGGCTTAGCCTTAGGGGTTCTGCTAGAATTCTTTGGGTTCTCGTAATTCTACTGGTAAATTAGCATATTTTGGTCAGGAGAGAAGGGAAGTGGCACCCAGTGAAGCTTGATTGGGAGATTCCCATCCTCATATATGATATTTGCACCTTTTATTCTTCCCTGAGAACCCCTTTTCCTTCTTCTCATCTCTCCTCCTCCCTATCCCTTAGGACTGAGCCAGACTCCATTGTTCCCCTACCCCATTATTCCACTGACCTGTGTTGTAAAATCAATATTGTCTGTAAGTCGCTAGCTCCCCTGCTGCTTAAGGGAGTAGGGTTGGGCTCCTCCGACTTCTGCCTCCTTCACTTTTTCTCACCTGGTAGTGCAGGATAGGATGAGTGTTCAGTGCCAATGTCAAGCCAGAGGTAAATTTTGAAGGGCAGGAATTGTCTTGGTCACATGGCTAAAGGAAAAAGAGGTGGGAACAAGGTGTGCCTGTCTCTCTCTCTTAGGAGACAGGAAATATAGGAGCCATGCATTTTTGGTACTGGTGAGACTGGTTTTACAGCATGCTTCCATGTGTAGTGTTACAGGGAGGCTGCTTAAGTGTCTGTTCCTATATGTGCTTTTGATATGAAGAGAGGCTCCTTTCTCTGTGTGACGTGATAAGTAATTTTGCAGTGAAAGGCCTGGGTTAGTGAATATATATAAACACAGTACCTATACATCCTCTTCTGTTTGGTTTTCCTGATAATGAAGAGGTTTGAATGTTAGCAATGTTTTTGCCCTTGTAGACGTAGGAGCATGGAAAGAACTATATAAAAAGGTTGAGGGAATGGTTATTTCAAGTTGGGGTGGATGAGGCCAGGTCATTGTACAAATATGTAAATTACTCCATCTTACTCAAAGGTTTTGAATCCAGAACAAAAACTATGGTGTTTCATTCTGTCTGGTTTTTAAGTAGCTGAAGAACTGGTTTTTAAGTAGCTGAAGATGTTTGGCTGTTCTTTTTCATGTAAAACTCCATTTTCAGAGAGTAGCCCTATGACTTTTTTTTTTCTTTTTTGGTTTTCATTACTTTCAGTTTGTATATTATGCATATTCATATTGTCTTTCATGGAAATGTGCTTTATTCTTTGCAACATCTGTGGCAGCCTGCTATGGAGAAGGGTGGGAAAATGATTAGGGGGTTGGAGTACATAACTTATGAGGAGAGGCTGAGGGAACTGGGATTGTTTAGTCTGCAGAAGAGAAGAACGAGGGGGAATTTGATAGCTGTTTTCAGCTACCTGAAAGGGGGTTCCAAAGAGGATGGATCTAGACCATTCTCAATGATACCAGATGACAGAACAAGGAGTAATGGTCTCAAGTTGCAGTGGGGGAGGTTTAGGTTGAATAATAGGAGAAACGTTTTCACTAGGAGGGTGGTGAAGCACTGGAATGGGTTATCTAGGGAGGTAGTAGAATCTCCTTCCTTAGAGGTTTTGACAAAGCCCTGGCTGGGATGTTTTAGTTGGGGATTGGTCCTGCTTTGAGCAGGGGGATGGACTAGATGACCTCCAGAGGTCCCTTCCCACCCTGATATTCTATGATACTGCCACTCTTTCCAGAAGCCATTAAACTTTCATTTGCTGATCTCCGGTCCAATCTCGTGGCTGTCTACTTACAATGAATAGCCCCTGGATAGATAACATTCCATAATGCTTTGCCCACTCCTGGCAGCAAAGAGATTAGATAAGGTTTTCTGCTGCTCATGATGGGAGGGGCAAATCTGGCCCTGTCAATGAGTTTCTGAAGCAGTAGTAGCTCTTGGAACAACCGCTGCTGTTGAGATGCTCTCTGGGCCTGCTGAATATAACTGCTGCTAGGGTAAATCTGAGCCTCCTGATTATTTCATGAGCTCTTCCACGCTCTTTCTTCTGCAGAGGGTCTCAGTCCATTTCTGGTACTGACTTCTAGCAGTGTCAGGGCAGAATGACAAAAGAGGAGATTCACTGGAGGCTTAGGTTTTCACACAAAATCAAGCCCTTTTCTCAGCTTGGGATTTATTACTGGGGTTCAGATTTAACTCATTGACCATCAGTTTGGTGAAAGTCTCAAGCTGTGCTCTATCTGGGTAGCTTTACAAGAGGAAAACTCAAAAGTGCAAACAACATAGGTTCCTCCTGTTAATTCCCTGCACTCCCTTTCTTGACTTCTCCCCATCCAGTCAAACCTCTCCACTCTGAGATTCCAACCACTTGTTCTATGGTGAGCCTAATCAGACTCAGCTCCACTAATTAGCTCCCATCTGCTATTGTCTCACTTGGCTAGTAATTAATTCTTCAAATCCCAAGCCACTGTTTGATTCAGCAGGACTTTCTTTTAGGGATGCCATAAGGACAGGGCAGCAGGATTTTAGGGACCCCTCTATGGGTATCAAAAGGCCTGTCTATGCAGTCACATGTCTGCATATTTTTTAAAACTATCATGGATTGAAAGTGATATATTGACGATGCAAAGTGCTTTGTTTGTGTGTGAAGAATCACAGAGCGCAAGTCTCCAGAAAGATGCAAATATGTTGTCTGTGGAACAAGCCTCTGACACAAAGTTCCAGTGTGGTGCTGGGAAAACCACATAAACCAGACTTTTCATTGGTGGCCATTAACTGTGTGCTCTTTTTAATGTCTTTTTTATATATATAATATTGTTCACATGGTAGCATATGTTCCATAATGCACATTTACAAAGAACAGTGCAGCACTGCATAGTAATTTGCAGACACCTGACATAACAGAAACACTGTGAAAGCCACAAATTACTAATAAAAGATAGTAGGAGGCCCAAAATTTTAGCTGTAACCACAGATAATAGATAATTACGGTGAAAGAAAGGTTTGTGTTATCAGATGTACAGAGTGAGATTGATTTCATTTTCTGTTTTGATTGAAAAAAAGCACTGTGAATAAGGGATGGGTGAATCAGTGGAGTTCTGAACTCTCAAATTATTTTTGAGGTCCCATGTTTTATTTGAGCTCACAAAGCCTTTTTTTCTGTATTTTTAATCCATTTTTGGTATACAGATACCAGTGATGAGCATGATGTAAACACAGACATATGGATTATGTATTTAGATTTCTTCAAACAAAATGTACAGGGACAGATTATGAAAAATAGATTTGTTTTTATAATTTACTCTAAAGTAAAATATATGATCCTTTTCAAGGGAAATTAAATTTTCATCTTCCCCTCTCCTACATATATTTCTATACAATGACATGCCTAGGCTTTTCACAATATTAGGACAGAAGAACTTAATTCCAAAAGCCTGACTGGCAATTCTATATCCATTACAATGTATAGACACTACTTGTTAAAATTGCTAATAACTAGAGCTAGTCAAAAATAGTAACTATGTTTTTTTAAAAATAAGATTTCCAACTTTCCAGTGAAAAATTAAAAAAAGTGCATTTTTATCTCCTCCCCCGCTTTCTTTATTTTCCTTTCTCCACCGCATTTTCGGTATCAAAATGGGGGGAAAGGAGGCTGGGTATAGAAATATAGGCCCACAGTAGGTTTGGGTGAACTATGGTTTTGAATTGAGTTGGGATATCAGCATGAGCAATCGGCACAAAGCAAAAAGAATAAGATCTTGAGAAAGAAGAGTTGTCTTACACTGCAGTGACCCTTTGACATACAACTGTTGTGTTATTTAAAGTTTGGGCTGAAGTAATGGAAATAAAACATGGTTAATTGGGTAACAGGTGCAGTAAATAATTGGTTCTATAAGAAATTCCTTCATCAGCCCTCAGCTAAGGTCCAAAAATTGGCAATGACATCACTTGTTTATGAAAAAAGTAAACTGTTAAAGGCTTCATTGCTAATATCTGCCTGACCAAGTTGGAGCTGACCAATACATCTGGGTTTAGCCCATTTGTAAGTAACTTGATCAAATGCCCATAAATATTTTGTTACTGTTTGGATGTAGCAAATTGCTTATTAGTCAGGCTTTTTAGGCATGCTTAGAACAGTTGTATAAATACCATTCAGCCTTTGGAATTAATGTAGGGATTTATGATTAAATTAGTATCATGGTAATAGCCTGCATAAATAGTAATAATTACAACAAAGGGAGTGGGGGTAAAAACAAAAAAATGTTAGTGTATTTTTTAATCAAAATAAGGGAGAACTACAAACATTTCACTGAAAATGTTCAGTTGTGAAAAAAGCCCAGCTCTACTGATAATAGTCTGCTGATGACAGGAGAAACTCTCCTGCTGACATTGCACTGTCTACACAGGGGTTAAGGTCATTATAACTATATCACTTAGGGGTGTGGAATTTTCACACCCTTGAGTGACATAGTTATACCGTAGTAAGTGTGTAGTGTAGACCTGGCCTGAGAGAGGTAATTAGGAAAGGGGAAAGACAGTACTATAATCACACTCCTATAGTTGGAGGAAGGAATGATTCATAACCTGACCTTCAGTACCAGTAAGTGGCTGGAGATTGGTGACGACACAGTGTAAGCTATGGCCTTTCTAAAGCAAGGACCATGGAGGCATATGTGCCTCCTAAGGCCTGTTCAAGGTAATACCTGAGTGACAGCTGCTTAGGTACCACATCTTTTTATCCCCTCCCCCACCTTCATGCAACCTGAGGTGCTCAACATTTTTTCAGTAATTCATAAGATGAATTCTAGATGTGACTCTGGTTCTAGGATTCTTAAATAGACCTCCCCTCCCACACCAGTGCAGACTATCTGCAGGACATTAAAGGATACACAGAGAGAGCTGGTTAGAAAAGTTAGGACCCTGAACACCACAGACAATTTCAACTTATCAAAAACCTGAAAACCCAAACATTTGGGGCCAATTTTCATTTTAAACACTTTGTAGAAAAACTGTTTGGATGGAAAATTTTTGACCAGCCCCTAGATACACAGTCACTAATCTAAACTATTCTGAGGGCTGTATTTAAAGTGTCTTTTAACGTGAGCTCCATGCATGAAGGTCAAAAGCAGTCAGGTCAGTGGGACTATGCACGAGTAAGGACTCCAGGGTATTGTCTTGGGCGCTTTCAGTCAATAGAGAATTGCACTATCTGAAATGTGGAAGACGTGCTAAAAGATAGAATACAAAGCTTCAGTGTTTCTGTGGTGAAATATAAATACTGTACACCAGTGATACTCAGACTGAGGTTCACAAGCTGCAAGTGGCTCTCTCATGTATGTCCTGCAGCCCTTTGAAGCATATATTAAACACTGAGAGATTTAATTATTAACCAGTCATAGAATCATAGAATATCAGGGTTGGAAGGGACCTCAGGAGGTCATCTAGTCCAACCCCCTGCTCAAAGCAGGACCAATACCCCACTAAATCATCCCAGGCACAACTTTGTAAAGCCTGAATTAAAAACCTGTAAGGAAGGAGATTCCACCACTTCCCAGATAACCCATTCCAGCCCTTCACCACCTTCCTAGTGAAAATGTTTTTTCTAATATCCTACCTAATCTTCCCCCACTGCACCTTGAGACCATTACTCCTTGTTCTGTCATCTGGTACCACTGAGAACAGCCTAGATCCATCCTCTTTGGAACCCCCTTTCAGGTAACTGAAAGCAGCTATCAAATCCCGCCTCATTCTTCTCTTCTGTAGACTAAAGAATCCCAGTTCCCTCAGTCTCTCTTCATAAATCATGTGCTCCAGCCCCTAATCATTTTTGTTGCCCTCTGTTGGACTCTTTCCAATTTTTTCACATCCTTCTTGTAGTGTGGAGTCCAAAACTGGACACAGTACTCCAGGGAAGGCCTCACCAATGCCAAATAGAGGGGAATGATCACATCCCTCGATCTGCTGGCAATGACCCTATTTATACAGCCCAAAATGCCGTTAGCCTTCTTGGCAACAAGGGCACACTGTTGAGTCAGATCTAGCTTTTCGTCCATAGTAACCCCTAGGTCCTTTTCTTCAGAACTGCTGCCTAGCCATTCGGTCCTTAGCCTGTAGCAGTGCATGGGATTCTTCCGTCCGAAGTGCAAGACTCTGCACTTGTTCTTGTTGAACCTCATCAGATTTCTTTAGGCCCAATCCTCTAATTTGTCTAGGTCCCTCTATGTTCCATCCCTACCCTCCAGCATATCTACCACTCCTCCCCCAGGATAGTGTCATCTGCAGACTTGCTGAGGGTGCAGTCCACCAACTGGACATGGAGCTATTGATCACTATCCGTTGAGCCAATGATCTAGCCAGCTTTCTATCCACCTTATAGTCCATTCATCCAGCTTCTTTAACTTGCTGTCAAGAATACTGTAGGAGACAGTATCAAAAACTCTGCTAAAGTCAAGGAATAACATGTCCACTGCTTTCCCCTCATCTGTAGAGCCAGTTATCTCATCATAGAAGACAATTAGATTAGTCAGGCATGACTTGCCCTTGGTGAGTCCATGCTGGCTGTTCCTGATCACTTTCCTCACCTGTAAGTGTTTCAGAATTGGTTCCTTGAGGACCTGCTCCATGATTTTTCCAGGGACTGAGGTGAGGCTGAGGTAGTTCCCCGGATTCTTCTTCTTCCCTTTTTAAAAGATGGGCACCACATTAGCCTTTTTCCAGTAATCCAGGACCTCCCCCGATCATCGTGAGTTTTCAAAGATAATGGCCAATGGCTCTGCAATCACATCTGCCAACTCCTTTAGCACCCTCAGATGCAGCGCATCCGGCTCCATGGACTTGAGCTCATCCAGTTTTTCTAAATAGTCCTGAACCACTTCTTTCCCCACAGAGGGCTGATCACCACCTCCTCATGCTGTGCTGCCCGGGGCAGTAGTCTGGGAGCTGACCTTGTTCGTGGAGATAGAGGCAAAAAAATCATTGAGTACTTTAGCTTTTTCCACATTCTCTGTCACTAGGTTGCCTCCCCCATTCAGTAAGGGGCCCACACTTTTCTTGACCTTTTCTTGTTGATAACATACCTTAAGAAACCCTCCTTGTTGCTCTTAACATCCCATGCTAGCTGCAACTCCTAGTGTGATTTGGTCTTCCTGATTTCACTCCCGCATGCTTGAGCAATATTTTTATAGTCCTCCCTGGTCATTTGTTCAATCTTCCACTTCTTGAAAGATTCTTTTCTGTGTTTAAGATCAGCAAGGATTTCACTGTTAAGCCAAGCTGGTCGCCTGACATATTTACTATTCTTTCTATACATCGGGATTGTTTGTTCCTGCAGCCTCCATAAGGATTCTTTAAAATACAGCCAGCTCTCCTGGACTCTTTTCCCCCTCATGTTATTCTCCCAGAGGTCCTTGCCCATCAGTTCCCTGAAGTCTGCTTTTCTGAAGTCCAGGGTCCATATTCTGCTCTCCTTTCTTCCTGGTATCAGGATCCTGACCTCTACCATCTCGTGGTCACTGCCTACCCGGGTCCGATCCACTTTTGCTTCCCCTACTAATTCTTCTCTGTTTGTGAGCAGTAGGTCAAGAAGAGCTCTGCCACTAGTTGTTTCTTCCCCCACCTGCACCAGGAAATTGTCCCCTGCACTTTCCAAAAACTCCCTGGATTGTCTGTGCACCGCTGCATTGCTCTCCCAGCAGATATCAGGATGACTGAAGTCCCCCATGAGAACCGGTGCCTGTGATCTACTAACTTCTGTCAGTTGCCAGAAAAAAGCCTCATGCACCTCATCTCCCTGGTCTGGTGGTCTATAGCAGACTCCCACCACAGCATCACCCTGGTTGCTCACACTTCTAAATTTAATCCAGAGACTCTCAGGTTTTTCTGTAATTTCATACTGGAGCTCTGGGCAGTCATACTGATCTCTTACATACAGTGCAACTCCCCCACCTTTTCTGCCCTGTCTGTTGTTCCTGAACAGTTTATATCTGTCCATGACAGTACTCCAGTCATGTGAGTTATCCCACCAAGTCTCTGTTATTCTAATCACATAATAATTCCTTGACTGTGCCAGGACTTCCAGTTCTCCCTGCTTGTTTCCCAGGTGTCCTGCATTTGTGTACAGGCACTTAAGATAACTTGCTGATCGTCCTGCTTTCTCAGTACAAGGCAGGAGTCCTCCCATCTTGTGCTCTTCTGCTCATGCTTCCTCCCACTATCCCATTTCCCCACTTACCTCAGGGCTTCAGTCTCCTCCTCCCAGTGAACCTAGTTTAAAGCCCTCCTCACTAGGTTAGCGAGCCTGCTTGCGAAATGCTCTTCCTTCGCTTCATTAGTTGGAGCCCATCTCTGCCTAGCACTCCTCCTCCTTGGAACACCATCCTACGGTCAAAGAATCCAAAGCCTTCTCTCAGACACCATCTGCATAGCTATTCGTTGACTTCCACAATTCAACAGTCTCTACCAGGGCCTTTTTCTTCCACAGGGAGGAGGGATGAGAACTCCACTCACGCTTCAAATTCTTTTATCCTTCTTCCCAGAGCCATATAGTCTGCAGTGATACGCCCAAGGTCATTCTTGACAGTATTATTGGTGCCACGTGGAGAAGCAGGAAGTGGTAGCAATCTGAGGGCTTGATGAATCTCGGCAGTCTCTCCATCACATTGTGAATCCTAGCTCCTGGCAAGCAGTCGTTTTTTCCGGTCGGGAAGGCAGATAGATGAATCAGTCCCCTGAGGAGGGAGTCCCTGACCACCACCACCTCTTGGGAGACGTGGTCATGGAACCCCCATCCCTAGGACAGTGCATTTCATTCCTTCCAATTGGTGGAATCTCCTTCTGCTCTCTTCCCTTGGTTGTATCATCTAGTCCACTCTCTGCTTTAATAACTGTAGAGAGAACATGAAAATGGTTGCTCACCTGTATCTGTATTGCTGATACATGGATGCTCCTCTTTCTTCTTCTGGAGGTCACTTTCTGCCAAATTTCTTCCCCAGCTTTCTGTCCCTGCTGCGCAGCCTGCTCTGATTCTTCAGAATGTTGTGCCCATAGAATCATATCCTGACATCTGTCCAGGAAATCTTCATTTTCTCTTATGCAACACAGGGTTGACACTTGTTTCTCCAGACCTTGAACCTTCTCTTCCAACATGCAGACCAGCTTGCACTTTGTACAGACAAAGTCGCTTCTAACCTGTGGAAGAAAGACAAACATGACACATCCTGTGCCAGTCACAACAGCTGATCACTCACCACCCATAGTATCTTCCTTCTAAGAGCTTCCTCAGCTGTTGCAGGAACTACTTAGAGATGCCTGCAACATGAAAGCCTCAGTGGTCTCTCCCCAGGCAAACTCTCTCTGTTAGCCTCTCCACTGTTCACTACTCAGCTGGGTCGCAGCTGACTGCCTTTTTATAACAGTCAGGCCCACTGAAGTTTATAAAAAGGCAGTGAAAAGGCAACCTAAGTTATTAACCAATCAGGATGCTTTTGCTACGATCATGTGTTTCCCTGCTCATGGAGAGCTGTTGAATATATAGTACTATAGTAAATGAAACAATGAATTCATATTACTGTGGCTCTTTTGGGTAATGATCACTAATTTGGCTCCTGAACCATTGAAGTCTGAGTATCACTGCTGTGCACAGTTCTTATCAATAAGGAAGTACTGAGGTTTTCCTATCTGTACTACAAACCAACTTTCACAGGTGGCATCTTGCAAAAGGAAATGTTCACAACCTGAACTACTGATAAGCCAGTTGCTTCAGCTGACTAAAATGTTGGTTTTCAATTTCTCCCCAGCCATGGAGAAGTTTTATGACAAATGGTCACATACCTTCCAGTCAAATTCACTACTGGAGGTTTCTGAAAAGGTAGTTAATGAATGACAGAAACTATAGAGGATTGCAAGTCACTTTGTGTTTAAGCACAGTACTTTTCCATTTCTGTTTTTGAGCACGTTAAAGGCCAAAGTCCTGATCTCAGCACACAGCCTGTGGTAGGAAGTCATCCTGTTCTTCCAGTGTACAGAACCACTCCTTGGCCACCACCATGCTCTCAGGACTAGCAGCCCATATAGTTTGTGTCCTCACTCCTTAGTGGAGTAGCTGGTGGATCAGTGTATTTGCAAATCCATCAGTCCAGCCCTTGTTTCTCTTCTGCCCTATCTGTACTGTAACTGTCTCTGACAACATATGGCCCAGACCAGTCACATAGGGTCCTGACATTCCACCAATCCTATCCAGTGGAACAACACCAGTTCTGCTGCAGCCATCTGATGGTTCTCAGGGGACCTAGGACCATGAGTCACCTCATTACCCCTCCCTGCACATGAGCGAGTCTTGCTTGTGCCCTGGCTGGGTGTCAGCTCCCTGACACCACCTGCCTGTCAGTCTCTCAAGTATTCTCCTCTGGGCTATGACACCCCTTCACTTTGCAGGTTAACCATAGGTGCACCCCCTACCTCTCATTCCTGAGAGCCTTTGAAGTGTTCTCCTGTGATATGCAGCCCCGACACTGGCTGGGCTCACAGAAATTCCAGATTCTCTACTCCCGATGGAGCTGTTGTGACGGGGGTTCCAATGTGGACCAGCTGTGGTCACTCAATTAGATTGAACTGCAAAAAATGGGGCAGACAATCCCCCAAAACCCAGTGGTGGTTATAATACTTAGATTTACAAAGCCAGCATAAAATAGTTTCTTTATTACCTTACTGGTTACCCAGAAGCCAACAACACAGTTCCCTTAAAGTGATCCAGCCTCGTGCTTCCATCCAGGTACCTAAATCATATATGATGATTTCTGAAAATCTTATTTAATCACATAAAAGAAAAGGTCCTATTAGTCCCCCAGGACCAGACACATTACCTCCCAGGTTAATGAATGTTTCAAATCTTACCCAAATACGTGTGGACAGCCAATTCTTATTAACTAAACTAAAATGTATTTTAAAAAAACGAGAGAGAGAATATGGTTAAGAGATCAATATACATACAGACATGAGTTCAATTCTTAAGATTCAGATTCATAGCATAGCTGGCAAAAAGAAGAGGAGTACTTTTGGCACCCTAGAGACTAGCCAATTTATTTGGGCATAAGCTTTCTTCAACAGAAAATCTTCAAAAACAGACTCCAACGAGAAACTGCTGAACTGGAATTTATTTGCAAACTGGATACCATTAACTTGAGCTTGAATAAAGACTGGGAGTGGCTGGGTCATTACATAAATTGAATCTATTTCCCCATGTTAATTTTCCCCTACTGTTAGTCACTCCTTCTTGCCAACTGCTTGAAATGGGCCATCCTGATTATCACTACAACAGATTTTTTTTTCTTCTGCTGATAATAGCTCATCTTAATTGATTAAGCCACTTAAAGTTGGTGTGGCAACCTCCACCTTTTCATGTTGTCTGTATAAATATATAATCTTCCTACTGTATGTTCCACTCTATGCATCCGATGAAGTGGGTTTTAGCCCACGAAAGCTTATGCCCAAATAAATTCGTCTGTCTCTAAGGTGCCATAAGTACTCTTCATTCTTTTTGCGGATACAGACTAACACAGCTACTACCCTGAAACCTGTCACCATAGCAGAGAGGGTAAACTTTGTAATTGCAAAGAGTTCCTTTAGAATTTAGTTCATAGGGCCAATGTCCAATATCATTTCAAGGCGTTCCAGCTTAGGACTGAGATCTCAGTCATTATGTCTTAAGTTTCCCCTGTATAAAACCTCAAGAAGATCTGAGATGGCAGAATCAGGACCCAAGGGTCTTTTAATATAGCATTCTAACATCCACTTGACTATGCAGTCCTAGTTCATAAATAATAGGCTTTTGATGTAATCTTTTGCTTAAACACCACCAGTAATTAGTCACACAAATTAACATAGGGCAATTTATCCATGAAGGCACAAGCTTCAAAGGGACATACACAATGGCATTATTTTACCAAAGATTCATCTAAATGTTAATATTCCATTTTGATCTCTGAATGGATAGTTATAGTGTCCGACAGGAACTGTCCGATTACATGGGTAGCATCTAAGATACACATGATTAATATTACCTCTAACTTCTAACAACATAGGTTTGCATTTCAAAGTTCTAGCCTATTTAGCATGTAATGGCCCTAATTAACATTTCTAACATGTCTTCAAATGTTGCGTGTGGGTCATTCAGCCTGCAAACTGTTTAGCCCTTTCTGGCCATAAGTTATATTTTGTATAAGATTTCCTGCAATTTTATAGCAGTGGTAGCAACAATGATTTGCACAGTTATATTTTAAATAGACAATGTCTAGGGAAAAGTGATGGAAACAGGTGGTTACAAAACAGAACAAAATCATAAAACACAAGCCTGGGTCTACACCTATTCATAGTTACCTTTCCTGTACAATGAAATAGGTTTTACCCCTGAAGTTCAGTCAGTTGCTGAGCAAAGTGGTTTCAAAAGAACCCGGATCTAAACGTTAGTGAAAATATCCCTGCTCCACAAGACATTTCTTCAAGGAATGAACACAGAGAACTCTGTCGTGTAGTGAAACAGTCTTTTGTTCCTATTTGTAAACAGGGTAAACCGATGTCTTGTTGTAATATTCCTTTTTTTACCTTTAAGAGGTTTTGATTGTTTGCAGTTGTCTCTGATGGCTTTCCGATGGAATTATCAGTATTGCGCAAGGCTAATCAATTGAATCTTGTTTAGCCAGTGATGCAATACAGGGTGGGCAACAACTCCCTCCTGCCTGAATGGGTCAGCACTGGGGTCTAATTTTGACTTCAAGTCCATAAAGAATACTTTCACTATATGTACATCATTTCTTAAAGATTACCTGTACATACATCTCACAATGATTATAAATCTTGACATTTTACAAGCTTTCCGTAAATACCTTGCATGTTATTCTTTATGGACATATATCCTGTAATACATGTATTTAGTGTAGTGAGTTTGTTAGATCTCAGGTGAGAGTTGTTTGCTAAGAGCAGGGGACCCTTTGCTAAGAAGTCTCTGGATCACACCCTCCCACAACCATTGAGGGATGGACAGGATTTGCTCCTGAATGTTCATCGGCAGGAAGTTGTCAGGAGGGTGTTCAACTCCCTGAACCACAAGATCATCCTTTTTTTTCCCTAAAGGCCCTGCCTCATTCACTGCACAACTTCTACAGCAAATGAGATGGCTGTCCTACAGCCCTCAGCTTCATTAACTACACAACCCTGACTCATTGCCTGGGTATTGAATGAATCCGGGATCCTATAGAAAAAATGTGTGATTGTGTAATAAAAGACTGTATAATATATAAGATGAAGGAGGTGAATTAAAGTTGCCCAGGCAGCCTAATTCTGGCATTTCTTAATTTTGGAGTGCTAGACTTTGCCACATTATCACCAACAGAAAGGATTCTCCTGTCGGTTTAGTAATCCAACTCCCGTGGAGTGGTAGCTAGAACCTAGCTGGTAGGTTGATGGAAGAATTCTTCCGACGACCTAGGGCTGTCTGTACAGAGACTTCAGTCATCTTAACAATGCCTCTCAGAGGTGTGGATTTTTCACACCCCTGACTGACGTAGTTAAACCAACCTAATTTTCTAGTGTAGACCAGGCCTTACTGAAATGGTTTCTGGAGTTTTTTAACGTGCAAAACAACTTTTTCTTCTCTAACCTCATTCTGAGAAATGGCCCATCTGATTTTGTTGAAATTAAAAATAAAAACAGCACCAAGAAAAAACACCTTTGAGGCAGACACCTAGCATGGAAAATTTCAGAGAAAATGTTTGACAATGTTATAAGTCACTGAACAGGTCTTATAATGGAAAGTGACAGGCCACCTTGAGTCTAGGCATTGCTACCTGCACTGCCTATAATATGATTACCCTTTATGATGCTAATTTCAAAATATGTTCTGCATCTATGGTATCAAACCTTAATGGTGTTCACTCTGATTAGAAATGTGCCAGAAGTGGATCTTGAACCTCTTGATCTGGATTCAAACTTCTTGACTCAGGCCCATTTCCAGTATATTTCTGCAATGGAAAATGCTGATTGAAGTAACAGCTACAGGACCTGGGGATTTGAAAATTGTGGCACCGTCTTATAGCTCTAATGGCCAATGCTGTTGCAATATCTGACTAACTACAGTACCCATGACTAGCTGACTTACACTTGCACGAGCTAAAGTATATTTCCACCAGACGAACTGTTCCAGGAAACATTCTGCCTTGCTTCTATCTTTGTACAGTCACAAGAAACATGTTCTTTTTGTTCCTTAAATCTGACCAGCGAGAAATGATCTACACTTTCTGTGACAGGTGACCATTGGGACCCCAGTGCGTGGGCTGTGAAGCATTACGGATGGCCTCAGCTTCTGCAGCTCTCAGGACATTTCAGGTGTAGAGGCCCAAGCCCTTCTCTGTTACGTGAAACTGGAAAGGACACAACACACACCCCACCCAATAGGACGATAGAAAGGAAACTTCAGTCATGGCACTTATGATTTTTCTAGCCTCCTATGATAGCCAGAATTTCCCCTCCTTGAACAAACTTTGTGAATTGGGTTTCTCAGATATGTGAAGCATACTTTTTAAATCTCCCTTTCAGCCAAATTCTGGCCTAAGATGCCCCCATGCCACTCCCTTGAAGGCAATGGTTATGAAGGTAGAATATGGCTCATGTTCTGAGGTACCAGGCTGGCTCCATTTAGGGCTAGATTGTGGGTCTAACCTCAGCTCTGGGCAGGTATGGTGCAGAGCCCACCATCACAGGGAAGCCTAAAAAGGCATTATTTTTTAATGAACCACAATCCATCCTCTGTGCACAGTAGGAAGTGCCAGACAGTGCTCTTCTTTCACATGGTGCAGCCTGTTCTTCAGCTCAGTGGTATGATGGTTGTAACATAGCCCCTCATGCTCTCCACTTGCTTTGTGACTATGTGTATGTAACACCAACAGACCCTGGTCGGCGGCGGATGGGATTGAATCTGGGACCTCTGGAGCTACGTGCATGAGCCTCTACTGCACGAGCTAAAAGGCATATGGCTGTTACCTAAGGTCTAGGCTACACTGGGAAGAGAGGCGTTCGAACTAAGATACGCAACTTCAGCTATGCTATTAGCGTAGCTGAAGTCAAAGTATCTTAGTTGTACTTACCTGGCCGTCCTCACAGCAGCGAGTCCACAGCAGCTTCCCCATTAACTCCGCTTACTGCTCTTGAGGAGCTGGAGTTATGGAGTCGACAGGAAGCGTGTTAGGGGATCGATTTATCACATCTAGATGAGATGCGATAAATCGATACATTGAACACTGTCCGCTGGATTAGTCTAGACGTATCCTCAGACTGTAGAGCAGATTCATTGCTATCTATCTAATCTAATCTATGTATCTAATCTATCTGATCTATCTCTGTGCTCTTGGTGCCACTAGATGGGACAGAACACACCCAGGAGGTGTGTGGATTACATGTGCACCAGAGAAAAAGAATGAGCAGTCCCTGTGCTCCTCTGAAACAGGGACTGCAAGTTTCCTCAGCCCTTGTGCAGTGCATGTAAGTGTGAGAAGAAGATTCCTTGAGGCTTCCTCCTCTGACACATCTTCTCCAGGGCTAGGAACAATCTGGTCCTTCATACTGAATAATTAATCCTAGGGTCGACCAAAGCATAGGATTTCTGGTTGGCAGAAAATGTTAACCTCTTGAAATCTGGTTACATTCTGATTTGGATCAAAAAAATTTTTAGAAATGTCTCATGAACCAGAAATTCCATGAAATGTTCATGTTGGAAACAGACATAAAATGGCTCTCCAACACCACAGCTGCTGACTGAAATTGACATAATGCCTGCCAGTTTCACTGTGGTTAACTGATAAGCATCTCTGCTTGTTTTAGCCCACATGGTAAGGCTGCCCAGGAAGCACAGACTGTAGAAATCCAGGCCACTCACTGAGAAACCTGCCTGGCACAAAGGGATATATCAGTACCGTAGCTGTGATTTGATGATAGTTTGTCCAACCTAAGACGTTTCCATGAAACTTTTCAGTTCTGATGAATTCACATTTTCTAATGCAACTCTGTTCCTAACCAGCTCTGATTACCACAGACTGGGGTTTTCAAATGAGCCTGGGGGAACCTAAATCCTTTAAGGTATTTTGAAAATCCCATTCATACTCTTTACCTATCCAGGAATAGGATAAAAAATATGAACCCATTAAAACTCATAAAAGTTGAGTTTTGAGTCTTACCATTTCTTACTTTGGTCTGTTTTTTTAAACTGGAGGTACAATAACTCCTCTAGAAGCACTTTAGTAACTTCATATACTGATCCCTGCTCTAGGTTTTGTGCTAGTAGCTCACTCAAAATGTACATGCGTTTGACACTACGTTTCCAGCTTCAAATGAGAAATAACAGCTTTATTTAACATAAGGTAGCAAAGTACTGCAGCTGTTTGGTCTAACGTGAAAGAGACATTTTTTCACGCTTCTACCTGAAAGCATGATGAAGTTTTCCAGTGCTTCAACAGTGTACAAAAAACACGTGTTTACCAGTTAAGTGCTTTCGGGGTTTCATAACTGACCGCCAAGACTTTAAGCCTCCTCGGAAAAAGCCTATCATACAATTTTACCTGCAGATGATGATGGTTGAGGCTGAAGAATAACACCCACAAAATGGAAAATCAGAATTGTATTGTATCTGGAAATATCCTACGCCATTAAAATTGGCACAGTGACAGTTATGAATCTTGCATTATTAATCATCTCATAATTGAATGTTTCCTAGGTAAGTAACCTTAACTACCAAAACATTGGCCTACCATCCAGTTCTAGATGAAGCTAGTTCAAAGCAAATAATGAATCTATAGTGAAACTAGCCTTTTTTTCTACCCAGCACTTTTACATTTAGTATATATACTTTTTACTTTATATTTTCAGACCTCTACCAGTGTTCTAATATGTGTCTCACACATACACACCCACATTTTGACACCCTAACCAACACTCTCAGTATCAAGAAACTGCACCTATTGCAAGAGTTTGGGAATTACAAATTATATCATCATTTATTTTAAAAAATCGTTCTGGTTTTTACTTTATTTGTTCTCCTACAACCAGAAGTGAATTCTACTAACTAGTGGATGTTCATTGTCTATTATAAAGCAGCAATCCAGCTGGGCAGCTTGCTTGCCTTAAAATTCTAGTTTCCAGAGTAGAAATGTCACTAGATCCTTTTTACATTAGTGGGATTATATGTGTAACTCAATAGTCATTTTTCTGTTCTGTAAAAATGAGACAATTCCGTATGGGTGTAGGAACTGTATTATAGACAGAGCTGGTTGCACAGGCAGCCTTAATTTTGACACTTCCTAATTTCTGAATGCTTCACTTTACAACCTTAATAATGTTCTCTTAGCATAGTTTTTTGTGTATAATTGAAAGTCCTCCATAACTGAGTCACAACCTAATGGTAAAATCCTGCACTACTTAGATTGTAAACTCTTTAGGGCAGGGACTGTCTTCTTGGTCTGTATTTGTACACCACTTTGCAAAATGGGATCCTGCACTGTGACTAGGGCTCCTAATAATACAATTATTATTAATAATAACAATACCACATGGGACGTTTGGCTTGATTGCTGAAACCACTCTTCTGCTGCCAGGGGATACATCATGTCCACATAAAAGCAAACCCACTGAGGGATTGAAGAATGACATTGATTAAGGGAATTTAATCCTTTCCTCTTTTAGAGGAAAGAAACCCAGTGACTCTGACTTGGACCTTTCCTGACAGGAGATTTATCTTGGGGGGAAATGGGTGATCAGGGAGTGCATGGTAGTTAGTCATTTGGAGGAAGGTAAAGGGTGAGACCTGAGGTGACAACCTGTCCTGAGTTAGGGGCCAGTCCTCCTCTTTCCTTACACAGACAATGCAATACCCCTACTGCAAGGGTGGGGAGGCTGAGAGTGGAGAGACACCACCTGTGCACCAGAAAAGCTGCTCCACTGTAGTTCTCTATGTGACAGCACTAAAGCAGCGAGAGAGAAAGATGTGGCCAGTGAGTCCATGAGCTTTGTGGATTGACTATCCAAAAAGTTCCTTTGCTTGGGGACACAGAGGGTCAGTCCAGATGCTGCAGGAGAGCTCATGGATTGCTGTGCAACGGCACCGTGCTCTGAACGGAGTATTGAAGATGTCCCCCTGAATTAATCTTGATCTATGAATTTAGGTTTTGTAAGGGAGGAGGGGAATTCGGCCATCAATGACTCCTGGATGTATTGTTAAGCATATAAGAACACATGCAGAATACACCAAAAAATCCATTCCTTGGCATTATGTAAATCTTTATTAACCACAATTAATCAATTAATAGGTAACTTTAGATACTCTCCTATTCCTAAATTGAGAATTGTAATGCTGTGATTTAAAATCTCTCACAGGTCCACACTACACAAAAGCCTTAGAAAAAGCAGTATTACTAGGAAAATGGCATTGAGTGTTCATAATTCATACAGAAACTGTTAATAACACTAGTTGTAAAGGTAAATAAGGATAAGAAACTGGTTAAAGTGCAGACTGCAGTGGGTCTTTCTCACAGGGAAGCTGTCAGGCCGGTGGAAGGTTACCAGTGGAGATCCTCAGAGATCAGTCTTGGGACCAAGCTTATTTAACATTTTTATTAATCACCTTGACTCAAAAAGTGGGAGTGCGCTAATAAAATTTGCAAATGACACGAAGTTGGGAGGTATTGCCAATATGGAGGAGGACTAGAATATCATACAGGAAGATCTGGATTACCTTGAAAACTGGAGTAACAGAAATTAGATGAAATTTTATAGTGCGAAGTCATGCACTTAGGGGCTAACAACAAGAATTTTTGTTATAAGCTGGAGAGTTATTAGTTGGAAGTGACAGAGAGGAAAAAGACCTGGTTGTATTGGCTGATCACAGGATGACTGTGATCCGGCAATATGATGTGGCCATGAAAAAGGCTAATGCAGTCCTAGGATCCCTCAAACCCGGGGGAGAGGTAGAGATCCTGGAGGGTAAAAATAGGGTCCAGAGTGACCTAGACAAATTGGAGGATTGGGACAAAAGAAATTTGATGAGGTTCAACAAGGACAAGTGCAGAGTCCTGCATGTAGGACGGAAGAATCCCATGTACTGCTACAGGCTAGGGACTGACTGGCTAACTGGCAGTTCTGCAGAAAAGGACCTGGGACAGCGGACAAGAAGCTGGACATGAGTCAACAATGTGCCTTTGTTGCCAAGAAGGCTAATGACATGTTGGGCTGCATTAGTAGAAACATTTCCAGCAGATCGAGGGAAGTGCTTATTCCCCTCTATTTGGCACTGGTGAGGCCACCTCTGGAGCATTGTGTCCAGTTCCCCACCACCACCACTACAGAAATGATGTGGACAAATTGGAGAGAGTCCAGCAGAGGGCAACGAAAATTATTAGGCAACTGGGGCACATAACTTACGAGGAGAGGCTGAGGGAACTGGACTTATTTAGTCTGCAGAAGGGAAAAGTGAGGGGGGATTTCACGGCAGCCTTCCAACATGGATGGAGCTAGGCTGTTCTCAGTGATGGCAGGTGACAGAACTGAGGTGGGCAATTTTTTTGGCCCAAGGGCCACATTGGGGTTCAAAATTGTGTGGAGGGCTGGGTAGGGAAGGCTGTGCCTCTCCAAACTGCCTAGCCCTGCCCCCATCCAACTCCCACCCATTTCCCCTGACTGCCCCCCTCAGAACTCCCGACCCATCCAACACCCTCCCATGCTCCTTGTCCCCTGATCGCCCCCTCTGGAGACCCCCCCCATGCTAACTGCCCCCCAGGATCCCACCCCCATCTAAGCCC